>CM074279.1:32820409-32955409 GCA_037194245.1 Opsariichthys bidens
GTATGATGGAGGGTGATGACTGGGCAACAACCTCCAAATTAAACAGAAACATTCCAGAAAAAAAGCCTCTAATCGCAAACAAATAAAAGCGAATCAATCACAGTAATCCCTGCGGACCGTAGCGATGGGTGGTACCAGCCTGTGCCCAGGTGTGAGCGTTTTAGTGGCTGACAGAAAATAAATTAAACTGCAGCTTGTGTGATCTCACTCCATGAGCTCATGGATTCTGTGCGGACGGGAGGGAGGGGATGGAACAAACCGAAATGAAATTAAAATGAAATGAAACAAATAAATATGTAAAACTGTTCAAAACTGTCACAAACGTTCCTTTCAAGACGATAAGGTTTCAAATGTTTCATTCATTCATTGTTTGTTTTGTTTTTGGAGGGGTCAAAAAAATATTAAAGTGGTAAAACTGCCCTAGGCTTGTAAAAATGTATAATTAAAGGGGTTAATTTTATATATATATATATATATATATATATATATATATATATATATTTTTTTTTTTAATCAAAAATATCATAAAAGGGGTTAAAATTCATAATTGAAGGGGATAAAAATGTACCATTAAAGGGGTTAATTATATATAATATGTATATTTATTTACATATTTTCGAGGGGTCATAATATAATATAATGCAATAGGGGGGTCAAATATTAAGTATTAAAATTAATATTAAAATTATATTTTATGTTTTAATCAAAAATATCAATAAAGGGGTTAAAAATGTATCATTAAGGGGTTAGTATATATTATATTATATTATAAATAATACTTGTATATAGTTCATATTGCAAGACAACTTCAGGTAGGCAAAGGGTATAACTCCAAAAAAACAAAAAAAACAAGAGATTCCTTTTATATTCAAAGTTTATGAAAAATATATGATTTTTTTGTTGTATATTCCATCATGAATGCAAAGTTTACAGACTTACCAGATATTATAAAGACTTTTTTCATCATTAATGTCCCATCAACCCTTCCTGCTACAGTCTGCGGGGTCGTGCATGTGTCGACATGGCTTGGGATTAGACTTGAAATTATAACACGTTTCTGAATACGACATCTCAGTTTAATGACACCGCTGGCGTCAGAAATAAGCCTGTGTTTGCTGTGGCATCAGTTTAACTTAATGGAGGAATTATGAAGTAAATGGCTCAAAATAAAACATTACCCACAGTGCAGAAACGAGCGTGTTCCAGCACGCTGGCCCAGCAACTGATGGTTAACAAAAAACAAACGTTTCTCAGAAAAGACCCACTTCTGTAGCGTCGCAGCCATTGCTTTTGTTGCAATTTTTAGTAATTTTGTGCAGTTTACTCCCATACTTCCTGCAGTCATTCCAGCGCTCAGCGACTGTAAGGTTCACGGAGCGCTGGATCTGATAGGAGAATTGAACGCAGAGCTATTTCCTGTAATCAAGCTGGCCGTTACAGCACTCGTTTAAAAGACATCCCTGTCCATTTTTGCCAAATCTGAGCGTGCATCTACACTGACAAACCCACACATTTACAATAAAATGCACTATTTTAATACAAACAGCAAACATGATTATATGAACACATATTTCAAAATAAAAGTCATTTAAAAGTCTTAGATTCTAAATGTGCAGCTGAACTGGTGTAATACGTTTAGAAACTAACTAGATTTTTACAATTTGAAAAGAAAATATGAGAGGCCCTTAACTTGGATTGCTGTCAGGACGTTTCTAGGCTCAGTAATATTCTGGTATCGGTCTCAGGTCCTTCCGGTAATGTACGTCTACGATCATTTCTCTCCCCAAATGCCTGTTTTGAGCATGTTTGGGCTTTCTCTATGAAAGCTAGAGCTGCATCTCAGTAAATTAACCCTTTCAATGGTCATAACTTTCAAGATTCGTAACGCCTCATGAATCAGTGTTTTGAATCACTAGATATTGTTGGAAAAAGTTTTTTTGGTGCATAAAAAGCTCTGCATCTACACTGAATATGACAGACTGTCCTGCAGGCTGTTGGTTCTTTATATAAACTTTCTTCAAGTGACTGTTGAAAATTTGAGGTCAGTCTAAAAATGAACACTTTCATGTACCAATGATGCATTAAATTAAGTGCCATTAAATTAAGTGTCTTTAAAGACATTTATAATGTTACGACAGATTTCTAATTCAAATAAATGCTGTTCTATTCATCAAAATATCCTGAAAACAAATGTATGCAGTTTCCAAATAAATCAATATAAAAAAGCAAGAATGTAACCAGTTAAATAAAAGACAATTTACAGCCGGTACAGGCACTTTACCATTGGAAATATAGGGTTTTTAAAGCATTTTAACAGTTATAGCGCCACCTATATTCCAATCTCCATAAAAGTTTGCATGCTTGTTTAGAATCTTATGCTGCATGTGCTCAACTATTTTCATAAAGTTTAGTTTTCGTTTAGTATCTATAGGCTTTTGAGTATATTTTGCCAGAGCCCTTTTCTAATTGACCCTGTTATGGCCACCCAAAAGGGTAAAGTTCAACTTTTTTTGGTAAATACTGACCTAGAGAGTTCAGAGAATTTCACTGCATTGGTTTTATTCAGAATAGAGCAAAAAGCTTAGGACTAGTTCACAAATAGTAGTGGTTCTTGAGGTACATTTGTTTAGCATGAGGAGATCAATCAAATTATATGAATATTTGTGTATGTGCGAAACACAACCTGATTACAGAGACGTAAAACTCGTTAGTATCACCTAGTGGCCGTTTTTTCCCGCTCAAAATTCTCACTAGGACCATTAGTCACACCAGCCCACTGAGTTTTATTCCGATCAGCCTCAAATTTCATTGGCCGATGGTTGACATGTTTTTAGAGATGCGTCAGTGTCTTTATAGACGGTAGTGGCACCTCAGACGAAGACACTGCATGCCAATTTTCAAGTCGATCTGACCAACGGTGAAGTAGTTCTTGTCATTTTAAGTTTTTTTCCTGTTATAGCGCCACCAAGTGGTCAGTCGCCACGTTCTTTTTCACACGAGCACAGAATGAGCTCTTACATAGGTGTACCAAATTTGGTGCAAATATCTCAATCCGTTCACAAGTTATAGTTAAATAAGTTAAAAGTGGCTCCACCCACTTCGAAAATTTTGGCGGCCGTTAACGAATCAAAATTTCTAATTTTTTGAACTATTGACAATCAGACTCCAGAGAATCTCACTGCACTGGTTTGGTTCCGATCGGACCAAAAACCTAGGACTAGTTCGCAAAGGCACTAGTATAAAATATTTCAAAAATGTTTTTGTTTTTTTGTTTTTTAAATACCCAAAAATTTCGCCAACCTTCGGGCGGATCTGATGCATGTCCATCTTGAGCCAAGGATTCCAACGATTTAAAACTCTCGAGTCCACGCCCAACGGTTCGGGAGTTAGGAACCATTTTGTGCGCCCCCGTCAGGCCGATCGGACCGAGCATTGGTTGTAGACGGTGTGATCACTATCAAAGCTTCAAGACTTACGGTTTGGTCTGATCCCTTTTAGGGGAGATTTATTAAATTAACCATTACAATCGAATTTCAGTTTTCAATATTGATAATAATAAATGTTTGATAATAATCAGAATGATCATGCGTCGCTGAAAACGGGAGTAAGGATGCTGAAAATTCAGCTTTGCATCACAGGAATAAATGATATTCCAAATATGCTCAAATTATTTTAAGTGTATGATAGTTTTGATTAAATGAATGCAGAAGAAACGTCTTTTCAAAAACATTAATAAATAAAATGCTAGCGACCCTTAACTTGTGAACGGGATCTGACTCCTGTCAGTCCAGAGCTGGTGCGTCTCGCAGGAAATCAAGTGGTTTCGATCTCATCTCTGCTTGGCTGCACTTAATCACGAGCAAACTCTATCTTCAGAGAGCAGGGGTTATCCATTTAAATTGAGTTAACCAGATAAATATTGTACTTGCCCAGAGACCCTCCTCACTGCGGCTCTCCAGTCATGCCGGTGGTCAGTTTAAAAGCCTGATTGTAGCCGGCGTCCCCGGATGACACTGGGCTCCTTTGTGCCGGACTGGAAATCAGCTCTGCCAAAGCACCCTGTGCGTCTCTATCTGATGACACGGACCGCTGATCAAGCCTTCGCTGCCGAGATCGCTTCTCTTTTTCTTGGCGTGGTGAAGCTTTATTTGGTCATTTGATAACTGAACCTGATAGCATCAGGGCCCAGGGGTCAAGAAGCTCACTGACATACTACCACAACAGCTAGAACAGGTGTCTTGACAAAAAAAAAAAAAAGAGCATTTTTGAAAGCATCAGTTTTTGTCAAATAAATAATAACCGTCCACCTATTTTTATGTGCACCAATATGTGCATGAATTATAAAAATGTGTATAAAAAAACTAAAATATTGATACTGAAATTTCTTAAACGGTTCCAAAAGTGATGTCAAAACACGCATCTCACGCATTCAGGTCAATAAATTCAGTTTTGGAATGTAAATAGTTGAGAGAAAGCATGTTGTGTAACAGTATATTGGATCCGTACAGTGACAGCAGGTCCGTCATGTTAATCAAACAACAGAAAATCACTCGCTGGATAACTTTTATAACTTAAATTTTAACCGATACCGTTAACCGAAAATTAAGTCCTTCTCATTGCCAATACCGATATGATACTGATCAATAAATTCATATTTTTATACTATAATTTCCGTTTAATCTGCAGTTTGTGCACCCAGGAGAACAGAAAATCTAAGATGCACGGATGAAACTGATATTTCAGTAGCCCTGGCCTAACTATAATGGCAAACATCAGTCCTGATGCTTCAAATGTTTTTATTGTTTGTGTAAAGCACCACGACACATGCATAACAAAGAAATGCATCTATTCAACCTTTAGTGCGTGAGGATGAGGAAGATATATAGACTAAGTCACATATATAGACTAAGTCACAATCCCTAGTATTTAATGAAAACTATCCAGTGTCATTTTACATTTGATCACTTCCATTTCTGTAGTGTTTCCCACCTGATAAATTTAAAGCTGTGTTTATTTCATTTGTCTCGTTATTCGACACTTTAAAAAAGGCTGGGTTAAAAACAACCCAGTCGCTGGGTTTGTCCATTTTCAACCCAACTTGGGTTGTTTTATAGTGTTTTGCATTTATATGTGCTATCATTTGCAATTTGTTCTTATTTTATTACCGTTTACTGTTTTTTGGGAATGTAGTTCAATGACTCAAATAAAGCCTCGTGTGCTGAAACAACAAAAATGCCCACATTATCAAACATTATTTGTGTGGCAGTACATCTAGCGGTTTTCCCCACGGTATCGAAAATGGTATTGAATATTGATGTTTTCTAAAGGTTCAGTTCCCTCAGTCATTAATTCCTCTCCCTCAGACCTTCGTTCATCTTCAGAACACAAATGAAGATATGTTTGATGAAATGCGATGGTTCAGCGAGTCTCAGTAAATTAACCCTTTCAATGGTCATAACTTTCGAGATTCGTAACGCCTCATGAATCAGTGTTTTGAATCACTAGATATTGTTGAAAAAAGTTTTTTTTGGTGCATAAAAAGTCTCGTCGCTTCATAACATTCTTGTGTTCTGAAGATGAACGAAGGTCGTACGGCTGTGGAACGACATGACTGAATTAACTCTTTAAGGTATCGTATTGAAGTTGGAAATATCAGTATCGCGACGACAACACTATAAAAAAACATAGGCGGTCAATCGAGGTGGATCATTTTTCATCCGACGAGACGACATCGCCACGGTGGAAAAACATTTACCGAATACATCCCTCGATGCACAACAAAAAAACTCACATGACTTTGTTTCTGAGGGTGAGGGTGAGATTGGATTACATTTACATTTAGTCATTTAGCAGACGCTTTTATCCAAAGCGACTTACAAGTGAGGGAAACAAACAAGCGATTCTTCATGAATTGGCAGATAACACAGGAAGTGCTCACAATACAAGTTTCATACATTGCTCAGTACCATAAGCTGGAGTAGGAAGGGAAAAGGGAAGGAAAGGGTTTTTTGTTTTTTTTATGAGGGGATCAAGTGTTCACGGAAGAGATGAGTTTTCAGCTGTCTCTTGAATATTGCCAGGGATTCTGCGTTCCTGATGAAAGTAGGGAGATCATTCCACCAGCAGGGAGCAGTGAAGGAGAATGATCTGGAGAGAGATTTTGTGCCTCTCTGTGACGGTACCACAAGCCTTCGCTCCTTTAGTGATGGCAGGCTTCTGGTGGAGACGTAGCGTTGTAGCAGTGTGTGGAGGTAGGAAGGTGCAGAGCCTGTGGTGGATCTGTAAGCGAGCATCAGGGCTTTGAACTTGATGCGAGCAGCGAGGGGTAGCCAGTGCAGAGAGATGAAGAGGGGCGTGACGTGGGCTCTCTTAGGCTCGTTGAAGACAAGACGAGCAGCAGCGTTCTGGATCATTACAGAACGCTGCTGCTCGGATTACAGAACTGACGGATTACAGAACTAACCAGTGAACCAATCGCATCGCAGACTCTTTGATCATTCTGAAATGCCCGAGCAAGAATGAACTGGTTTAATGACCTGCAAAAACAATCTTCTATGGCTGTGCTCCCAAACACCAGCATCCCAACGCAAGATCACATGACGACGCTTGCGTTTCGCCATTTAAAAAAAAAGATCGGCAGTGGCTTCTCAGATTTTCATTTTAATTACAGATATTTTGCACCAATTTGCCAGGAAGAGATGATTTAGTTTTCTTGAACACATGATGATGGAAACGCTGCTTCATTGGAAAATGTTTAATGCGATATTCCAGTTTTCCATTCTGGATGGAAACCGCTATTGTTACACCAAATCTGTATTGCAATGCAACAGAATATAGTTAAATGAATCTGTACTTTTCCACAAAATGCCAGTTATTAACTGTCAAGCTCCAAAAGAAACATCATAAAAAGTTCAAATGGCTCAAATATTGTATTCCAAGTCTTCACACGAATGCATTATTTTGGAGTCTGACAGACGGTCGCTGTACGAATAAGTGCTGTGTAAGAATATTTCAGAATTTTGAATGAAACAACAGCATGTGTGTTTAATGCAACATAAGGACACACACTTTTTTCAGTGAACTACTAAAGCTTTCAAAACTGCGAAAAACCAAAGGATCGCCAACGCAGGCATCTTGAAAAGTCATTCTAACGTCGGTTCTCCAAGTTTTCCTGTTTCATTGCACAAATATATATTTCAACACTCCCTTTGTCGATGAACTATGACGATGATGTGAGCTTTATTGGCTAAATGTGACACGAGGCAGATGTGCAGCGTCTCTCGATCACGGTTACGAGCTGATACCAGAGATGTCGCTCGAGGGAGGACGGCGCCAAACCAACAAATCCATAAATACACACAACAATGTCATGGCAGAGATAAATAAGAGGAGACTAAACATTAGTGATTTGTTCTTCGAGGTCTCGTTTGCGAAATCAGCAATGTTTACAGCTGGCAGAGCGTCTGTTGGTGTTGCTCGTTCTTGAAATCGTCACCGGCGTGATTTATTTTCCCTCTCCGTGACCGTAAACATTTACTCAAAGCCATTAAACAAATCTAAATTCCATTAGCGGGATAAACAGACATATCTTTGCATTCTCTTTAGCAGGCGCATGAGAAATTAAACAAAAGCAATTCAAGAAAGGGTTCAACCAAACGGCACCATATGCTCAGTGTTCTCGGTCCGCAGATGACGCCGTTTTCACCGGATTCACCCACAAACAACCACCTCACCGGATTCACAGATCGTGCTATTAATATTTCCCGTCGAGACGAGAGAAGGCTTGAGTTTGATACAGATCTTGGAATACATCTCAGGTACATGTTAACTTAATTTTTTTTTTTTAAATTGCCCATTACTACAGTATTAAAAGTTAAAACAACAATGTATCCCAAACTATCAAATTCAGTTTTTAGATTTTACACTCAACACTCAAATGTAAAGCAAGTTCTATACGATAAGACTGTTTTCACACCAACTTCCTAATGATATAAATCCAATTCTTGTTCAAATATAACCCTTTGCATTTAAAAAAATACTTCAACATACATTAAATAATTAACCCTTCACAAGCAGTTTGCCTGACAGCCGATCTGACCAACGTGTAATGTATTAAAACGTGTAATGTATTAAAGCATCTTTGGTGTTTCCACGGTTTCTGCAAAATAAAACCGAGGGTAACGCGGATATGACGCAACTGACCCTTCGCAAACAGTTTGATTGACAGGCGATCTGACCAATCATAACCCCGAATCTGCCGTTTTGTCATCAAAGCGGTCAGGGGAGTGAGTAGATGAACGTCGGTGAAACAACATTCCTTCTGATGTTCATTCATGTTTATTTGATGCTATAAATGAACTAGTATGAAGAGATGATCGCTTCAAACGTCACAAAATGGCAAGTTACTAAACCTAACAACAAAAGTACTGATAAAACAGCGAGAAATCAAGCTCATTAATTAATCAAGGCCCAGTGCACGATGGGAACACCCGTAAGTTGAGTAGTTTTACTTCATTTTGTACGCTTGAAATGAGTCCTCGTTTAGAATGTACTTTTTTCGTAAAGAAATGACATTTGTTTTTTCTGCATTTACTTCACCATAATTTTTATCAGTGAAAGCATCCTTACAGCAAACACCAGTGAATTATCCAGAATGCCTGAGAAAAAGGGGGATTGAAATTATTCTCCGAGATCTAGATGTGGCGATCTCAACCCCGACAGCCTGTAACGACGAGTTTGGGACAGAAATAGAGCGACCGGGCCCATTACTGGTTCCGGCGCTCGTGGCACCATCCTGTCTGCACAAGACGGCTGGAGAGGCCTCAGAGATACCATCACCGCAGGGCCGGCGAAACACTACCTCCCCCCGATAATCACCCAGAATTCCAGCGCAGGAGTCCGGAAGTACGGGGAGATATTCTGGGGCAGTAAGTCATGACTAGTGTATCACTGCACCGACACACATGGAGACTAAAAAGCCTGATTTGATTTGCTGAACACATGATGTCTGAAGTCATGCGTCAGAACACGGACACACAAACGCAGGTTTAGTCATATACAGCACGCCAGCGGTCTCGATCGAGTTCAGGGTAATTGATTTTGAGCGATGACCTTTAAAGTCGGCCCGACTCTGAGCGACGAGGCTGTTTGATGTCATTCCAGCTTAGTTTTAAAATAATCGTGTTTAACTGCAGAATTCATGGTGGACAAACTACATTACCCATGATGCTGCACAGAACATTCAACCAATCAGAGAGTCGAAGCAAGCAAAATGCGCCTCTGTGGCCCCGCCCACTTCCATGAAGCGCCGCGAATCGAGTCTACGCTCTCAAAATGTTTGTATGAAAAATACTTCCGAAAAAAGGGGGCGGGCGCCATATTGGAACAGTCAAAGTCGTGAACATTCAAGAGCAAGTTGACTGAGCATTTATGAATATGTTTATCCGCAGTACATTTTGCTAAACTAAAACAACACAAGACGAACGCGACATTCAAAAGGTGCGTAAGGCGTGAGGACACGCAATTTATCAAGTTCAAGTTCACCAACGTTCATCTACTCACTCCCCTGACCGCTTTGATGACAAAACGGCAGATTTGGGGTTATGATTGGTCAGATCGCCTGTCAATCAAACTGTTTGTAAAGGGTCAGTTGCGTCATATCCGCGATACCCTCGGTTTTATTTTTGCAGAAACCGTGGAAACACCAAAGATGTTTTAATGGACAAGGGAACATCTGTTTTGATATATTTATAAACAGAAAACTAATCATTGTCATAGAGCTCAGCATGTTTCAACACATTGTTTAAATCTAATTTTCTTGATTTTTTACGAGTGCCACGCCTCACAGAAACACTCTTTTGTCAAGTAGCTAACAAAGCATAATCAGATGCAGCTTTATTTTAACAGTAATACGGAATTTTCTCCATCATACAATGTGTTTTAAAATGAACTGCGTGCCATTTATCAACTCAAGCCATCCCGCATTTAATATGATATGGTAATATCGCTCTCTCTTACTGCAGTGAACAGTGTCTCACAGTGACGTTATCACATCATCTTCAACACACTCAAATGTGTCTAACGTGATAAACAGAGCTGCGTTTCCTCACACTCACGACCGGGAAAGAGGCGCCGGCGACTGTGTCATGATAAAAGTCTCACCATCAATCGCTCGTTCAGCTCCACAACACTCGCTCCTGCTCTGCGTCATACGACAGTAACGTTAATGTGACGAGCAGGGCGGGCGAGAGCCACGAGGGAACGGCGCGAGGTAATGAGCGCCACCTGCGCGCCACACCGGTCTCGTGTCTCTCACAGAGGAGCTCTGGAAGCATGAAGGACGAGAGAGGACCAGGCCTGGATTTTATGTTGTGTTTTATTATGTTTGTGTTTTACTGTTTCATTTCATTTTCATTTTCAATCATTTAGCAGACGCTTTTCTCCAAAGCGACTTACAAGGGGAGCAATTAGGGGTCAGGTGTCTCGCTCAAGGGCACTTTAGTCGTGGTATCGAAGATGGAGAGAGTGCTGTTCATTCACAATCCCCACTTTCAATTCCTGCCGGCGTGAGAATCGAACCAGCAACCTTCAGATTACAAGCCCGACTCCCTCACCACTAGGCCACGACTACCGGCTGTTTGTTTATTTATTTGATTAAAGTTACGTGGAATGATCGCTGGTTCCCGCCTCCTTCTTCCCGTTCTTAAGAACTGTGTTACAGTTAATAATCATCCATGAACATGATTTCTGCCCCGAGTCCCGTCCCGATTCTTTCCCACCGGCTGTGAGCGGAAGACCGCATGTCCCAAGATTCCTCGCTCAAACTCGGCGTCATCAAGATGCGCCTTTGTTTTGAATATTTGACCTCTAACGGACAAAAAAACTACACATTGCAGATTTAACAAAAATGTTTTAATAGTTTACGATAATAACCCTGGTGCAAAACTGTGATTCAAAATATCATATACCATATTACTATAAAATAACGAACTATAATAGTATATAAATAACACTTCACTGACAAACACAACTCTGTCTGCGTCATCAGAAGAAGTAAAAATCTAAATTTAAATGCAGGTTTATTCTGCTGAATGCATAAAGCGGTAGTTTGAACAGGTCCAGGTATTTTTTAAATGACTCCACAGCGAAACAAGGCCAGTCTGTGGTCAAACCAACCGCATGTTAACAACTTCTTCAACCCACATGGAAATTATTCAACAGACATCGAGTGCAGAGCCAAAATTAACACCACTCTGTGCAAACGGACTAGAGAGCATAATTACCTGCAAACTAAATAAATCATGTATATGTGCATTATGAAATTCATGCTATAAAACACACTTACAGCTTTTGGCTTATATTACACATGCATGCTTAGATGCAACTTCTCTAATAGTGATTGAAACTGTGTGTGATGTGATCGCATTGAGTCCAGATCGTGTTTGCGTTCACGAGTGTGTGAACGAGTGCGTGTTTGTGTTGTGAGAAAAATAACAGCTCTCTGAGAGCAAACACATATTTCACACGTCCGACCACAGCGAGGGAGACGGACTCACATCCTTTGCTGTAAATCACATACACACATGTTTTCTTCTAATGGAATGGATTGTTTTAATGATGTTTGGACCTACGCTTTTCTTCGGATGCAGATCAAAGAAAGCTGAACTCCTACATGAAGGTGTTTTGTGTCAGTGCAGAAGTTATTTATTCAGCAAGGATGCATTAAATTGAAAAGCCACAAAACAATTATATTGCAACTTTCTATATAGCAGAAGATCCTGAAATAAAATGAATCACAGTTTCCACAAAAATATGAACCGTTTTCAACATTGATAATAATCATAAATGTTTGTTGAGCATCGAATCTTCATATCAGAGTGATTTCTGAAGGATCATATGACTCTGAAGACTGGAGTAAATTCAGCTTTGATCACTGGATATAAATTACACTGTACTATATATTCACATAGAAAACAGTTATTTTAAAATGTAAAAATATTTAACAATTTTACTGTATTTTTGATTAAATAAATGCAGATTTTGTGAGCACAAGCAGCATTCGTGAGTTTTTAAACATAAAAACTCAGAAACTTTACTACAGTACATCAATAATCTAAATACGTACATGTACAGCATTCAAAATATGAATGTCCATTTTATATAATATATCATGTTAAAAAAACAAACAAACAAAGCATTCCCTCACACACTCGTGGGATCTACAGGATGTCAGTCCCAGATGTAATTACAGTCATTTGTAAAATCCCCACTTCCGAAAACCGATCAATACCCGTGTGTGCCGACACTCTCGGCAAAGCCACTGATTCACCCCTTACAGTTTCATATTTACCCAGTCTATGATTTATGATGCTCATTATGAGGATTAAATATGTGCTACATGTGTTCACATGACGCCTGTCCCACACTTCACAAAGGTCCTTCTGTTTCACTGTCTGACTGTATGTGTGAGTGTGTGAGAGTGTGTGTGTGTGTGAGAGTGAGTGTGTGTGTGTGAGAGTGAGAGTGAGTGTGTGAGAGAGTGTGTGTGTGTGAGAGTGAGAGTGAGTGTGTGAGAGAGTGTGTGTGTGTGTGAGAGTGAGAGTGTGTGTGAGAGAGAGTGTGTGAGTGTGTGTGTGTGAGAGTGAGAGTGTGTGTGAGAGAGAGTGTGTGTGTGTGTGTAGCAGCAGTCCACACGCTCCTGCTCTAAACGGTTCAATAGGAACAAAAAGCGGAGGCCGACAGTAAAGCGTGACGCCTGTGTGTCCGTTGTGCAGCAGAGCTGGCGTGTCCTTCATCTATGAGTGTTTATTTGTGTGTGCGCACTCATGCGTGATCAGTGACCGTCTGTGTGGTCTTTGAGGTCGTGGTTTGGCCCTCGAGGACACACTTTAACGGCGTTACAGCGGGCAGGTCTCAAGGGTCTGTGCGGTTCATGCCAACCCACACGACCCACACCACAGCCCTCACAAAATGACTTCTCCTCATGGACCTCAAATCACTCTCCATTTAGTTCTCAGACTAGTGTTAGTGTATTATCTTACCACACTAAAAAGGCAAAAGTATGGTACTACGGTTAGAGTATGGTCATTTCATGGTACTATATACAGCGCTGGGTCGGTTACTTTTAAAATGTATTTCACTACAGATTATAAAATACATGCTTTAAAAAGTCATTTGTAACGTATTTCGTTACATTACTCAAGTTTAGTCACTTCATCTAAATACTTTAGAATACTTTGGAATACTAATAAGTGTGAAACAAACACAAAAAAGATCATTGAGAGTTTTTATCTCACAATTCTGACTTTTTCCCTCAGAATTGAGTGATATAAAGTTGCAATTGTGAGTTATAAAGTCAGAATAATGAGATATAAACTCACAATATTGAGAAAAGTCAGAATTAAGAGATATAAACTGACAATATTGAGAAAAGTCAGAATTATGAGATATAAACTCACAATATTGAGAAAAGTCAGAATTATGAGATATAAACTGACAATATTGAGAAAAGTCAGAATTATGAGATATAAACTCACAATATTGAGAAAAGTCAGAATTATGAGATATAAACTCGCAATATTGAGAAAAGTCAGAATTATGAGATATAAACTCACACACTAAATTCACAATTGCAAGAAAAAAAATGACTATTGCAAATTTAAATCTCCCAATTCTGACTTTATAACTTGCAATTGTGAGTTTAAATCTCGCGATTGTGAGAAAAAGAAGTCAGAATTGTGAAACACAAACTCACAATTGTGAGGGAAAAAACAAATAGTGAGAAAAAGTTGCAGTGACGAGTGAATTATAAAATGACTCTCAAAACATGAAAACAGTGAAAACATGAAACTGAACTCGTCTTTTTCAGACGGTCAGAGTCAGAGAATCACCAATCGCTGTTTAAATGACATTAAAACTCAAAGTAATCACTTTGGTAATCTAAAACACTTTTCAGATGGAACTGGAATCTGATTACCACCCATTTCAAATCAAACACAGTCACTCACATTTAGTATTTTAAATGCGAAACTAAGTGACTTGTGTTTCGTTACTCCTCGACCCTGATCAATCATTGGGATTGATATAGCTAATCTGCAGATATTCTAGAATATAGTTTTATTCGGTACAAGATCAAAAAACATGGTATAACCATCTTATACCTAATTCAAATCAATGTGTATATATATATATATATATATATATATATATATATATATATATATATATATATATATATATATTTATTTATTTATTTATTATATAATGTAATATAGATACATACATACACACACGTATATATATAAATATATAAAAATATCTACATAATTTATAACATATATATGATAGAATATATATTATTATGGAATGTCCAAATGACATTTAATATAATATAATAAAATAAAATATAAGGAAAATAACATTAATTGTCACAAAACATTATGTTTAAATCTAAAAATTGTACAAATAATATATATAATATATTATATGACACATTTCAGCATCCGATCAAACACCGGAGGATGAAATCAGGTCTCGTCCTACATCTGGTCTCACTGAAGCTCCACACATGCTGTTTCTGGTCGGATCTCTGTGTGTCGCGGGATGACCGGAGGTGGCGAGACACGGAGAGTCATCGAGGAACACGCGTCCGGTCTGTCGGGTCTCTGGCGCCTGAACATCCACGGGACGTCCAGCGTGATGAAGAGCCTTTCCTCTGACCTGTGCTCTCACTCGCTCTCTCCAACACCACGCTCACGTTTACGACACCAACTCGATCCCTGAGAACGCTCCTGACCCATCTGTCCTTCCCTTCACTGACCGTCTGTTTACCTGCTCGCGTGTTATTTATACACACCACTGAAAATGTCAAGTGTGTTTATTAGCTGATATAACTGCAGCTTCAGACACGGATCATTCAATCAGATTCCACATCCTGAACTATTTATCTAAAAATGATGGAATATTCTATTGTATTATAGCTCTAAACAAAATCAAAATATGAATATACAAAAAAAAAAATGGACTTCTTGTAAAGTATTTTATATAGTCACTGTGAACTTTCAAAAGTTTCCATCCAACTATTTTCCATGCAGATTTTGGGATATCATGTTAAAAAAAAAAAAAGATGCTCATAAAATTTTAAAATGTGCATTAAAACCCATGAGCTCAATGAGGCGCATGATTTTTTATCTGATAGGAAGACGAACTACGACGGAAACACATTTACTCAATAAATCCCTCATAAACTCATGTGACTCTGGCCATGATTGGATAACCGCACGAACCAGCGGACCAATCACATCGCGGCATCTCACGTCTGTCGTCAGAATGATTTGGTTCGATTCGATCTGAACAGTCTCTGAGACAAACACACATTTTTATTGCTGATATTTGACGTCACTTTCACAGGAAGTGATGATTTCGTTCTCTTGAACACATGGGACGGAAACGGCGCTTTATTCGCAAACGTTAAACGTGATATTCCAAGTTAAATTCACAGCTTTGAATGGAAACAGCCACTGAATGCAGAAAAAACAGCATGAACATTCTGGTATTTGGTTTTGAAACAACATATAAATCATTTCAAATAAAACAGGAACATTTTTCTTTATGTGACTATCGAAAATCTGTTCATCAGCAGCAGATCAACTCACACACACACACACTCACACACACTCACTCACTCACACACACACACACACACACACACACACACACACACACTCACACACACTCACACACACACACACACACACACACACTGCTATTTTACATTTTCAAAAAAGATCATTCTGTATGATTTATAAGCTTGTTTCCTCATGATCAACATTTACTAGTATTACTGTACCTGTGGGGACATTTGGTCCCCATAATGTAGGGAATACTCACACACTCTCTCTCTCACACACTCTCTCTCACACACACACTCTCTCTCTCACACTCTCACACACACACACACACACTCACACACACACACACACACACACACACACACACACACACACACACACACACTCACACACACACACACACACACACACACACGTTATCAGGAAGCAGAATCCTCCCGTCTGGAGTGTGTCGGTCCAGCAGGGCAGAGCTTTACAGGATTTACGCGACAGATATTAAATCATGGAGAATTACTCTGAGCCCAGTTATAAATCTGATCAAATGTCCAGGAGAATAAAACATATTAAATCCATGACTTTTGTTTAACCCACTTCTTGCAGTCATAACGCGTGCACATATTAGTGACTTTATCACTCTCATAAATGCTCTTATTCGTCCAGCTAAAATGAAGAATCAGTCGGTTCATTTTCTGACAGCAGAGAAAAAACACTGAACAGAATCAGAACCACAGAACACGCGGGCTGACAAAAGTCCAGTCAGATTCTTCTGTCACCTGGTGAAAGCTTTGTCACATTAGACATGAAAACTATTCACAAAAGTCAAGGCAGTTGATAAACAGCTGCTCAACGACTTAAACTGTGCTTTAAATAAACATAAATGAATGTTATAGTAAGATGTAATAATAAACTGACTGTGGTCAGAAATTTGCTGTGAAATCAATGCATGCTGGGTAATTTTCTTACAAATGACTGATTTTACTTACTAATGACTGGTTTTATTAATCGTGCCACTGTAAGGATTTTAATTGCTCGTCACTGTAATTGTTCAAATTTCTAAATCAGAAGTGAAAACATTTGTTACAACGACGACAACCTCGAATATAAAATAAGATAATACGGCTGATTTGAAGTCAAACTATTTTTAGCACAAATGTGCAGATTTGTTCACATTCATCACTTTCACACAAGTGATCATCTTACAACTCATTTTTTTTTTCTTAAAAGCATCACATACTGACGCACAAACATACAAAACATTACAAAATAAACCATAAACTGCTAAATGTGAACCGAAAATACGTTCAACAGCGTAATCCATTCACGTTGCAGTGCATTCTGGGCCTTCATAGAACAAACCGCACATTCATTTTCTGTTTCTTTACAGCATTTCTTGTGTTTTCAAATTCCGTGAACAATACTGTAAAAAGCTTACTGTAAAGAAAAAAAACCCTGAGAGTGCATGGTGAAGTCCTACTGTGAAATACTGTGAAATACTGTAATTTCACACTAAAACTTTGAACACATGCAGGCGAGCTTTGATTATAATGTCAGTCCTGACAGCCATCGTCCGGTTCTCTCAGACTCTCAGCCAAAACACACACATGACCTCAGCGTTTCCAGACTCAATCCCAGCACCTCAGATCCACACGACAGGAGAGTGAGATCCCACAACACTGACAGAACCAACGTCACTACAAATGCAATAAACAAACGTCTCGAAACAAGCTAAAAGGCTGGATATGTTCCTTTTAAAATGTATTTCACTACAGATTACAAAATACATGCTTTAAAAAGTCATTTGTAACGTATTTCGTTACATTACTCAAGTTTAGTCACTTCATCTAAATACTTTAGAATACTTTGGAATACTAATAAGTGTGAAACAAACACAAAAAAGGTCATTGAGAGTTTTTATCTCACAATTCTGACTTTTTCCCTCAGAATTTAGTGATATAAAGTTGCAATTGTGAGTTATAAAGTCAGAATTATGAGATATAAACTCACAATATTAAGAAAAGTCAGAATTATGAGATATAAACTGACAATATTGAGAAAAGTCAGAATTATGAAATATAAACTGACAATATTGAGAAAAGTCAGAATTATGAGATATAAACTGACAATATTGAGAAAAGTCAGAATTATGAGATATAAACTGACAATATTGAGAAAAGTCAGAATTATGAGATATAAACTGACAATATTGAGAAAAGTCAGAATTATGAGATATAAACTGACAATATTGAGAAAAGTCAGAATTATGAGATATAAACTCACAATATTAAGAAAAGTCAGAATTATGAGATATAAACTCACAATATTGAGAAAAGTCAGAATTATGAGATATAAACTGACAATATTGAGAAAAGTCAGAATTATGAGATATAAACTCACAATATTAAGAAAAGTCAGAATTATGAGATATAAACTCACAATATTGAGAAAAGTCAGAATTATGAGATATAAACTGACAATATTGAGAAAAGTCAGAATTATGAGATATAAACTCACAATATTAAGAAAAGTCAGAATTATGAGATATAAACTGACAATATTGAGAAAAGTCAGAATTATGAAATATAAACTGACAATATTGAGAAAAGTCAGAATTATGAGATATAAACTGACAATATTGAGAAAAGTCAGAATTATGAGATATAAACTGACAATATTGAGAAAAGTCAGAATTATGAGATATAAACTCACAATATTGAGAAAAGTCAGAATTATGAGATATAAACTGACAATATTAAGAAAAGTCAGAATTATGAGATATAAACTCACAATATTGAGAAAAGTCAGAATTATGAGATATAAACTCACAATATTGAGAAAAGTCAGAATTATGAGATATAAACTGACAATATTGAGAAAAGTCAGAATTATGAGATATAAACTCACAATATTAAGAAAAGTCAGAATTATGAGATATAAACTCACAATATTGAGAAAAGTCAGAATTATGAGATATAAACTCACAATATTGAGAAAAGTCAGAATTATGAGATATAAACTGACAATATTGAGAAAAGTCAGAATTATGAGATATAAACTGACAATATTGAGAAAAGTCAGAATTATGAGATATAAACTGACAATATTGAGAAAAGTCAGAATTATGAGATATAAACTCACAATATTAAGAAAAGTCAGAATTATGAGATATAAACTGACAATATTGAGAAAAGTCAGAATTATGAGATATAAACTCACAATATTGAGAAAAGTCAGAATTATGAGATATAAACTGACAATATTGAGAAAAGTCAGAATTATGAGATATAAACTCACAATATTGAGAAAAGTCAGAATTATGAGATATAAACACACAATATTGAGAAAAGTCAGAATTATGAGATATAAACTGACAATATTGAGAAAAGTCAGAATTATGAGATATAAACACACAATATTGAGAAAAGTCAGAATTATGAGATATAAACTGACAATATTGAGAAAAGTCAGAATTATGAGATATAAACACACAATATTGAGAAAAGTCAGAATTATGAGATATAAACACACAATATTGAGAAAAGTCAGAATTATGAGATATAAACTCACAATATTGAGAAAAGTCAGAATTATGAGATATAAACTCACAATATTGAGAAAAGTCAGAATTATGAGATATAAACTCACAATATTAAGAAAAGTCAGAATTATGAGATATAAACACACAATATTGAGAATATTGAGAAAAGTCAGAATTATGAGATATAAACTCACAATATTGAGAAAAGTCAGAATTATGAGATATAAACTCACAATATTGAGAAAAGTCAGAATTATGAGATATAAACTCACAATATTGAGAAAAGTCAGAATTATGAGATATAAACTGACAATATTGAGAAAAGTCAGAATTATGAGATATAAACTCACAATATTGAGAAAAGTCAGAATTATGAGATATAAACTCACATACTAAATTCACAATAGCAAGAAAGAAAGTCAGTATTGCAAGTTTAAATCTCATAATTCTGACTTTATAACTTGCAATTGTGAGTTTAAATCTCGCGTCAGAATTGCGAAACACAAACTCACAATTGTGAGGGAAAAAACAAATAGTGAGAAAAAGTCGCAGTGACGAGTGAATTATAAAATGACTCTCAAAACATGAAAACAGTGAAAACATGAAACTGAACTCGTCTTTTTCAGACGGTCAGAGTCAGAGAATCACCAATCGCTGTTTAAATGACATTAAAACTCAAAGTAATCACTTTGGTAATCTAAAACACTTTTCAGATGGAACTGGAATCTGATTACCACCCATTTCAAATCAAACACAGTCACTCACATTTAGTGTTTTAAATACGAAACTGAGTGACTTGTGTTTCGTTACTCCTGCACACAGAACATGCACAGATGTAGCATGAACATCTTGAAAGAGAGAAAGTTTGTGCTGTAGGTTTTTATCTTCAGTTTTTCTGCTTGATTATTTGCACAATGCCAAGAAATAAAGATGGAGCTCAAGTTGCTCATTTTATCAAACAAAACATCTCAGAAATGCTTGTACTCACTGATATTTCTGCTGTTGAATTCCCTCCCATATGATGTCACTTCCTGTATGATTATGTCATTGAGGAAGTGTGTGTTTTTTTTTTGTTATTTAAAGGGATTTTACAAAATACTGACGTGATGAACAACTGAAAGATGTTTTGTTATAAACATTTTTATTAAAGTAATATGGTATTTTTTTAGGTGTTTCTTCAGATATTAGTTTCTCTGATGAAAATGTTTCTGCAGAAATACTATGTTAAAAGTCACTTCTATTTTTCCAGTTATTTGTGGTTTAGAAGCAACGGATAATGGAACAGTAAATCATTTGATCCCAATATTGTGGGATTAATGTTTTATCCAGTAAAATGAAGACATATTTGATGAGGACGTCCCATTCAATTTCATTTAAAATCAGAACACTCTAAAAATGGGGTTGTTTTGACCCAGCGGTTGGGTTAAACGTTTGATCAATCTGCTGCGTAGTTTTATTTAACTCAACTATTGATTAAAAATGACTGTGACAGGATTAAAATGAACCCAAAATCAGACACTGAATCACCAGAGGCAACAATAATAATCAAAAGATGAACATTATTAATAAGTAATTTAAGAAAAGTGTATTGTTTAATTATTGTTCATTAAACTTATTCATAAATGTTGATTTTGGGTTCATTTTAAGCAGTAATGCAGTCATTTTTAATCAATAGTTGAAACTACCCAGCAGGTTGATCAAACAATTAATTCATTAATTAACAATAATTGCTGGGTTTGTCCATTTTCAACCCAGCGATTGGGTAGTTTTCAACCCAGAGTGTAACGAGAAATATCAGAGTTTGAGACTTTTATGGTGATCTTGTGATTTATTAATCATATTCTCTATATTTTAGCCTATAAAAACAAAAGATTTTGACAACCCAAGTACATATTAAAAATAATGGGATGAGAATAACCTAAACTGGGTTGAAAATGAACGAACCCAGCAGTTGGGTTAAATGTTTGACCCAATGTACTGTTTCATTTAACCCAACTATTGATAAAAATACTATATGACTGGATTAAAATGAACTCAAACTATGTTGGAAATTAACATTTAGAAATATATTTAATACATGAACATTTATTAATAAGTTTAACAAACAAACAATAAATATTTATTAATAATATATATATATATATATATATATATATATATATATATAATTATATTTAATAAATATTACTTATTAATAAATGCTCACCTTTTGATTATTATTGTTTCCTCTAGAAATGATGTGCCATTTGTAATTTCCAACATATTTTGGGTTCATTTTAATCCAGTCATATAGTCATTTTTAGTTAATAATTGAGTTAAATAAAACCACCCAAAAACTGCTGGATCAAAACAACCCAATCACTGTGTTTGTCCATTTTCAACCCAACTTGGGTCGTTCTCAACCCATTATTTTTAGAGTGTGATTTGGGCTAAAGAAATCTGATGTGATGCTGAAATATGGAGTCAGATATACTGAATAAATAAGTTCCACTCCGAGCCTCCGGGGGTTTGTGAACACCTCCTGTCGTTCAAGTGTTGACCGAGAGCTCCGAGAGGAAAGGTACCAGTGAAGAGAGAGAGACGGAGCGCCAGCTGCCACATGTCTGCTATTAGCTGAGAGCTGGTGTTTATGAGCGGCACCGTGTTGCTCTTAAGTGGAGATTATGTCACTAACCAGCTCGAGATGGGGAAGCACTTCACACTGGGGTAAACAGCAAGCAGGCCATGAAGGGCGTCCAGTGCCGTGACCCTGAGCCACGACTGGACCGTTCCCATATGGAAACAACACGAAAGAGCTACAACTGCGTTCAACTTTCTATCGGTGAATTAAGAAAAGGCCGTGATGGAGCGACACATGCATCGTTTTTGAAGCTGACGTGTGTTGATGTCATAATATCCCAGTTTATTTTGCAGGGACGGATGGACTACCACTCAGGAGTTTGGGTTACGATGAGGACGTCCCATTCAATTTCATTTAAAATCAGAACACTCTAAAAATTGGGTTGTTTTGACCCAGCGGTTGGGTTAAATGTTTGATCAATCTGCTGCGTAGTTTTATTTAACTCAACTATTGATTAAAAATGACTATGACTGGATTAAAATGAACCCAAAATCAGACACTGAATCACCAGAGGCAACAATAATAATCAAAAGATGAACATTATTAATAAGTAATTAAGGGACATTTTTAAATGTTTTGAAAGAATCACCAAGGCTAAGACAAAAATACAGTAAAAATTCCAGTGTAAATCATCTGTTTTCTATCTGAATATATAGTATTCAGCTTCATTCCTCCAGTCTTCAGAGTCACATGATCCTTCAGAAATCACTCTGATATGATGATTTGATGCTCAAGAAACACTTTTTATTATTATGAGTGTTGAAAACAGCTCATATTTTTGTGGAAACTGTGATACACTTTATTTCTCAGGATTCTTCGATCAATAGAAAGTTTGAAACGGAATCGTCTGTAACATTCTAAATGCCTTTACTTGATCAATTCAATGCACTCTTACTTAAAAGTCTTCATTTTGGATGGATTTTGGGTCGCCGCTCCACACAGACAGCAAACAGCCGCACCAAGAGACGTTTTTTTGTGTTTTTGCGTGACTGAGGTTCATATAAAAAGAGTTAGTCTCATAATTTGCTTGGTTTGGATGGCGTCCATCAGCGAGGGGTTTTTATTTGGGGCTTTCGGTGTGACGGACTGAACCCTTCCTCACAAACCCCTTTCAATATGGTTCACATTTCTCATCTCATACTAAATGCACCATGAATCATCTGTCATCATAATCACAGAATACAGGCTATTGATCTGGATAAACATCTTCAGGGCTCGAGTTCTATCACATTTACCAAAACAAAACGAACGCTGAAACCGTAGACAATTGAAATATCGCTTCTGTGGAAAACTCTTCCATTTGCTGAGCATGAAATGATCCAGATTGAGATGATCCTCCAGATGGAATGAAGTCGAAGCCGATTCAGGCTCAACGGGTGCAAACGTGTTCTTCTACTTCTCTCAAAACTTCCATAATCTGACGCATTTCTGAAGGAAACAGGATATTCGGTGTGACCTGAACAGTGCAAAAGGAACAAGAATGAAGAAAATAAATATGGTTTTGATGCTTGTTGACTTTAACAGTCTCGATCCCGCATGCAGAACTCCAAGTGAAACGAGGAACACGGATGTTGTTGACAGACACAGCACACGTGTCGTTAACATCATAAATCACGTTTGATTCGGCCAACTCAAACTGCTGCACTCACGGGCAAAACTTTCCAGTCCACGAGAGCCGTGGCACGTCTTGGTGCTGTTGAAGTTGGCATGAAATCGAAGTGTTTTCTCCTCCGAGTGAAACAAGAACAAATGTAGGCGGGGCTTGATTGGATGGTTGAGGTTTGCTATTGGTGGATCTCATGTGAGTGACAGGTTGCCCCGCCCTCGTGCCAATAAACAAGCCATCAGAAACGAGATGAATTTTAATAAAGGATGTGCATGGATAAATCATTTATGATAAAGAAAGTTATTTTTGCGCACAGAAAGTGTTCTGGTCTCTTGATCCACTGCATCACGTCGACTGTTTTAACCGTGTCTTTACTTCCTTTCTGGACCTTGAAAGTGTGGATTATATTGATTTATGGACGAGTCATAAACCTCATCAAAAACATCTTCACTGAAGATGAACGAACGACATGAGGGAGAGGAACTCATGACTGAAATCTCCGGTTTGGGTGAACGAACCCTTTAATGACAGCAGGTAAATTTGGATGCTGTCACTTTAAGATCCATCATTCTCATGCGTTGTTCTTCCTCATGTTGACTTCCTCCCAGCAAACACCGGTCCGACAGCTACGTCGTGTCACTCGCCCAAAATACTCACGGAAGGACGACATAAACCTGTCAAAATATGTAACTTTCATTTCGGCACTATTTTTCAACCTTGACACAAAGTTTTCTCTCCAACGATCATTAAATGTTTAAATGTTTTCTGGGTTAAATGACTCTACTTACTTGCAACCACACGTCACTTTGACACGCAGGTGTGAGTATTTAACCGCTCAATCCTAATTAGGCGGCAAAAAGCTCTCTCACGCACACATTTAACTCGTTCTCGTTCGCTGCTAATTGCGATTCAATGGTTTAAGATCAACACATGCAAACAATACGTTTTCGTGACTTCGCAGCACAGTTAGTCAAAAATCTCTAATCGTGTCTGGCCGTATATCGTCCTTCTCTAGTCATAGAGAACGTCTGTGTTTAACTGACCCTTCGCAAACAGTTTGATTGACAGGTGATCTGACCAATCATAACCCCGAATTCGCCATTTTGTCATCAAAGCGGTCAGAGGAGTCAGTAGATGAACGTTGGTGAAGTTGAATCACGTCTTGAAACAACATTCCTTCTGATGTTCATTCATGTTTATTTGATGCTATAAATGAACTAGAGATGATGGAGGAGCGACACATTAAACACACACTAGACGCTATTGATTGATTCAACTTCTATTTTAAATATGAAATGTTTCATACGTTGTCAGCGTCTCTTTGCTCAGTATTTTTCACCGCGTGAGAACACGATGTGTGGCGTGAGAGCGCATAGCAACAGTAACTAAAGGGGGCGGGGCTTTGCGAAGGCTCAATTAAAGTGCTCTTTTTACTTCAACAACTTCAACTGCAATTAATCCGTTTTAGTTCACTTCGTGCATCGTGAAAGTGATCATTTCAAAAGTTTGAAATTCGAAATCCGCTACGACTAAATTCAAGACTAATTTGCACGTCTTTTTGGCGGATTCATTAAAAATGACCTTCATTTGCTCGATAATCGTCTTGTTTTCGCGTTATTTTGCAGCGCTGACATTCCAAAACCGCTGAAGAAACCGAAAATCACGTTGAAGGTAAGAACTAATTCTCAATCCTGATGCCTGTGATATTTGCTGGCGGTTTCAGCTTTAGCGCGACTTAATTAGCCTGTGGCGCGCGGATCAGAGACAGCTGCTCGTTTGAGCGGGAAAACAGACAGGCCAAAGAATCCAAAGGTTCATTCAACACCGTATAAAAGAAGGATGACCTCCTTCCCGCTCCTGTTCCCTGCAATTTTTCCCTCAGCTAATGCGCAATTTCTAAAGTCATTTACCTGGACACAGTGTCTATTGTGTGGATAATTAGCTTGCCGGCTGCAGGTTGAAGGAGGCTGCCCTTCTAAACACTCAGGAATGTCTGTGCTTGTCTTGGGGTTAGAATGTAATTAAATCAGTTTTCTTCCTGGCTGTGACTCATTGCGACTACCTGTGAGGACAAGAACTTCTCCCATCTTGTCCTGGCAAGAAACACGGAACTCCAGCGTCGCCCTCGAACTGTCTTTGCTCGCTCTCGTTCGAGTGGCGAAAACAGATGAGACAAAGAAGATCGCAGTAACTCGTTCTGTACTGAATACATTTTCTTGACAAAAAAAAAAAAGTAAACTTAAAAGCCTAATCATCCATCCGTTCGCCAAAGTGCTCATCCTCTGTAGGGTCGCAAGTTTTAATGTAAATCGTGATCATTATAAATGATTTTTTCCAAGCTCCTGGAGGTGACGGGACCAAAGCACGGGGAAAAAGTGAGTTCTGAGGAGAGCGAGTGCTGAAAAGGTGCTTTGTCCCGGGCTCCAGGTCGACAGAGGTGCGGTCCCGTCAGCGGTTGTGGTTCTGGGCGGACGTCCAGGCCCTCGCTGGCCCGACACCTCAACCCAGTCCAACTCTGAGTGGATCCAACCACCCCTGGATGGAAAAACCAACCGTACCCCTGTGCTCCTTTCCCTTGAGGGACGCAGACTTACTGCGCCTTGTGAAAATGAAGTTTTGAAGTCGCTTTAACTTCGCAACTTCATATAAATTATTAGTAGACCGGTTCGGGTTCGGGTTTGTAGAATGAGTTGACTTGTACTTGCAAAGTTACTCATAGTCAGAATGTGTGTGAAGTTTCAGCTCACAGATCATTTGCTATTATCGCCGTTTTTGTGTGTGTCCCTTTAAATGCAAATGAGCTGCTGCTCCCGCCCCCTTTCCAGAAGAGGGCGGGGCTTTAACATGCTAAAACAGTAACATTACACACTAACTAAAGTGAAATGATAATCAACCTCCGCTTTAATCAGTCTAATACTCTAATTAGAGATAATCGACTGTAGTTGAAAAGTGACTTATAGTTAGTAATGTCTAAAGTGGACCGTCGTACGGTGGCCGAGAGAGCTCAACACGCTGCGAATAAGAAAACACATGCAAATTAAAAAAAAAAACACATGCAAATAAAAAAAAACACATGCAAAAAAAAAAACACATGCAAATAAAAAAAAACACATGCAAAAAAAAAAAAAACGTGATCATCAGTTTGACAACACAAATCCTCACAACACATGCAAACACAAAAACGCGCTACATTTACAAAAAGCGCTGCAAATAGCACAAACCACAGCGGAAATGTTTCAAGGGGGACCCCAAAAAGTGACGGACCTACTAGGACGTGCGTCCAAAACCAGTTGAACTCACCCTTCACTCATTCACTGATCCCTATATAGTGAACGGCATTGAGTGCACAATGTGTTCACAATCATGAAATACTATAAAAACTGCAACAAAAATAAACAAGTGTACATTATTTCATGTATTTATTATTTTTAATAAAGTGTTTTTCAGGTCCTCGAGCGCCTCAGGCGCCGTTACCATGACGTCACATTAGTAACAGATGATTAACCAATATTTTTAAATCATCCTCTAAATGATCGTCTCTGAAAGTTGAATGAGTGAACAACAATGCCACATATTAAAACACTTTTCTGTGAGTGAAACACATTATATGGAGTTCATGCCTACAGAATATATTTAATATTTTTTAGTTTGTGCTGTTGTCTAGTAGGGTCCGTCACTTTTTGGGGTCCCCCTTGAAACATTTCCGCTGTGGTTTGTGCTATTTGCAGCGCTTTTTGTAAATGTAGCGCGTTTTTGAGTTTGCATGTGTTGTGAGGATTTGTGTTGTCAAACTGATGATCACGTTTTTTTTTTTTATTTGCATGTACTTTTTTTATTTGCATGTGCTTTTTTTATTTGCATGTACTTTTTTTATTTGCATGTGCTTTTTTTTTTTTGCATGTGCTTTTTTTTATTTGCATGTGTTTTCTTATTTGCAGCATGTTGAGCTCTCTCGGCCACCGTACCATCGATCCAAAGAAGTGTATTTTACTGAAATAACATACTTTAGATGAGAGTACTTAAGTGCGACCCGAACGTAACGTCTTTAGACACTTTCATTGCACGGTATTCGCAATTAAATAAAAATGTATTATAGTTTAAATTCATTTTAAATGCAGTTACTGTATTGTTTGTGTAGTTTCTACCGAGTAAATTTAAAGTAAAGTTGGTCAGTTTAAAATACATTAACTTTAAATGTCTAATATTCAATAACACACTACAGTTAATCAAGTATGCGCTTCAGCATGTTCTTTAAAAGATTATTAATGATTTATAAAGTTTGACACGTGAAAGTGTGAGTGGCTTTTTTTTAATTAATATTATATAATCTGCAGGCACAGTTTTTTTCTCACTTTTGTAACTTTGTAAAAGAATACGTGTATATTTATTTATGCAACGTTTTTGGTACATTTGATGACTTTATTTGTAGTATTTCTAGCGCTCGAGGTTTTTCCGTTTCATTTGTGTCTTTGCTCCATCGCAGGTCTAGTTTGTGTTCTCTTCTCTTTATCATGTTCGTTTGTCTTCAGAAAGGTTTTTATGAGAATTTCTGACTGCTGATGCGCAGCTTCTGTATTGTTGACGTTCGAAGCATCAAGTTCCTCCTCAAGATACGAGGAAAACACCAGGACAAGACCTGCTCATCTGCTCTTATTCAATTAAAGCTCATTCACGAGACTGCGTGTCTTTATGGCTGTTTTTATTGGACAGGAGTTTTATGACCTGAGCCGCACATCTGCTGTTCCTCTCAAACTTTACAGACTCTATTGACAACTCGAGACGAGCTTTAATATCTAACGTGATCATTTTTAATAAAGCTCTGAGGTGAACGTGAGGACTACACCTCCATGTGGAACGTTCACATTTCTCTTGTGTAGACTCCGAAACAACGATCAACGGGTGCAAACCATGAGTTTGCAAAGCTAGGAAAGCCTCTAAATGTGCTTTATGTTACTGATTAACGTCAGCCGTGTGTTATCCGTGAGTGTGGGTCCGTCTCGCCCGCTCACGCCCGGCTCATGTTGACATTCCAGAGGACTGGACCTTGTGCAAACAGCCTCCCGACAGATGGAGGGTACGGGAGCGAGCGGATTGAGAAGGTCGTCGCGCTCACGTATTTCAACAGCTGTGACGTGAGGAACTCTCTGCGGCAGATGCTCATCGCGGTCTCTCATTGAGAGGATCGTACGGGCAGTAATGGGCTCTGAATGCTCGTGTCACTGACGGTTCTGACAGGTTTCAGTCACCATAGTGTCTGACCCCAGTAATCTCATAAGTGTCTCATCTAAAGATCACGACAAGGTCTGAAACCAGGGCCGAGAATGAGCGCAGAAATCCCACTAAAAGTACATGAAACGGTGTCAGACGCACGTTTTTATGTGCAATGTTGTGAGAACATGAACGTGACCAACAGGGACAGTTGACGGGGCATTAATTACGCACCCTTGTGACGCAACCCTTAAATTTATCCACGTTCAGAAACGTCTTCCTGAGTCTCTCCGTCCGTTTGAACACTTTCCTCGTTTTGTCTGCGTGAGATTCTCCAGCTTTGTTGTTGTTGTTGAGCTGTTGAAGCTCCGCCCTCTTCTGGAGCGGCAGCTCATTTGCATTTAAAGGGACGCGCACAAAAAAAAACGGCGTGTTTTTGCTCACACCCAAATAGAGGCGAATTTGACAAGAGATAATAAAATGAATTTTACATTTTGAGCTGAAACTTCACACACACATTCTGTGAAAGAGGCATTATAGGTGGCCTTTAAATGTTCTTTATACTATGAAAAAGTGGTTATTTTAAGAACGGTTCACTGAAGAGTTCTTTGGGGAATCAAATTCTATGGCATTGGCTGTTAAAACCCTGCTGGATCGGTCTTAAACTCACAGAATGAAGAAGAAAATAACCTGTAACAGCATTTTCTGGGAAATACTCGTTCCTAAAGACATGAAAAGTGATGTAGGAGATGACATGAACGAGAACAAACGCTTTTCAGATGAGTCTCCTAACAAAAAGACCCCCGTAATCTCATCGAAAGATTTCAACTGCCAAAGCGGCGAAATTAACGTCGGATATCTGAACGTGAACATTTCTGATCGCGAGGATGCGTGTCTTTTCACACCAGAGAGAGAACAAATCACACACAATTCGTTTTTCTCGTCTTTAATTTTACAAATCTGTCAGGAACATTTGTTGAGAACAATGTCTGTAAGAAAATGAAACACGAACAATTCTTAATACTTTTTGCATTTTGAAAACTGTATTTGATCTAGATGATTTAACTGAGCGGATGTGGGTAAAACTGCAAAAATATATACCGTCTGCAACCTTCTTTCCAGCATTTTGTCAAATTCAAACTTCAGTGTGAGTAAAATAGCCGGATAAAAACAACATCCTCTACTATAGAAAAGGGATTAGCTGACTATAAAAATGTACGTTATTTTTTGCATTTTAACTTACCATTCACATTTGCGTGTGTGTGTGTATATATATATATATAAAAAACGTAAGAAATGCAAATCTTTCGATACCAGCTACAAATAACTCTTTGTACCATTGCCTCGCTGAAATGTCATTTTAAATTACAAAATAAACATTATGAATCATTATCGTTTCTACGGTCATCATTAATATTATTATCTCTTTTTATCCTTTTGATTCTTTTGAACATAAGTCAATAAATTAACACACTATCTCTTTCCCTGAAAGCCAAAACGCAACTGTGTCAGCAATGAGAGTCGAGCAGGACCCGGCATTAAACGCGTCCGGGCCGCTTCCGGCAAACCGGACTCCGACCGGAAAACGTGTCTGGAACATGTGCACCAAAATAAGAGTTTTAGGGCATGTTTGTTAGTTTTGAGATCATCTAAAATGCTCCTAATAGAAGCCGAAGAAAGGAAACTTTGTGTTTGAACACGTGTTTAACGTCGAGTCCTGCCGTACATGTGCGGATGAGAATGTGATAAAATCATCTAATGTGTCTACATCCATTTCTGACTCTGGAGAAAAAGAGGGAAAGGGGAGGAATTGTTCGGAAGTCCATACAAAAAATAATTCATTGTAAATATATAATATATATTTTTACATATTTGAATATATTTACAAATATACCCAGCACTATACACCATGTGTTATTGTTATTATTATTATTATTATTATTTTACCAGTAAGTATAACTGCTTGGGCTTTCGATAACTGTGTTATCGCGGTAAAAACGGAGCAAAAACGTTTTAAAAACCAAACGGAGGCAGTGATATGTTTTCTTCTTCTTCTGTAAGTTTCCACATAGTGCTCGTCTCCTATTTTCTCCTCTTTGCCTTGGTTTTAAGAGTTCTGTCCACGTGCTCCATTTCATTTCACTTGGGAACACAGACTCCAAGCAACGGAATGACGACAGGACTGGAAGAACATAAACGGAAAAAAAAAATCTGCAAAATAAACAAAAAAAAGAGGCGGGCCTTCGGGAACAGTCACTTTTCTTCGGCCCTCGTCCTCTTCTTAAGAGCTTGGTCACGTGTTTTTGCGCGCGCAAGTGTGCGTTTCCACACACGGAAAAAAAGCACCTGCGCTTCACACACTTCGGTTTCTTTCCGGAAAAGCAGCACTGAGGCCGAGCCTCCCTCGGCACGCTCCCAAAGTCCAGCGGGAGCTTCGCCGGGAGTCTTGAGGCAGCGTACGGTTCTGGGTGGGTCGAAGAGAACGGTGGGGAAAAGTCTTTGACTCTTTTGGAGAACTGGAGGTGTAGCTTGGATGCGGTGTGTCTGGAGAGCGCCGGGGAGGCTCATGTTTTTATGCCTCCGTTGATGTGCTGGTACTTGGGAAGGCAGGGCTCGTCCGCCAGGGGGTCGTGGGAGAAGACGGAGTCGTCTCCGGAGGAGCAGGAGCTGCGCGTGTCGGGGAAGCTGGGAGAGTACTGCTCCACCGGGGCGCACAGGTCCAGATACTCCTGCGGACACACATGAAGCCGTCAGTGTTTACATGGAGAACGACAGCGAAACCATCGTGAACTATATTTCAGCCCGTCTCCATATTTCTATGGAGAAAAATGCATTCCTTTATAGTTTTTACTTTTTTTCATTGTTATTATTTTTTAAATATGTAGACATAGTTTATATATTTGTAAATGTATATTTTTCAAGACACTAAAGGCACTTCAGTTTTGAGATTTCGGGCTTTTAGTAAGGAGTTTTTAATCTATTTGCGTCTCTAGATTTCAACTACAATCCGTATTTTTAAGGCCGTTTTCTCTAAATGACTTTTTTCTCCTACACTGAGCCATACATCTAATACACCAAACCTTACCGTTTTATTCCTGTCTATATTCTAATGGTTTTTGCAGAGGGATATAATTTGCCAGATTATATACAACATTTTATTTCAAAGAAAAATTGTGAAAATTATTTTTTTTTCTGTCTATTCCTGGTATTTTCTGAATTATGGAGTGATAAAACTCTCTGTAAAAACCTTTGATTAATATGTCAAAAAAAAAATGAATTCTGGAAGCTGACTTCATCCAATGTTCAGATTTTTGTACTGGAATTTTATTGCATATAAATATTACATATTTTGCCATTTTAAACCACATTTTAGTAATACATAACATGTTTGCAGTTCTCATTGTAATTCATTCATATGTGATAACTATTAGTTCATTTTCAAAAACCTACTCATGATATTCTTCAAAAGATGCTTCAATGTTTTTGACAGAAGTCTCTTCATTTCAAAAATACAGTAAAAGCAGTAAAACAGTGAAATATTATTCCAGTGTACATCATCAGTTTTCTATGTGAATATATAGTACAGTGTCATTTATTCCAGTGAATTCTAATATGACGATCAAGAATCATTTATGATTATTATCAATGTTGAAAGCAGTTGCTCCATATTTTTGTTGAAATTGTGCTACTCAGCATTCATTCGAAATAGAATTTTTTTTTTATAAATGTTAAATGTCCTTACTGCCATTTTTGATCAATTTAATGCGTCCTCACTGAATAAAAGTATCAATTTCTTAAAAAAATCAAATAATAATAATAATAATTTCCACTTCGGTTCACCAGCAATAACACTCCCTTCCTGCAATATAAAGTGCGCTCAAACTTTAACCCAAGCTGGAGAGCACCAGATTCCACGTCTGAACAATCTCCGTCAGAACTCTAACCAAAATCTGGATATGGAAACTCAGAGAATCAGTAACAGAAGGGACCACACCTGAAGATAGATGTGAAATACGTCGCATAAACATCCATATACAGCATAAGAAAAATGTACAGAGGAATGTTTTTCCTGGTTCGTTCCTCAAACAAAACTGGATCCGTTTTCTCTTTGCGGCGGAGGAAGAGGGGGGTTTTAGGTTGCCGAAAATGAGTGTTGGATTGAACTCTCGCTGCTCAACACAAGGCAGCTCACATTACTAAAGACCTTCACATCTGTGAGCAGTTTGAGACGGAGGCAAGAAAGCAGAGGCACTTTATTACATTTCTAAAGTTCAAAACGCCGAGCAAGAGCGGGGCTTTTGGCATCGTCTGTCATCCGCGGCTCGATCCCCCCTTCCACGAGTTCTGACAGATTTCCATCCCTCGGCCCGCCACACGGATATCGCCAATGACAGCTAGGGAACGGAAAGCATCGTCTAGCAGGGATCAATCGCTCGAAGCCTGGATGAAATCAAACGCGTGCGACTCTCGACCCGTACGCTTCCCCTCGCGGATCTTGCGAAACGCTGCGAAACGTCGGCATGGGTTGCATGAATCCCACCACTGTGGGGAAAGCGCGAACGGTTTGGAGTTGGTGTAAATGTGCACGTCTCACCTCGTTGGTGGCCAAAGTGAGAATGCGGTCCAAGTCCTCGACCAGCTGTTTGAATGTGGGCCTGTGGGAGGAGATGGCATGCCAGCAGTCCTTCATCATCATGTACCTGAGGAAGAGGAAAAGATCATCGTCATTTATGCTTTGTTTGTGGTGCAACCAACAGGCTCAGGCGACTATACCTGGTTCGATGAAAGGGCAACTACTGCATTTTGGCAGTAAATCAATGTGAAAGTGTGTTCGTTCATGGACATTATGGCTGCTGGATTAGGGTTAGCTCACTGCGATCGCGCTGAGAGAGTCTGACCGATGACGACCACTGTGAAATTACCCTCTGTCGGACGCCGTTTTACCATTTTACATTCGCGTGTTTCTGAGTGAAACTGAGGAAAACACTAGCTTGAAGGATTAGTTCACTTCAGAATTAAAACTTCCTGATAATCCTCCATGTCATCAAGATGTTCATGTCTTTCTTTCTTCAGTGGAAAAGAAATGAAGAGGAAATGTTTCTCCATATAGTGGACTTCAATGGGGTTCAACGGGTCCAAATGTCAGTTTCAGCGCAGCTTCAAAGACTCTACATGATCCAGACGAGGAATAAGAGTCTGATCTAGAGAAACCATCGCACATTTTATACAAAAATAAACTTTTTTAACCACAAATGCTCGTCTTGCGCTGCTCTGATGCGCCACACATCACGTCATCACGCTGGAAAGGTCACGTGACGTAGGAGGAAGTACCGATCCAGTGTTTATAAAGGGAACGTGCAAAAAAAAAAAAAAAAAAAAAAAACAACGATGTTGGATGATTTTTGAAGTTGGAGGAGAAAATGAGCTTTTCACGGTACTTCGAATTTACGTCACGTGACCTTTCCAGCGTGATGACGTGATGTGTGGCGCATCAGAGCAGTGCAAGACGAGCATCAGTGGTTAAAAAGTATATCATGTTTATTTTTGTATAAAATGTGCGACGGTTTCTCTAGATCAGACTCTTGTTCCTCGTCTGGATCATGTAGAGTCTTTGAAGCTGCACTGAAACTGACATTTGGACCCGTTGAACCCCATTGAAGTCCACTATATGGAGAAAATTTTCCTCTTCATTTCTTTTCCACTGAAGAAAGAAAGACATCTCGATGATATGGAGGAGAGGAAATGATCAGGACATTTGAATTCTGAAGTGAATTAATCCTTTAACTCGCTCATTCACACACTAAATAAAAGCCAAACAAGAAGTGGACACTAACTTATCTGGAACATGGACACACTAAATGCAGGCAAAAATGATTAGTTGCACAACAGCTTAACTCTGACATGCTAAAAGCAAGAAATAATGGTTGAAAAGAAAATGATTAACTATCTCTCTGACACTTAAAAGCAAGCTTTTTGAAAAAATGGCAGAAAAAGTCAATGATTCTCAGGGAAACTAGCAGCAGTTAAGGGTCAAACACAACAGAAGCACAACAACACTGTCATAATGGACTACGATAGCAACTGAGACGAAGACACCGCATGTCAATTTTGAAGACAATCAGACCAAATTCATGTGTCAAGTCCCACTGCCTTTGGGTCAAATTTCGTTGAGGAGTTATTGACATTTATATGTATGAACAAAATCACCCACACCAGACTCTGACTGCATTTTGCCAATTACTATCAAAATATTGACTTTTTTGTCATTAGCGTGTATGCGGTGACCTATGTGTTCGATTTTCCTACAACGGTTTCGTCTGGATTGGACAAATGGTTTCTAAGATACTCGCGAATGTTGTTTAAACTACACGAAACCGGACAGGTTTGGCATCATTGGACTTGGCAGGGATTCAGGAATCTAATAAATGACTCAAGTGGAAATAAGTCAACCACATCCAACATGTGAATATATCCGAATATATGGTCCGAAACTTCTCAGACTCCTTCAGAGCATCGAGCCGACGACCCATACTGAGTTTCGTAATGAGACACTCGTTCGTTTGTTCGTAAAATACAGCATTTTACTGCAAAAAGATATGGGAAAATTGGATATCATTCGACTGCATTTAACAAGGCCACTCCTTGTGTTTTTTGGACAAACCGCTCAGAAGTTTTAAGCAAAAACAGCCATTTTTCATTCCTCTCGAGTAGTATGTCATATGTCTGTTTTCACACGTGCTACGTAAAATTTGTTCGCAAGTTATTTGAAGACGGTTTGACAAATCAGCTTGACTTTTTCTCAAGATGATCTGGTTCAATTTTCATGAAAATCGGAGCGATGGCCTCGGAGGAGTTTTCTTTTATGACGGAAAGTTACGTCGTAGGCTGCAATCGAACTGTCGTGACGCAAGGAATCGGGAAAAATTTTGTTTCTAGCCCTTATGATTCAAAAGTTCTTTGAATCGTAAATATAAGTGCAAATCTAAGTATAAAAGCGTAAATATAAGTGCAAGTTTGGACAGTGGGTGGCGCTACAGCGATTGAGCCAGAGACTCCTAATTTGGTGTGGTGACAATTCAGACCGTCCGCCGTCAGCGTGCCAAATTTCATAACGTTCTAGCAAGCGGTTCCAGAACAGAAGAAGAAAACATAGGATTGAAAAGAGGTGTCGGATGCCAGCGAAACCAGCGCACAGAGTTAATGCAAGACACAAATGATAGAAAATATATGAGAGGGAGGCGAGCTTGACTAGTTCCCAGACATGGTGAAAGCAAATTTAAAAAATGATAATGATGAGTCATGATGAGACATCAGCTTGATTTAGTAATGAAAACACAAGCCAAAAAAATGATAGGAATAGAAAAAGATTGGCGGGACAATTCACTAGTTCACTGACAAGATAGATGCGAACCAGACAACAAAAATGGTTTAACTCAGTTCCCAAACACGAGCGGAAAAGAGCACTCACAACTCGTTGGTGCAGTTGGCAGGTTTGTCCATGCGATGACCCTCTTTTAGCAGCTTGAACAGCTCCTCCACAGGTATTCCAGGATACGGAGAACCGCCGAGCGTGAAGATCTCCCACATTAAAACCCCGAACGACCAGCTGGAAGAGACAGAAACACATTGATCAGATCCCTTTCCCGGTTCAAACACGCTCCTCTCGCGGTTCATCACACAGTGTTTTGATAGAGAGAGTTTATCCGTCTATAATGCAGAACAATCAGCATTTTGTTCAGTTATTTAACAACACATTCTTCTGTGGTAGCATCCCTTCACTCTCCCCAAAACTTCACGCCAAAAATACAAATTTGATCCATTTACAGTAGCGATATTTGTTGTCTCAGACGGTGGAGCGCTCTGACACGACTCAAAGCTGGCTTTTGTCCTCGTTGGAACGCCACAATGACACATATTGTCCAGCCAAAACAAACATTAGCGAGACCTACAGGAAAACAAACGTCCAGAGGGCGGAAGACTGAATGATTTTTCATCACGTGCCAATTCCACGCTGCTTCAGATGACGATAAGAGTTTCCTCAGAGGGTTCCACATCGTGTGAGGGTTAAAAGTGTCCCAAAATAGGCCAACGGACACGCAGAGCCAGAAATCCTTATCATCTGCGTAAGCTTTATTTATCCTGCTGAGCTAGCGTTTCACAATCACGAGATATATTGGGTTGAAATCATCCACGCATTACACAACGTGCTTCAGAAACAGATCTCTACACACACACACACACGCACGTTGTGTTTTCATGGTTTATGGGGTCATTCCATAGGCGTAATGGTTTTTCTACTGTAGACAAAATGTTCTGCTATTTTACATTTTCAAAAAAGATCATTCTGTATGATTTATAAGCTTGTTTCCTCATGATCAACACAAGATCAACATTTACTACTATTACTGTACCTGTGGGGACATTTGGTCCCCATAATGTAGGGAATACACACACACAAACACGGTTACATACTGTATATCAAATATTGACTCTAAGAAGTCAATTGACTCTGAGACTAAGAAGATATTTTGAAGAATGTTGGTGATCGGTTGACGGGTCTCTTTGACTTCCATAGTGGGGAAAAAATGACTAAATTTCTCCACTGATACTGATAATTCAGAATGATATCCGCAGATACCGATGCCTTTTATACCTTTTAAATGTATGCTAATTTCATTATAATTAATAATTAACCTATATATTTTTAAATATTTTGAAAGAAATATAAATAAAAACTTAATTCTCTCTGTGACGAGCAGGGCGGGCGAGAGCCGTCAGGGTGACGCGAGTGATAATGAGCGTCAGCTGCGCGCTACACCGGTCTCGTGTCTCTCACGGAGGAGCTCCGGAAGCATAAAAGAGGAGCGACGACAGTGAAGGACGAGAGAAGACCAGGCCTGGACTTTATGTTGTGTTGTATTATGTTTGTCAGTCTCCATGAGGAACTGCCGCCTTTTTACTTTTTATTAAAATTACGTTGAATGTTCGCCGGTTCCCGCCTCCTTCTTCCGTTCTTAAGAACTGTGTTACACTCTCCATTTCATCAACTTGTTTCAGAGTAACTGCTGTCAGTTATAAACATAAACTCATTACTCAAACTAATATTAAAACAATAACGAATACATTCATAATTTTTGAACTCTCTGAATTCATATTACTCTTAATATTGAACATCATACAAGTTTCTTAGCATTTTCTGTACACAAATCACAAAGTCAGTGTATTTTTCGGCCATTTCTAAACTATCGACCGAAAGTGTGAAAATCTGCTTTTATCAGCCGATACCAATTATTGGCTGATATATCGGTGCATCGCTGGAAATATACAGTGGAAGTCAATGGGGTTCATCAACTGTCTACCGACATTCTTTAAAATATCTTCTTTTGTGAAGATATTCAACAGAAGAAAGAAACTCAAGGAGGTTTGGAACAACTTGGAAATGACGACTGAATTTCATCTTAGGATGAACGATCCCTATAATTCTCCTGAGCTACAAAAGCGCAGCAGAGTTGACCTTTCTGCTGACCCGCAGCGATCACAACACACAGACTCTCTGCGTTCGTGTGCGTGTACACAATCGGTTCCCCTGCTCGCCTTCTTCTCGTCTTTATCTAGCGCCGCATCTTCTCTGACATGTCACCAAATTCATCATCTGGACTCAGTCCCTCCGTGTGCCCGCGATCCATCGCTCACACCGAGAGCGACGCTCGACGCTGTGAACCACAGAAATAATATTCTACTAGACGTTGCTTTAAATTGGAATTTCGTCGTCGAAATTAACAGAAAAAAAATAAGAAATTATGTTTTGCATGAAGAAAACATGAAAATAATGCCTCAATCTTCACTTTTTAAAAGCAAAAAAAATTAATTATATAATTCAGCTGTGTTTTATATTTATATATATATTAGAGATGCATCGATATATCAGCCAATAATCAATAGTTTAGAAACAGCCGACAGTCATATATATCATAAAAGGGCAGAAAAATACTCTGAATTTGTGATTAATGTAAAGAAAATGCTAAGAAAGCAGTTTAATATTCAATATTAATAGCAATATATGAATTAGTAACAATCAGAAAGTTCAGAATTTAGCTAATGTGTGTTAATATTAATTTTAATAATGAGTTCATAACGTTTATAAAGTTGATGACATGGAGAGAATCAAGTTTTCATTTGCATTTCTTTCCAAATATAAAAATTAACTATTTATTATAATGAAATGATCATTCATTTAAAAGAAGGTATATATTATATATCGTATCATTTATCAAGTTGACAGCCCTAATATATATATATATATATATATGTGTGATTTTGTGAGATTAACACTACAAGCTAACTAGGCAATAAAGGAAGAAATGGGACCAATTTTATGTTTAGAAAGGGCGACACTTTTCTAATCTAATTTAGCTGACCTTGCATGAGCCGGATGAACCTCGACCATAAAAGCCATCCATTTAACATCCTAAACAAACAGGAAATCCACACACACACATCCATATTTCCATTTTTGCAAGCTCCGCAACTTACATCATCCCATTCCCCGGGGGTCCAGTTTGTCAAAACGTGCCGATTTTTATTATAATTTATGTTTTCATTTAGTATGATGTCATATATAGATTGTGTCTGCCTCTGAGCCAATCAGAGAGCTCGCTGAGAGTTTTCCATCAATACGGGTCTCTTTGGCATTGATTGGATTTTCCTGCACGGACCGCACAGAGAGATAACGAGATTACGCAACAACATGTTTCATTAGGGGTGGACAAAATCTCAAATGATAATGTGTGTTTTTGTACATTCCGCGCCGGACAAACCAAAGATCGATTTTGGAACGAACCACAATTATTAATGACAGAAGAATGTCGGAACGAGAGCAATCGAACCTTCAGAACGTGAAGGATCCGTAACTTCCGGTTCGTTTCATCTCTTTACGGGACAAAGAAAAAAAGCGAGACGAGACGAGCGCGTACGAGCAGACGAGAAACAGGATTATTTCACTCTCTGTGGAAAATAAAACGGCGGGAAGAGACTTTCAAGTGTTCAGGAAAAGCAAAAACAAAGAGACAGAGAAGAGGAGTGTGACGGGACGGAGCGAAGGGAAGACGGTGGGCATTTCCGTCCAGACTCTGGGAGGTGCGCGTCTGAAGCGCTTTGAAGCCGCGCAGATTAGTAACACGGCACTGGTCGCCGGTCGAGCGTGAAATCTCTCGCCTTTCGCCGCGGCGCTTGCTTCTGCTTTCTCTGCCTTGCAAAAACACTTCCTTAACTTTCCATCACTTTTCAGAAGGGAATCAATTCTCACCTGCCAGCACTTCCTATTCACTCCCAAACGACAAACACGCGGCGACTCCGACCGCAGGAGGAGTGTTTTCCGGCTCTCCAAAACAATCCTTTTCTCAATTTGCAGAGAGACAAACATCTCAAACATTTAGACTGGCTCCCGCACTTCCTCCGAAACCTCCGTGCGGAAATAACATGCGGTTCGCTTCACGTGTGGAACTAATACGTAAATATGCATCAAACGCTCGGATCCGTGAATAATAGCAGGTTTGAGTGCGAAACCTCAGTAAAGATCAAGCAAGCCATTCACCTCATGAACACACAGAACTATTGCACACCATCTATTTAAAACACTTATTTCACATGTGCACTCATCACAACTGTACAGAAAATTGTCTATATTGTATTTTTATCCTTGTCGCTGTCACTTTGTTGCACTGTGGAGCTTCTGTCACTAAACAACAAATTCCTAGTACCTGAAAACATACCAGGCAATAAATCTTGTTTCCCACGATATCTCTACTGAAAAATGAAACGGCTGACTCACACGTCGCTCTGGTGCGTGTACACTCGGTCGAACAGCGCCTCCGGAGCCATCCACTTCACGGGCAGACGACCCTGCGGACACGGAGAGGAGGAAAGGTCAGAGACGGGCGACACACAACAACACTCACATCTTTATCTGGACGAGAAATTTCATTAAGCCACTAATGACAGGGAATTAAATCCTGGCGGGGCGTATCGCAGAACTCTAATTTCCCGAAGGAGTCGTTGCGGGTTTATAAATTGAGGCCGGTGGAGAAGATACAAGAGTCAATGGCGTTTGCAGCGCGAGATCCAATAGGAAGGGCCGCTTTTATTTAGACGGGCTTGAACTCGGGTCATCGAATCCATTCATCCGTCATCAGTATCGCTCGATCTGGGCTTTGCTCGGTGTTTTAATAATGCCAAACTATGTTTAAAATATTCGCGGCCAGATCTTGGTGACCTTGATAAGAACTAAGAAATGAATCAGGACTAAAGCAGTGCTGGTGAATTAAAGGGATAGTCCACCCCGAAAACACAAAAATCGAGCGGTTTAGTCCAAATTGTGACGATAGTTTAGATATATAGACATATATGTATCCTGTCAATCAAAACAGGGCAGGAAAATACGCTGAACTTGTGATTAATTAAAGAAACTATTCGATATTAATAGTGATTATATGAATTAGTAACATTCAGAAAGTTAAGAAATATTAATTTAATCTTCAGAATTTAGTTCATGTGTGTTTTTATTAATGTGTTTATGATACCAGATATCCTGAAACAAGTTTCAGAAACAAGTGCATTTCTTTCCAAATATAATAATTAACTATTAATTATAATGAAATTATCATTCATTTAAAAGAAGGTATAAATATACTGTGTGTGAATACACACACACACACACATATACACACACACATATATACACACATACACACACATATATACACACACACATACACACACACACTTATATACACATACACACACATACACACACACATACACACACACATACACACACACATACACACACACATATACACACACACACACACCTACACACACACACATATACACACACACATACACATACATACACACACACATACATACACAAACACACACACACATACACACACACATACACACACACACAAACATACACACACACACACACATATATCACATAAACACAAACGTACAAACTTTTGTTAGATGTGACTAATTGCGATTAATCAAGTTGACAGCCTTAATAAATATATATGATTTAATGAGATTAACGTTTGTGAAGAGACTCGACGGCTTTATATGATGCACAGATCGAGTTTATTCACTCATAAACACTCATTCATGTCCCTCACAACACTGGAGCAGAAGCGTCTGAGCTTCATTCTCACGCGTGTGTTTATGTTCGCTGATCAATGTTTACGTGTGAATAAAAGCCTGAAGTTAATCTGGGCATCCTATATCCTCTCTTCAGAAGATCTGGACTAAAACGCTGGATTTCCCGACATCTCTTAATGAACGTGTTCAGGCGTCGGCGTGTCAGTTTGTGCAGCCGTCGACGGACGGACAGAAAGCTCTCGGACTTCATCAGACATTTGAGTTCTGAAGACGAACAAAAGTCTGGATAGACATGAAGTAATGAAGACACGATGTTCATTTTCAGGTGAATTAACCCTGTTGCTGTTCACATTCACGTCCGTGTTGTAAAATCCTACCGGTTAAAGGTTGGCAGGCTAGTTTTTTGGACATGGTAGCTGGTTTTCTACTGGTCCAACCAGCTTTAGGGACCTATAAGATCCGTCAGGATCCGTCGATCGGTTGAATTCCCAGCTAGTGGTCCCGATCCAACCCCACCGAACAACCATAAATGACACAAATTCAGTCCGTGGAGGGCCAAAGCCTGGAAGAGTTCGTCTCCGACCCGAATGAAACACCTGAGCGGTTTGTCGAGGTCTTCGGGAAGACTCCCAGCCAGGCGTTTTGGAGTTTGACGCACGCGAACTTTGATCATGCGCAATAATACTGTTTATTTAACAGTTTGGATTTCGTGTTGATCTCTCGTGAACATTGACCCAAATGCAATGATCAAAACTCACACGCTCTCGTCCAAACTCTCGGATGAGTGAATTACAGCCTAAACAAGCATCTCGGACGGGCTGGAGACTGGTATAATGGTGGGAATGAGAGTTAAAGCTATGCTAATGTGTTTAGGTTTGTCACTAACATTTCTTTCTCATGAGCTTGAACAACAAGCTTTGGAATCAGAGAAGAGGGCAGGGCCAAATAAGCAAAGAGCTGAAATCACTTTACACGCCGACTGCCTGGGAATCTGCAAATCATGCCAAGACTGGTGAGGGGAGGGAGGGGGGATGTGGCAGAGAAATAAACGAGAGAAAAGGTGAGAGAACAAAGAAAGAGATGGCGGGAGGCTGAACGTATCTGCATAAAGGACGACTCGAGACCCAACGAGATCTAAACGGGAGTTTTGTAGCTTTGAGATCATGGATATTGGATTTTATTCTTATTTTACCAGGAAATAATCCCATCGAGACTCGTTTTCAAGGGAGTCCTGGCCGGAATAACATTCCAAATTAAAACATACACGACAACATTTAACAGAAAAAGACATTCAGTATAATTCCTAGCACATGCAGTGCTCAGATTGTCCTTCATCATGTTTTTAAACTGTGTCGTTGTCGGTAAATCGTCCCGTTTTAGTCGTTTCTGCAATTTATACCAAGAGAGAGGTGCAAAAACGTTAAAACAGTCGTGGCGTGTGGAATGTCATACATGATTTGCCCATATGATCGAAGATTACATTTCCTGGTAGTGTCTTCAAGAGTCAGAAGAGAACACAGGGAATTTATACAGTGTAGCCTTAAAAAGATCAACAGCCTGCGATTGTGCGAAAACTAGAACGAGATACAAATCTCAAAGCTGCGTGATGCACTGAATCCAGCGTTTTCAACCAAGATTGATTCGCATGCATGCATGTATAAAATATCACCGCAATCCAGCCCTGACAGAAATGTTTAAGGACATTTATAAGGTTGTGTGCACTTAACCAACATTTAGTACGTGCATTTCAAATTCAGTCTTTTATCCGATAAAATGCTTCACTACATCTTCATTTTCACATGCATCTTTAAATCGAGACAAAAGAAGGCAGATGAAAAACAACAGCAAATGTGTATAAAGGTAAAGAGGAGCGTCACCTGACGAAACCAAACTCACATTTGTGGTCTTTTTATAGTAATCGATGTTGTGGACGTCTCTGGCCAGGCCAAAGTCTGCGATCTTCATGACGTTGCTTTCTGTGACCAACACGTTCCTGGCAGCCAGATCCCGGTGGATACACTGCCGTAGAGACGGAGACAGACAGACAGAGCATAAATCATCACGACTTCATCTTGGAATCGCACACGCAACGGGAACGTTTAGGTAGTTCGGGGATAAACCTCGGGGCGGATCCGTGCGAGAGCGTCCGACAAGAATCCGTGCGCATTCCAGGCGGGAAAGCGAGCGTGATGACGGAGTTTAGTTAGCATGTTGGCAGCGAGAGCGTCGTGACCGGCTTAGAGTCGCGCACTGAATCTGCTGCGATTCACTCACTGGTCGTATGAAGAAGGCTTGTTTGGACGGCGGGACACTCTTTAAACGTGCATGCGAGAGTTAACTGCATTAAAAAGACTTATTGTGTATTCATCTGTTGGAGTTCAATTCTACAACTAGTTTAGGGGAGCCATTAGCAAGAAGATCCATTTCTATTTATTAGTAATAAATTGTGAATTCTATTTATGGCCGAGTCTCTTAGAGACTTTTCTAAAAGTGACATTTAGGGACAGATAGCTGTGAAATCTATGGAAGCTTGTCTCCGCCACTGAATAAACAATAAAAAAAGACGTAATTATGACTTTTTTTTCTCTGAAGTCAGAATTGCAAAATTTAAACTCGCAATTCTGAAAAAAAAAAAAAAAGTCAGAACAGTGAGAGAAAAAAAAGTAAGAATTGCGAGAAAAAAAAATGTCAGAAAAAAGTCCGAATTGCGAGGTTACATCTCACAATTCTCATTATTTCTCGCCACTGAGTTCATACCCAGCAATTCTAAGAAAAAAGTGAGAATTGCAAGAATTGCAATTAAATAGTTTATTTAAATAGTTTTATTCCGTGGCGGAAACGAGCTTCCGTAGAACTCAGACACTCTATGAACAAATCCAGATTCACAGGTGCGCTCAGACAAAACTATTGAACGTCCTTCCCAGATTTGATGATGGGAACCTCGCAAACTATCCAACAACGAGTTCCTCCTTGGAAGTGCTTATTTTTGCAGCCTGAGAATATGTAGATGCAATTTTTGTCCCAGCCAACTGATAAAAAGCTTGCCAGAAACTTTCTTTTTCAGAAAGTGCTGGTCATTTTGCATGCAAAGATCACAGGGATGTGAAGCTGAGACTGTTTATCTATATATAAAAATAAAAGACATTTGTACACGGTGTGCACGTGCTGATACCTTCTGTGAGGCCAAATACTCCATGCCACGAGCCACTTGATAAGTGCAGGAGACCAGATCCTTGAAGGTGAGAGGCTCATCTGATACTCGGGCTATATCGTACGAGTACTCCATCCCTGGGGGCCGCCGGGCCCTCAGATACTCCCGGAGGTTACCCTTAGATGCATACTCTACTATAACATATAATGGACCTGTGAGACAGAGAGAGACAGACAGAGAGAGAGAGAAAGAGAGACAGACAGAGAGAGAGAGAGAGAGAGAGAGAGATTGACAGAGAGAGAGAGAGAGAGAGAGATTGACAGAGAGAGAGAGAGAGAGACAGACAGAGAGAGAGAGAGAGAGAGAGATTGACAGAGAGAGAGAGAGAGAGAGAGACAGACAGAGAGAGAGAGACAGAGAGACAGACAGAGAGAGAGAGAAAGAGAGACAGAGAGAGAGAGAGAGAGAGAGAGAGAGAGAGAGAGATTGACAGAGAGAGAGAGAGAGAGAGATTGACAGAGAGAGAGAGAGAGAGAGACAGACAGAGAGAGAGAGAGAGATTGACAGAGAGAGAGAGAGAGAGAGAGAGACAGAGAGAGAGAGGGGTGTTGAATGACATTAAAAGGCCATTTACTTGCTAAAAAAATGCATTCATCAGACTAAAATTATGTAAAATTATGCATTTAAATTATGTAGATCAACTTTTGATCATGTTGATAATATGAATGAATCAGATATGATACAGTGGGCTAGGGTTCAAACGAAGGGCTCACCGTCCTGTGTACACGCCCCCAACAGATTGATGATGTTCTTGTGCCGGCCAATCATCTTCATCATCTCCATCTCTGACACCAGGTCAGAAAGATCTTTCTCTGTTGCATCATCTAGAAAAAACAAAGACATTTTACATTTAGAATAAATATGGTTGTGTCCACTCGATCTGTAAAAATCCTAAATAAATCCTGTTAGTTTTTCCTGTGCACTACTGAACTAATAACAGTATATATTCTGCAAACTTTATTTAAAAAAAAATAAAAAATAGTATGTGAAACAGAATGATAAATGTTTCAAAATGGAATGACGTCTTTGGGAATTCACATTTTAATTCAATTCAGCGCTTTTCACAGTACATTTCGTTTCAAAGCAGCTTTCTGTTTTTGTAACATATGAAATATGATTTTCAATGGACAAGTTGCAGTTTAATATAAGACTCTTTAGCAGGAGAGGATGAAGGAACAGTACATCCTCCTAGACGCAGATTCTGTGGACAGGATTTTTGGTCCAATAAGCAATACCTCCGTCTGATCTGAATTTAACACAAGAAAATTACATTTTAGATCTTTAACACACCAGCTTGGATAACTCAGACATCTCATCTGGTGATGCTGAAATATATAACGGAGTATCATTGGCATAAAAGTGGACATTAGTTCTATGTTTTCTATTCATATTAGCAAGTGGCAGCATACAGTACTGTGCAAAAGTTTTAGGCAGGTGTGAAAAAATGCTGTAAAGTAAGAATGCTTTCAAAAATAGACATGTTAATAGTTTATATTTATCAATTAACAAAATGCAAAGTGAGTGAACAGAAGAAAAATCTACATCAAATCAATATTTGGTGTGACCACCCTTTGCCTTCAAAACAGCATCAATTCTTCTAGGTACACTTGCACACAGTTTTTGAAGGAACTCGGCAGGTAGGTTGGCCCAAACATCTTGGAGAACTAACCACAGTTCCTCTGTGGATTTAGGCAGCCTCAGTTGCTTCTCTCTCTTCATGTAATCCCAGACAGACTCGATGATGTTGAGATCAGGGCTCTGTGGGGGCCATACCATCACTTCCAGGACTCCTTGTTCTTCTTTACACTGAAGATAGTTCTTAATGACTTTCGCTGTATGTTTGGGGTCGTTGTCATGCTGCAGAATAAATTTGGGGCCAATCAGATGCCTCCCTGATGGTATTGCATGATGGATAAGTATCTGCCTGTACTTCTCAGCATTGAGGATACCATTAATTCTGATCAAATCCCCAACTCCATTTGCAGAAATGCAGCCCCAAACTTGCAAGGAACCTCCACCATGCTTCACTGTTGCCTGCAGACACTCATTCGTGTACCGCTCTCCAGCCCTTCGGCGAACAAACTGCCTTCTGCTACAGCCAAATATTTCAAATTTTGACTCATCAGTCCAGAGCACCTGCTGCCATTTTTCTGCACCCCAGTTCCTGTGTTTTCATGCATAGTTGAGTCGCTTGGCCTTGTTTCCACGTCGGAGGTATGGCTTTTTGGCCGCAAGTCTTCCATGAAGGCCACTTCTGACCAGACTTCTCCGGACAGTAGATGGGTGTACCAGGGTCCCACTGTTTTCTGCCAATTGTGAGCTAATGGCACTGCTCGACATCTTCCGATTGCGAAGGGAAGTAAGCATGATGTGTCTTTCATCTGCTGCAGTAAGTTTCCTTGGCCGACCACTGCGTCTACGGTCCTCAACGTTGCCTGTTTCTTTGTGCTTCTTCAAAAGAGCTTGGACAGCACATCTGGAAACCCCTGTCTGCCTTGAAATTTCTGCCTGGGAGAGACCTTGCTGATGCAGTATAACTACCTTGTGTCTTGTTGCTGTGCTCAGTCTTGCCATGGTGTATGACTTTTGACAGTAAACTGTCTTCAGCAACCTCACCTTGTTAGCTGAGTTTGGCTGTTCCTCACCCAGTTTTATTCCTCCTACACAGCTGTTTCTGTTTCAGTTAATGATTGTGTTTCAACCTACATATTGAATTGATGATCATTAGCACCTGTTTGGTATAATTGTTTAATCATACACCTAACTATATGCCTACAAAATCCCTGACTTTGTGCAAGTGTACCTTGAAGAATTGATGCTGTTTTGAAGGTAAAGGGTGGTCACACCAAATATGGATTTGATTTAGATTTTTCTTCTGTTCACTCACTTTGCATTTTGTTAATTGATAAATATAATCTATTACCAAGTTTCTTTTTGAAAGCATTCTTACTTTACAGCATTTTTTCACACCTGCCTAAAACTTTTGCACAGTACTGTATATATTGAAAAAAACAGTGGGCCTAACACCGAACCTTGAGGCACTCCATAATTCACTGACTTTCTCTTACATTTTCCCTCGTTTAAATCGCGAAAATGCTGACTGTCTGATATGTACGATCTAGACATATGAAATTTAACTGTTTATTTTGTATTTTTAATCTTTTTTGTGGTAATAATATCTTAATATTTGTCAGTTAAATCCAAAAAAGTTTCGTTTTTAGGCTACACTTACGCTCAGTGTTCTGCATGTACACTATAGTATACTATATCCGTATACATGCACATTACACATAAAGCAAAAGTAGTATGAGTCGTACGCTAGTATGCCAACACTCCCTGTGTGAGTAGATTGGCCAGACAGTGTCCCAGTATAACCGTCTGTCTGTGTGGTTTAGTGTTACACTGAAGAGCCGCCACACAGCTCTCCTTTCATTGCCTCACAATTAAAAAGCGTTTCTTCCATTTAGAGTAATTACCTTAGAGACAGTCGCCTTTTCATTATCTGCCTGCTGACCACTGGAGCGAACCTGACACAATCCACTGAGCGCCATTCCTGTCTTATCTTACTCCAGTTTCTTCTCCCAAGAATGCTGTGCACTCTTCCTTCTATACCAGAATCATGACTGAGATTCTGTTCAGTGGCCCCAACATTATTTGCATGATTAACCTGTTATTTTAGTATTATTCATACACTATTACAGCATTTATTTATACTTTTTATATCTATATTTTTCTGGACCTTGAATGATTGTAATGCTTTCGAATGGAGGATTAAAAAAACCATCAAAAACATCTTCCTTTGTGTTCTGCAGATGAACGAAGGTCTTGCTGGTGTGGAACGACACGAGGGGGAGGAATTAATGACTGAATTTTCATTTTTGGGTGAACGAACACTTTAAGAAATTCTGTGTAAAGGTTTTTGGTCCAATATGTAACAGCTCAGTCTTATTTAACTGAAGAAAACTACAGGCCATCCAATATTTCATATCTTTAACACACTTGGATAATTTAGAGATTTAGATCTGGTTGTGATAAAATATATAACTGAGAATAAAAGTGGAAACTAGTTCTATGTTTTCTATTATGTGGCAGCATATATATTAAAAATAACAGTGGGCCTAACACAGAGCCTTGATGCACTCCATAAGTTAATGACGTTTCTATGCATACCATTCATTTATTTATAGCTTCTTCATTTCAATTACTGATTTTTTTTTTTTTTTTACAATTAACAATAATTTACAACAATGAAATTCAGTCATCATTTACTCAACCTTGTACCTCTGTGGAAAGCGGAAGATATTTTGAAGCATGCATCAACTGTTTTGATGAAAGTCAATGGGGTCCAAAACAACATAATAAATAAAAAAAAAACACTGAGACATTCTTAACAATATGTTCCACAGAAGAAAGAAAGTCATAGGGATTTGTAACAACGTCAGTGAATGAACGTACGTTTCTTTAAGTTTCGAAATGTTTTTCGGGGCCGTAATTAAGCCAGGTGTAAGTGTTGAACGGGCTCTTGTTTCAAGTGTTTTCTCCACTGCGGCCCAGCCCCCTCAGCCCGCTCTCCATCTTTTAAAACTTCTTTTGAGACACTGGCTCCCTCCCCCACTCTCTTTCCTTCCTTTCAGTGTGAGGGTCTTTCTTTGTGCAGGTGAAGAGCGAGAGCCGTGCAGCTGGAGAGCGCCGGGTCAGCTATGCGGCCTCTTGACCCGAGCTCTACCAGCATCACTCAGCACCAACAAATAACCCTGCGCAGGCCTCTACAGTAAAGACCTCGTCTCCCACTTTCTCCCCGTCTCAACATATGCACATTCTCCAATCATATACATATATACTTTCTTCGTTTTTAAAATGTGCTCAATCAAAACACTCTTAAGGCGCGTTTCCACCGCAGGAACTTTCCCAGGAACTAAGTATTTTGGGAACCAGGGTCTCAATGAAGTTTCATGTCCCTGCTCACGAGGTAGTATTTATTTTTTTTAAAGTTCAGAAACTTTCAGAGGTGGGACTATATGCTGATTAGTTGAGTTCACGCAGCATTTTATTTCAACCACCATTTGTTGCGGTGAGTTTAGCTTGTTTCAAAAAGCTTTAATATTGATCTGGATTTTTAATATTTTAATATTTGGCCAATTTGTGATAAATGTGCCCAGAAGTGTCTGTTTCAAAATCAAACCTCAATGTAAAATCACATTTATTATGTCCAAAAAAATTACAAAAAAAGTTATTGTGTATATAAAAAATACTGTGTAATATAAAAATATACACACATATATAGTAATTATTATATTAATTACATATTAATTAAATTATTTATATATACATATATATGTATTAATTATATATTAATTATTATATTAATTATGTATTAATTAAATATGTATTTATATATATATATATATATAATTAATTAAATTAATCCGTTAGTGAGCTCAAGATGGCGGATGGTCAGTATATCAATTTATATATGATTCCCTGATGATGCTCCAGAGAGTTTCTGGGATCATATCACTGCTGTTTCTGTTGAAAAATGTCCAGGTTTTCACTGATATTTTAGACTCATATGTTCCGTATGACAATATTATTCTGTCTGCGTTGTGCTCTGCGTGTCTTTTCAGAGACTTTTTTAGCTGTTTTAGCAAATGCCTTGTCTGGGCAGGCACACATTATTAGGGATTTCTTGCATCCCTTCATCTTCGAATGCTCTACTTTTCTTTAAACACGCTCGATCTTCTGCAAAAAAAAAAAAAGAAAAAAAAAAGGGCCGGTCTGTTGCTCTGCAGAATATCACGTGTGAATTTTATCTGTGTGCTGAGCTGGTGTGATTTGTAGCCAGAATCTGCCGGGCTTTGATCTTTCACTCGTGTCCCATCCCTATCTGAAGCAGTAGATGTGTGATTCACAGCATCAGAGACGAAGCTGCCTTGTAAAAAGCATCTGAAAGGTGACGCCCACATCAATTTATGAGCTGATGAGGTCAAACGTCAAGTGATTCCCACCATCCCACATCTGATGAAGCCATTAGCGGAGAGATGCTTTCAAATAAGGCCTAGACGAATAAAAGCCTTCACATGCAAGCAAACTAAGTGTCAATGTTGACCGAGGACGCTCAAATTTTACTCGTTTACCTTTCAGCATCTTGACAGCCACCGTCACGGCCTCTTTAGGTTTGTCCTTGTCGATGCCAAGAGCTTCAGCCATCACAACCTGCCCGAAGCAGCCCTCGCCAAGAGGTTTACCCAGAGTTAACCTGCACAAACAAACCACACACCACAAACATGACACACAAACTCAATGCTCTGGATAGAAGCTGCTTTTGCTCATTTGCAGGGCCATTTCAAATCCATCCAGACAGACGTTTTCAGACCATAGGTTTGGAGACGCCGCCAAAGTCGAGCGCTCTGTTGTGTTTACTTGACTCGTAGGTGTTAAGTGGATGCCCTTTGCCTTCCGTTGCAAAGCTTACATTAGACATTAGCGAGTGTGACAGCTGAATGTCTGGCGGGGAGATCTAGAGTTACGCTCCTCTGGGGTGAGTAACAATATGCCTTTGGGGATTTAGAGACTTTCTTGGAGTGTGTGAGAGAGGGACGGATACCGGGTCAACGCTTGACTGGCGTGCTCTGGTCAAGTGCAAAAAAGATTAGAGCATGTATTAAGAGAGAGTTGATACTTATGCATCAGTTACACCTTTTTAAAGGGGTACAGTGTATTATATCCAACAGAACTGCAAAAGGAATGAACACATTCCAAACACAATGACGGAGTCGTCATTGTCAGGTGATCAGAAACACCCGCCGGCGCTGCAGAAATCACACAAGTCTCCTTTAAGAAGGCGAGTCATGTAAAGTAGAGTAACAAGCCACACACGTTCGACGCTGAACTTCCAGTATTTCGGAATCCACGCATTCAGTCTTAAAGTGACGGCGGCCTAATATTCCTGCTGCTTTCTGTGCCATGAGTGACAGAAAAGACAGAAAAATCACTTCTGCAGTTTTAACACAGATTAATTATCCTTCATTTATACAGTGAGATTATGCAGGGCTATTTGAGAATTCAGTTTCTGTACCTGGAAAATATAATATTTCATTTGTTCTGTTGTATCAATCTGTGCTTGTAATTTTCTGTGAGTATTCACTGACAAATTCACCCCAATCACCCTAAAATGATTCATTCTGTCCAAATAGAGCTATTCAAGTCAGACTGCAGTATATATCGTCACATGTCAGCTTTTTCCAAAATTGTGCAGCTAAAACTGCTGGGTTAAAAACTACTGAAGCTGGATTGAAAATGGACAAACCCAGTTGGGTTGTTTTAGTGATTGGGTTGTCTTAACCCCAGCGATTGGGTTGTTTGATTTGTTTTAACCCAATGACTGGGTTGCTTTAGCAATTTGGTTGTTTTAACCCAGAAATTGGGTTATTTTAACTGAGCGACTGGGTTGTTTTAGTGATTTGGTCGTCTTAACTCCAGCGATTGGCTTGTTTTAACCCAGTGATTTGGTTGTAGTAACCCAGCAGTTGGTTGGTTTGTTTTAACCCAATGATTGGGTTGTTTTAGCGATTTGGTTGTTTTAACCCAGCATTTGGGTTATTTTAACTCAGCAATTGGGTTGTTTTAGTGATTGGGTTGTCTTAACCCAGAGATTTGGTTGTTTTCGCGATTTGGTTGTTTTAACCCCGAAATTGGGTTAATTTAACTCAGCGAATGGGTTGTTTTAGTGATTGGGTTGTCTTAACCCCAGTGATTGGGTTGTTTTAACCCAGAGATTTGGTTGTTTTAACCCCGAAATTGGGTTAATTTAACTCAGTGAATGGGTTGTTTGAGTGATTGCGTTGTCTTAACCCCAGCGATTGGGTTGTTTTAACCCAGTGATTTGGTTGTTTTAGCGATTTGGTTGTTTTAACCCCGAAATTGGGTTAATTTAACTCAGCAATTGGGTTGTTTTAGTGATTGGGTTGTCTTAACCCCAGTGATTTGGTTGTTTTAACCCAGCGATTGAGTTGTTTAAACCCAGTGGTTGGTTGCTTTAGCAATTTGGTTGTTTTAACCCAGAAATTGGATTATTTTAACTCAGCAATTGGGTTGTTTTAGTGATTGGGTTGTCTTAACCCAGCGATTGGCTTGTTTTAACCCAGTGATTAGGTTGTAGTAACCCAGCAGTTGGTTGGTTTGTTTTAACCCAATGATTGGGTTGTTTTAGCGATTTGGTTGTTTTAACCCAGCATTTGGGTTGTCTTAACCCCAGCGATTGGGTTGTTTTAACCCAGAGATTTGGTTGTTTTAACCCCGAAATTGGGTTAATTTAACTCAGCGAATGGGTTGTTTTAGTGATTGGGTTGTCTTAACCCCAGCGATTTGGTTGTTTTAACCCAGTGGTTGGTTGCTTTAGCAATTTGGTTGTTTTAACCCAGAAATTGGATTATTTTAACTCAGCAATTGGGTTGTTTTAGTGATTGGGTTGTCTTAACCCCAGCGATTGGGTTGTTTTAAACCAGAGATTTGGTTGTTTTCGCGATTTGGTTGTTTTAACCCCAAAATTGGGTAGTGTTAGCGATTTGATTGTTTTAAATTTATAATCAATAATATATAAACAATAAATTTGGTAATAAAACAATACATATTTACCAAATTGCTTATTAATAAATGTTCACCTTCAGATTATTATTGTTTCCTCTAGTAATTATGTGTCTGACTTTACATTATAAATTCAAATTAAATTAAAATTTGGGTTCATTTTAATCCAGTCAAACAGTCCTTTTTAAACAACAGTTAAGCAGGTCATTTTTAGAGAGTACATTTGAATTTACTGTATTTGAACCACCGATCCTTTTGAGAGCACCTGCAAAATGAGCTTTCATCTGATTTATCCCACTTTTGAGAACATTTTCCAGCAAATGTGTTCCCTAGCTTGGAAACAAACACATCAAAACACAATCACACACACTCCATCTTCATCCCTCAAGGTAACTGTGACATTTGACCTCTTGCCCCGCCATTGGCCCTCAGTCAACCTTTGATTGACAGGTTGTGGGTCTGGCCCCGGCCCCCTCCACCGCCGGGCTCTGTAAACACTGACACCCGCAGCGGGCCGGGCCGATCTGTGGCTGAGATAACACAATCCCCCTCTGTGCCGTACGGTCAATGGCGGCCTCTGTCTACTCCAGCCGCCACACATAATCAATGTTATGTTTATCCTCCACGCCGACAGCAAACGCTAACAATCCTCGGTTTTCTGCATGGCATGCGCCCTGGAGAGAGAGTCAACCAGCTCAATAGCTTAACTTTACACTTAATAAGTTAATATGAAGTACGTTTTCCATCACAGATCGTGCGTTCCTCGCAAGAACGCGTGTCTCGGCTCGTCTGACCAAAATTCCTTTAGTGGGTGTGAAGTTAAAAACTTCCATGCAATGCTTCCGTTCACCTATAGAATAACCATTACTGATTGGACATGTCGGGCCGGTTATCCGCTGTATGATGGACACCATAATCCCGCAAAACAAATGAGTAACTCCAGCTGTATTTGTTGAGTTTCCATGAAAGACTGGAGTTGAATAATAGCATGTTAAACCGCTTGCAAATCATCAAAGTTCAGACTCCATGTTAGTCACTTAAACCGGCTTTCTTAGTCATCCGTAAGAAACCGGTAAGGTTTCGGCAACACGACAGTGGATTCAAGTGATGCCGGAAACATTAAGTACGACGATTAAACATTAATCTGAGTTTCTCTGGGTCTGTAAGTCCAGTCACACGGAGCATGTGATTGCTATCGGAACACGTCAAAATCTTCCAGATTAATGGTCTAATGAAGTTGTGTTGTGAATGATGGATTGTACATTGAGTCACAGATTAATAATTACACATAACGATTTATAAAAAAGATGCAATTGAATTTAATAAATGTGGCAATGCTCACTTGTCTCTGGAGAACTCCCAGCGCGGGTCCTCGGGGAGGTCATACTCTGGGATGGGGTCGTCGTGGGCGGAGCTACGGCGAGTGGTGATTCTGACCAATGGCGTGCTAGAGCTCATGGAGGAGCTGGAGTCCGAGGACACCTGCACGGGGAAAGATGGATGGCTGATCACCTGAGTCTTGGAGACGGAGTCATTTACTACTAACAGCTGTGTGCGTGTGTGCGTGTGTGTGTGTGTGTGTGTGTAGCAGCTCAACATCATCGTTATAGTGATCTGAGATCGTGACATGATACAAATCAAAGCACAAAATCGAAGGCTGTATTGAAGAAATTTACCTAAAAGCCATGCAGTTCGTACAGTTTGAGAATGTGAGAAATGTTGTGGTTTCAAAGAATGTTTCCAACTTACCACCATTTTCAATACCTTCAACTTCTCAACAAAAGAACTTGACATGTTATTCAGCAAATCACAACAACGTCACCACTTTACCCAACTTTACATTATACGAAAGCAATTTATAGAATTATCTGCTCAATTATATTTGCATAATCATGATACGGATCATGACATCAGAAGTTAACATGGTAAATTAAATCAAATTATATGTAAAGATATAATTATATATATATATATATATAAAGCAATTTACAATTTTTAAATAATTCTCCTGAATGATCTCTAAATAATATATGATATACATAAAACATAATAAACAAAAATTCACACAATCGCATCCAGTTTTTAAATTTATTTCTGTCCCGGACAAGTTACACATATATATATATATATATATATATATATTATCAGAAGAAAAAAATGAAATGACCCATTAAACATGAGAGTTTTATGCAATCAAGCTTTATATAGAAAGTTTTTGGCATAAAGTGTTTAAAATGAAGTCATGACTTCTAGAGTTCAACCTTCTTTCTAAGAGCGCACTAAACATAAACCCTCACAGACAAACTCCTTCTGATATAGTGTGTGTGTGTTTGTGTGTATAAGATTTCTGGAACTCTTTATCTACTTTCTGTTACCTGGCGGCGCAGAGGGATCTGTTTGGTCAGCTTGTGCACCGCCGGCTGACTCCCGAAATCCGGCTTCTTAGCCGACGTCCTCATTCGGCAGACCACCACGATCACCACCATGCAGGCGATGAGAAAGACGCCTATGCAGTAGATGGCGATCTCCACATAGTCCGGAGGGAAATCCGTCTCGATGGCGTCTGGCTCTGCTGTGGAGCGGCGAGAAGGATCGAACTGAGACGTGAGGAAACAAACTAGAGCAGCACAAACCTTAATGTTGGACACGACAGTTTTAAGACGCTTGTGAGGGACATCAAGGTTCCGAGGCATGATGTTCCACCAAACACAACAAAACAGAAAAAGAGGAAGAGTTCACTGAGGAATTACAAGATGAACACACACTCACACACACACGCAAACACACTCACGCAAACACTCACACACGCAAACACACTCACGCAAACACACTCACACACACATACACACACTCACACAAACACACTCACACACACATACACACACTCACATACACACACTCACACAAACACACTCACACAAACACACTCACACAAACACACTCACACACACATACACACACTCACATACACACACTCACATACACACACTCACATACACACACTCACACAAACACACACACAAACACTCACGCAAACACACTCACACAAACACACTCACACAAACATACACACACTCACATACACACACTCACACAAACACACACACAAACACACACACAAACACTCACACAAACACACACGCAAACACACTCACGCAAACACTCACACACGCAAACACACTCACGCAAACACACTCACACACACATACACACACTCACGCAAACACACTCACACACACATACACACACTCACACAAACACACTCACACACACATACACACACTCACATACACTCACACACACATACACACACTCACATACACACACTCACATACACACACTCACATACACACACTCACATACACACACTCACACAAACACACACACAAACACTCACGCAAACACACTCACACAAACACACTCACACAAACATACACACACTCACATACACACACTCACGCAAACACACTCACGCAAACACACTCACACTCACACACACATACACACACTCACACAAACACTCTCACACACACTCATCTACAAATATCTTTCCTTCCAAGGTTGGAGCAATAAATAGCCAACAAAAGACGCTCAGATTTTAACTTCAGTGATGTGAGCAGCAGGTCAGATCGTGGTCTTGGAGACACGTGTGAGATGCTGTCTGACGAGACAAATCGGAGACCTGAAGCTCATCTACATTTAATAACTGAGATATGAAAGAGATCTCCTCCGTGATTTGATCACGACATACTTCCTGACACTCGACGGCCCCTGCGAACGGACACACGCTCACAAAATGGTTTGCATATGACCACAGTCTTGAAGTACTTCCTGACACTTGAGGTCCTTCAGAAACACACACACACACACACATCTGTCTGACTGCACTCCAGTAAGTGGTGCCATTTGCGGTCAAAGATTTTGTCTGTTTCCTTGTCAGGAAATGGACTCTTATTAAAATGCAGTGAGGTTCACGCTGTTGCATTATGCATGTTAGTGCGCACACTTGATGCTGCCTCGAGCATGACGACACAGCCCTCGTGCTTCTAAAAGTACGAAACTTTTCACTAATATTTAGTTAAACTTGCCCTACATTTGTGGACATGTAGATCTAGATCTAGAGTCTGTCACACTCACACTCACACTCACACACACTCACACACTCACACACTCACACACACACACACACACACTCACACACACTCACACACACTCACACACACTCACACACTCACACACTCTCACACTCTCACACACACACACTCACACACTCACACACACACACTCACACACACACTCACACACTCACACACACACACACACACACACTCACACACACATACGTTGTGTTTTCATGGTTTATGGGGTCATTCCACAGGTGTAATGGTTTTTCTACTGTACAAACTGTACATTCTGTCCCCGCCCCACCCCCACACCTAAACTTTTCAAAAAAGATCATTCTGTATGATTTATAAGCTTGTTTCCTCATGATCAACACTTACTAGTATTACTGTACCTGTGGGGACATTTGGTCCCCGCAACGTAGGGAATACAAACACACACACACACACACACAGTCTCACACACACACATACACACACAGTCACACACAGTCACACACAGTCTCTCTGACACACACACACACACACACACACACAGTGCTTGTGAAGTGGCTCTAATAACTAAGAAAGTCCAGCATTTGAGAAGGTTAGACTTTCTTTAGAGAACAAAACAGTTATTAGAGCTTAAATAGAAAAAGACTTTGAAACATAAGAATAGTTCAGGTAAAAAAAAAAAACATTTTATCATCATTAACACTCTCATGTCATTGCAAATCAATTTGAAACACTATGGGAGATTTTGAAAAAGAAGTCATTTTGAAGACTATTAGCATTAAATTAGTTCATACAATTTGTGCAAATATTCCATATCATTCAATAGTTTTGGGGAAAGAACAGACTAACACACGAGTCTCTCATTCACACTTGCACAAATTCTTTCGTTAAACGACATGAAAGTGAGTAAATAATGACAGAATTTTAATTTCAGATGAACTGTTCTTTCAAAACATGTTTTTCCAAACATGCAACCAGTAAAATGTTAGTTGGGAAGAGAACTTAAAAACACAAGGATCTCGAGACACTTGGGTGCAGTTTTAGAGATTATTTCATAACGCTTACATTTGATGAACAAATGCTGAACAAATTAAATCTTCAACAATTACAAAATTATTAAAACATTAAAAATGTGAAAAAAAATCATGTCACTTATAACAAAATAAATCTTAACTAAAAGAAAATAATATACAAAAAATATAATCAACATTTCTCATTGTCTTTTAGTTTATGAAATAAATAAAACAAAGTTTAAAAAAATGACAAAAACACAACAAAACTACTAAAACTTTAACTAAAATGAACCCTCTGGTGCGCGTTTTTTTAATTCAATGAAATTAATGTTCTATATTTTAGTTCGATAATGTTTTTTATTTAATATGTTGTATTCTTAGGTGACTTTACTGTACTAAATGATATTTATGCAGTAGTTACAATCCATTTAAGTACTTTTTGAGCAAAGACCTGAAAATCAATTTTCCAATTCAAACCAAATCTCTCAAGTTTGGTCTCTTTTCGAAGACGACACTTGGCATAAATTACTTCTGGAGTGAAAAACGTTTAAAGAAGTGAACTTTAAATAAACTGTAGAATTTTACAATTATTGTTATGAAAAATGTGCAATGTGCATGAAAATATACAAATATATATATATATATATATATGCCAAAGCCCACTAAAATGACTCTAAAACCATAAATCTAAACAAGCCGTGCTCCAAATTCGAGCTTGATATCTCAAAAAATGAGCTTTAAGTAAGATTGTGTTTGGGTGCAGTACCACAAGTTTCCACCAGCTGAAATGTGCTTCCTATTCATTTCCAATGCGTGTGCCTATTTATTTCAGCACCATTTAATCTTTTCGAATCGTGTCCATGGTTTGTTTGTGCGTTCACAGGGTAAGTGCCAAAACCTTTACCAAGTGTCGTTCCATTCCAACGAAAAAACCTAAAAGAGCACCAGAGGATTAAAGTGAAATATTAACAAAAACTATAAAGTAACGCCATCCCAAATGTCTCTCGATTCCTCGCAAAGAACGTTAGCGCGATATCAAGCGACGTGACTTCGACGTGAAGCACGTGTTTCACGGAAGCGGCCGAGGACGAGTGAATACCTGGAAGCACCGTCAACCAAGCAGTGTGATAGGAGATCCCAATAGAGTTACCCGCCAAGCATGTATACTCGCCCGCATCCTCGAAAGTTACATTAGGCAGGTAGAGCACCTCGATCTCTTTGTCCGTAGTGTTCACACCTGCCGTCTGAGAGAAACAGAGGAGGAAACGCAGGAGGAGAGGAAGATGGAGATGATGGAAGTGGAGGGGAGGAAGAAGAAGAAAAGAAACAAATCAGACCCAAAATACCAAGAAGAGAAAAGGAGATGTTCAATGTTGTATTTCCCATCTACTCATGGTACAGAAATGGTAGATGTTCCGCTTTTGAAGAAACAGGGGAAAAAAAACAAAACAGAAAAATCGCCATAAACGTAGATCCCAACGCAGGTGAACCCGTCAGATCCTCAAGGGTCCATGCAAACACAAGTGAAGAAGCATGGAAAACAAGCCGCTGCCTTTCGCCAAAGGAAAGTGATAAAGGAGAGGGAAAAACAGACACGGGAAGCTTGACACAGAACAGGACAGGAAGGCAGTGGCGAGGACAGACCGAAGGCTTGTTTCCATGGCTGGATGGCACCAGGAAAGATCCACCAAAAAAAATAAGGAAAATAAAACACCAGACCACACCACAACGGCTCAGCGAAAATCCCAGGATCACCATGACGACAAAAAAAAACAACCCAAAACACCAGCAGAAGGAGGGAGGGACGCCGGGGGATCGACGTCTCGTTCCTGGTTTTACCTGGTAGGACAGTGAGCCAGCCGGACTGGCTGGCGTGACCGATATAATTGGACACTTGGCACGTATATTCACCAGAGTCCTCTTCCGTGACATTGGTGAGCAAGAGCACTTCCACGTCCGAGCTGTTTATGCCCGAGCGCTGGAGGGTGCCGCGACGAGGGACAGAAACACACATATGGGAGGCTGTTACAATCTCTCGTACTCTTTAGGAAGGATAGGAGAGCGGAAAAGGAGGGAGCACCACCCCATTACATGGCATAAGAAAAATCTCCCGTCAGTCTCATCGCATCAAAACATCTGAAAACAAAAGCATTCTTGTTCCCGCCAAATCAGATTTTGTTTTTCCAAGCTTAAAACCAAGCCTACCTTTAAGACCCGGACGTAGGGGAGTCCGTCGGGACCGTAGCGGCTGCCGTTCTTCACGATGTGCTGCAGCCACTGGATGTGAGGCTGAGCGTCGCTGTACACTTTACAGACGAACCGCGCGTCTCCTCCCACGTGGACCGTGATGTTGGCCGGCAGGCCCGCCTGAAGAATGGGCCGGTGAGGAGAGCGCTCTGATAAAAACCAGGAAAATATTTATGAACGACAACGCCACCGTTCAAGTGTCTCATGCTCACCAAGGCTGGCTTCATGCGATCAAAAACTCAGTAAAAACTGGAATATTCGGACATATTATTATTACGATTTAAAATAACTTTTCTATCTCAGTATGTTTTAAAGTGTCATTTATTCCCAGCATCATTCCTCCAGTCTGCAGTGTCACATGATCCTTCAGAAATCATTCTGATAGGATGATTTGATGCTCAACAAACATTTATGATTATCATCAATGTTGAAGATGTTTGTTGCGATAGAAATCTTTTGTAGCGTCAAATCGATTAATAGCATGCATGTTGACTCATGTTAGATGCGATTAATCGATTTGTGTGTGTGTATATATATATATATATATATATATACACACACACGTTTTTATTACATCAAAATTAATCATTTTGACAGCACTGACATGTGTATGTAACTATATAAATCGTTATATGGAATTAATCGGTTTGAAAGCACTAAAGTATATATATATAAACAAACAAACAAACATGTATTCTATATACGATTAATTGTGATTACTCAATTTGACAGCATCAATTTATGTGTGCATATACACTTGTATGCGATTAATTGCGATTAATCGATTTGATAGCACTATTATAAATGTCTTTACTGTCATTTTTGATCAGTTTAATGCATTCTTACCGAAAGAGAGTATTTTAATTTCTTTCAAAACACGGGTAGTGCATGCAGCATTTTGATTCTGACCGAACATGAACAATATAGAGGCCAACTCGCAGCATCACAACAGCACAGTCCCAAACTCTCGCGACACAGGCTACGGAGGCAGGAAACTTGTTAAAGCAAATAAACCTCATAAGAGATTTGAAATGTTCCCCTGATCTTTTAACACTTTCAACACTTCCATTGGATGATGCTGCTCACACTGCATTCTGGGATTGCCGAGTCTGCCAAAGAACACGCGCAGGGCTGTCGAGGATTTCACCAAATTGGCGTGTAAAGCAACAAACGTTTGAAACGGCTTTCACTGTCTAGTTAGGATGCTTAGAAGCTTCTGTCCATCTTCTGTGTAGCTGTTTGTGGGATTCATTTTTCTAAACTTTTATTAATAATCAGTCAGTGGTCACAAACGAAACCCAGCCCAATTTGCACAGTAAGACAATGAAGGTGTACATGAACGTTTGGCATTCAGATCACCACACCTACTGTCCTATCAGTCTGCGGTTAAGACTTCACAAAACAGAGGCTGCTGCATTATCTCCGCAGATAAGAGCTGAACAAACACAGATGAAGAAAGGCAAAGTGGGGAAAAATAAGACAGATGTTCAGTGTCCACCGTGTGTCAACTGCGGCTCCTTCTCGTTTCATTCCCTTCTTCTCACCTTAGATATGATTTTTGTTTCCAAAAAGGCCACAACAATGAGTAAACTAGTTATGATGAGTTAAAACACTTGGTAGTGAAGTTTCCTATTGTTACTATGAAATCAACTATTAGTATCCTATTATTAACTATAAAATTATACAAAACTATAAATATATAAAATAGTATCTCAATGATACTAAAATAAACGGTCAAGTCGATTAATTGCGATTACTCACATCTATAAAAAGTTTATATGTATGTGCATATATAATGATATTTTATAAGTATGTATACACACACACGCATACAAATACATATTATATATTTACAAACTTTTATGCTAGATGCGATTACTCATGATTAATCGCATCAAACATAGAAAGTTTGTAAATATGTGTGTGCGTATTTGTATGTTTGTAAGCATGTATTTTATATTTTATAAATATATACACACACACACATACAACTACATATACATTTACAAACAAAGTTTGTAAATATGTGTGTGCGTATTTGTATGTTTGTAAGCATGTATTTTATATTTTATAAATATATACACACACACATACAACTACATATACATTTACAAACTTTTACGTCAGATGCGATTACTCATGATTAATCGTATCAAATATGAAAAGTTTGTAAATATGTGTGTGAGTATTTGTATGTTTGTATGTATGTATGTGTGTATTTTATATATATATATACACACACACACACACACACACAAATACATATTATATATTTACAAACTTTTATGTATTATGATTAATTGCATCAAACATAAAAAGTTTGTAAATATGTGTGTGCGTGTGTTGTATGTATATATATATATATATATAGATGTGATTAATCGCGATTAATCGATTTGACAGTACTCATTTTTTATTAAAAAAATAACAAAAAAGTTTGAAAAGTTATTTATATTTTTAGACTTTTCAGTAAGTTTTAATAATTTTGTTGTGTCTTTATTTTTATGAATGTCTATATGGGCCCAATTTTTTTTTTTTTAATTATCGGTAGTTTTAGTTATTTTAATACATCAAGTTAAACTAAATGAAAATGGGAAATGTTTCCCAGGCAACCAGCAGAAATAAAATAAGTTTTTCAATATTCCATTTCAGGTAACGTTTATTTTATTTCAAGTAACAAAAACGGCTTTAAGTTTTGGTTAACTACAATAATCTTGCTTTTGCTTTGGATAGTACCGAATCACTCTTTCCAAAGAAAAAGTCACAAACTAAACAAACTAAACCGCATTTCTAACACACACCGCATTGTCTTCACAACACAGCGTTACTCTCGCCCTGTGATTCTGACGCGTCTCCTGGTAACCCCGCCGTACACACACACACACACACAAGCATGATGTCACACTGGAGATGTGGAGAGCTCGACCTCCGCAGACACGCAGTGAAGGTTTGCGGGGGATGCAAGAGGATTTAAGACTGAGGGGCACCAGAGGGGCGCAAGAAAAGCTCAAAACAATGGTGCGAAGCAGAAAGAGAAAAAAAGAGAAAGGGCTGGGGTTAAAGGGATGCAGAGTATAAAAGATGCCCAACAGATGGGCAGTGAAAAGAAAGAAGAGGAAGAACAGATGAGAAACAAAAAGGTAGAGAGACAAACTTTGCTCACAAACAAAGATACCTTACAGCAAGTCTTCATTTTGTTTGAGATGGACCGTGTGTTACATGACTGCAAAAACACTCAAGCTAAAACACTTTATAGTGCATTACCCTAAACAAGGACCTTTCCAAAAACACAACTGAAACCAGGCTGAGGGTCAGATCCTCCTCCAAAAGCCAACGGAGTCAGCCGCACGTTGCGCCAAGCGCCCGCATTCTCCACCAAATCACGATCGATCGATTGCATCATCAGCCAGGCATTTACGGGCTGGTCTGGCAGCGAGACTGTTGAACTCTGGGTAACCTGCTGACTCGGCACATGCGGGAGGGCCAGCGGCGTGTGATCGGCGGAATCAGGTTGAAGATGCGTTACTACGTTTGAAACATGAATCAATCCGTAGAGATTTCGCCGTATGATTTATAATGCAGAAGATGTGAAGAACCACATTAAAGAGATGAAGCAATGAAAAAAATGAGCATTTTCAGAAAAAAAAACAACCCGATATATTATGCATGAAAACACAAATTAAAGGCATAGTTCACACGAAAATGAAAACCACCTCAAGTTGTTCAAAAACCTGTATGACTTTTGTTTCTTCTACCGAACATAAAAAGAAGATATTTTGAAGAAAATGGTTAAGCAAATAGTTAATGGACCCCATTATGACTATTATAGTATGACAAAAATAAGCGTTTGATTTCAGACATTCTTTAAAGTGTTCAGCAGAAGAAAGGAACTCGTACGGGTTTGGAGCAACTCGAGGGTGAGGAAATGATGAACTTTCCCGTGAAGAATTTGTTCCCACAATTTATTGATGTATGGCCACGGTTTAACTAAAATAAAATATGGGGGAAAAGTGCGACAAGCTGTAATCCTAATCCAAAATTGCTTTTCCCGAGTCATGTACTGTGACTACAGCTTAAAGTGGACTTATTATGTATGTAATATCAGAATGTGTGTGTGAAGTTTCAGCTCAAAATTCTAAATTTATTTATTATCGCTTGTCAAATTTGGGTGTGAGCAAAAACACGCCGTTTTTGTGCGCGTCCCTTTAAATGCAAATGAGCTGCTGCTCCAGAAGAGGGCGGAGCTTCAACAGCTCAACAACAACAAAGCTGGAGAATCTCACGCAGACAAAATGAGGAAAGTGTTCAAACGGATGGAGACGTTTCTGAACGTTTCGTGGATAAATTGATGTTGATCGACTCGTCACTAGCGTGTGTCGTCACGTTCATCTTTTGCGTTGAATCGACCCTCGTTTGTGAAGCGGTCCGGCGTAAAACGAACGACACTCGACGACAACAACTCTAAAGCGGCCCGACACGGCCTCGTAATCAATAACTATGATATCCCGTCAGACTTTAGTGCCAACATGTCGTGAGTGTCAGCGGGCGGTGACTGTCCGTCCTGAGCTTTCGTTGGAAGTTATCTGCAGTAGACGTTTCTGCGCCGGAATCTGGCCGACATCCACGGTAAACAGCAATAATTAGAGTCGTTTTGGCCGTTTTAAGTGTCAGCGGACTCGGCGCTTTGTACTTTGTCCAGCTTTGAAACACGGGCCAGTTCAGACTGGCGCAACTTTCATTGACCTGTTCGAAGGGTCGGCGGGACACAGGGAAAATGTTTTCCTTCTTTTTCCTCATCTTGTCATTTTCATTGACTTCCCAGGTAGGCTAGTCTGACATTAAAGTGAAGAACCACAGCGTAATCCCTCCTTTTCTCCCCTGCTTTCTCCGTGATGAGAGTATTAGACTGGGCCAGACACAAAAGGGCTTTACAGCCCTGCAATAAAACAGAAAAGAAAAACAGAGACCTTCTGAAAGACTGCTTTTACTTAACCCAGAACTGGGGCCCTAAATAGGGAGCATATATGCGTGTGTGTTAGAGTCTAGCGTGTCTGCATGCAAAAATACAGCTCTGTTCTGAGGTCAGATAGGGCAGGTCTACTCAACCGGTGCAGACAGCGATGAATTACAGGCACAGTTCACCCCAAAAATGAAAAGGAAGCCTGCTTTTAAAGCTGAAGTGTGGAACAATATTACAGCATTTTTGATCGAATAAATGCAGCCATGCCAAGCATTTTGGCTTTTTGCGCTCCACTTCTGTAAGACACGTAAACAAGACTCACCGACGACATCCAGCGTGTAGGTGTGATTGATGGATCCGTAGGCGTTCTCCACCAGGCAGGTGTAGTTTCCTTTGTCAGAGGGAACCACGCTCTCCATGATGAGAGTCCAGTGCTGGAGCCGGACCTGAAAGACCAAAAACAAACTTCCCAGTCATCCTCAGTTTCACACCTGTGTTGTGTGTGACGTCTTGGACAAAATGGAGGGCCGATCTGACAGCGGCGCTGACGGAGCAAACAGGAGAGGGAGAAATTGGCCCAGAAGACGAGGGTTTTCGAGCGAGAGCACCATGGGAAAAGTAATATCGCCGTGCCGACAGACGAACGAGCTCCCGCCCCCACCTCAGGAATGCCGCTCTCGTGACTGCAGGCCACAAAACCCAGAGACTTTCACTCCACAACCCTCGAGCCTCGGCCGTTTGAGAGCCACGCACGATGACGAAACACGGGTTCGCTTACCTCAGACGCTGCAGCGGGCGCACGCTATCCAACGAGGCATTTATTTTATGAAGCCTTCGATATTACAGTAAAACTAGTCTTGGTGACGGGTGGAGACTTTGTGTTTTTGAAATTCTAAAACGAAATTCTAACTTCTGTTGATACATTAAATGAATCGTTTTTTTGTTTACGAAGCATATATGTGATTAAAAATGATTCATTATCATAGATTTGAATTTGGTATCATAAAAATATGATTAAGGAATCATTAAGAAAGTTTTTTATAAGCTGCACGACAATCACAATCAATGTTTAGATTTTTTTTTTTTTTAATAAAGCCATTCAAATGTTATCCACATCCTCTAACCCACTAACAGATCAACATGTTTATATATATATATATATTTATTTATTTTATTTTTTTGTGCTGCCAAACGATTAATCGCATCCAAAATAAAAGTTTGTTTACGTGTGTGTACCGTCCACATTTACTATGTGTATATAAGTACACATACACACCATATATTTATATATATGTAATATTTGTGCAGTCAAACGATTAATCGCATCCAAAAATAGGTTTGTTTATGTAATATTTGTGTGTGCTGTGAATATTTACTGAAGAAATATATACACACGCACACACATATATTTATGTGTGTGTGCGTGTGTATATATTTCTTCAATAAATACATGTATATGTATTTATATATATGTAATAAATACACACACACATATATATATATATATTAGGGCTGCCAACTTGATTAATCGCCATTAATCACATCTAACAAAAGTTTTTGTTTATATGATATAATGACACACACATACATATATATATATATATAGCCAAACTAAACTGATATATTTCAAAACTATGAAACTGTCATTAAAGTTCTTCAGAAAAAGGGTCATTCAAGTCTAGATTATCGGATGAACCGGGTCACGGTTCATTTTTGAGTGTCCGGGTCAATCGAGCGTGAGCAGCTCAATCATTAGTGACCTTCTGTGTGGATCAACTGTGTTTTCAGAGACGAAAGTGCAAACAGACACTGATCGGGGTGCATCGCCCGATCTATTACACTTTAACCAAGAGTCAGTGCTTCACCAACTGTTTTACACAAGCAAAATCTACACGGTCATGCAAATCTGCCCATATAAAAAGGTATTTAAATCGAACACATTTAAGTTTTCTAAAAACCCCTCGTAATTAAGCCTCATTAAATGTATACGTCAAAGATCATGCAACGAGTTCCGGTTCTCATGTCGCTCTGGTGAAGATCTCTTACCTTGTAGCCGCCCATGCGATCCTCCTGTCTGAAGGGTTTCGCGTTTTTCAGCCAGCGCATTTTGGGCTTGGGGTTTCCTGCTGCCGCGCACCTAAACTTCACGGTGTTGGCCGCCGGGACGGCGTGCAGCTTCTTCTCCATCTTATCCGGTGAGGTCCAATACGGCGCCCCTGCAGGCAAGAAGGAGCCATTACAACCAACCATTCACATCATCCAAATATCAACAAGAATCCCGGTTGCACTTCTTTGATGTCAAACTCTAAGCCTTCAAGATTACATGCTGCTTTGATATCCATCACATAAAACCTCCATGCAAACTGCAGGTTTATTATCTACACCCTCTCTTATCTGTTTTCAGATGTTCATAGATCAGCCCCTGACGTCTCCTGTGTTTTCTATACGGAAAAACTCGAGATCAAAGCCAAAAACAGTAGCTTCTGACTTGTATGGTTGACTGAAGAAGACATTAGTTTGTTTTTTCGCATTCTGGAGTTGGCAAGACTGTTAAACTGTCAGATACATGCAATTTATTTGAAAAATATTACAATTATCGTACCGTGATTGTTCATTAAAAATATTACTAAATAATACTGCCCCAACGAAATAGCAAATCAATGAAGTAAAACAATCACGAGCCCGTTTGATCCAACCTAAATATCCCGACAGAACTCCCTCATTGCCAAGAGAGCAAGGAGAAACAGGAAGCCGTGACCACGGATGTAAATCGAAACAGTTATTCACACTCGCAGCACTGCATGAGCGCACCGCCCATCTGCTTAATGGAACCCTGCGACTCGCTTAAATACAAACATATTCCCATTTTGCTCTGAAAACACACAAGAGAAAAGGAGTCGGTCCAAAAGCACAGCGGCTTGCCAAGAAGGAACTGGACCATCACATCCAATTTCTTTTGTTCGACAGACATGCTAACCGGAAGGTTGCAATCCACTTGATAGGAGACGTGCAAACAGACATCTTCAACTATCTGTCCGTCTGTTTTCTTTCCTCACCACCCAACTTTTTCATCTCATCTCGTGGGAATTCTTTCGTAACGGTCATTCTCTTTGACCTCAACGCCCTGGCGGACTGGATTTCTGCAAGCCTGACTCCTTTTAACTTTGCTAACGGTTCAGGTTTTGATTGAGGAGATGGGTATGACCCTCAGATATTGGGGTGGCAGGGTCAAACGTCCTGGGAAACTCCAAGATAGGAGAGCTCCAGTGACCGCATTTTTCTTCAAAACTCTTGGAATATGAAAGGGACTATTAACAAACACCACCGCCATTAATAAAACGAAGCAGCGAAAGAAAAAAAACGGCAATATGTAAAACAGACCTTTAGTCTTTAAACAATCCCAGTGTTGTCAGCTCGTCTGGGAGCAACACATCTCACAAATAAAGGAAATTTTCTCGTGAGAGGGGGAAAAATTGGTGTTTTTGAGGCGGCTGTTGTTGAGGCCCCTTTGCACAGAAATATCAAAGCTTTCTAAGTGGTTCAGCTGGGCAGAAATCCAACCCACTGAGCCCGAAACCGCCCCAAGCACAATGCTGAACACCCCACCATCCCAACTCCAGTCCCCCCACACACCCACCTCAACTCCACTCGTACGCGGCCAAAGGCCAGACCTCCAAAGCTTATTCAGAAGAGTGTTGGTGCAGATCCAAACCAGAGCCCATTAGCGGAAAGACCTCGCTCCACCCCTCTTTCCAACAACTCTCTTTAATATTTAGTTTTGCACAACTCAAAACAGATTTTCTTGGGTATAGTACTCGTTTCAACTGTGGAAATGTAGTCCCATTTCCTTTCCTCACCTGTCACGGCTTCTCTTTTGCGTAAGGTTCTCAAAAAATATGAAGCAATTAGAGATAACCATGACAAAAAAAACCTGAAAACTAGTTCTAACGGTTCTATCGTCCCAAAGTCAGTGGTTTTTGGCCTGAAATAAGGTCTCATCAATACCCCAGTCTTGATTTTTATCTGAAATAAGGTCTCATTGATACCCCAGTCTTGATTTTTGGCCTGAAATAAGGTCTCATCAATACCCCAATCTTGATTTTTATCTGAAATAAGGTCTCATCAATACCCCAATCTTGATTTTTGGCCTGAAATAAGGTCTCATCAATACCCCAATCTTGATTTTTATCTGAAATAAGGTCTCATCAATACCCCAATCTTGATTTTTGGCCTGAAATAAGATCTCATCAATACCCCAATCTTGATTTTTATCTGAAATAAGGTCTCATCAATACCCCAATCTTGATTTTTGGCCTGAAATAAGGTCTCATCAATACCCCAATCTTGATTTTTGGCCTGAAATAAGGTCTCATCAATACCCCAATCTTGATTTTTGGCCTGAAATAAGGTCTCATCAATACCCCAATCTTGATTTTTATCTGAAATAAGGTCTCATCAATACACCAATCTTGATTTTTGGCCTGAAATAAGGTCTCATCAATACCCCAATCTTGATTTTTGGCCTGAAATAAGGTCTCATCAATACCCCAATCTTGATTTTTGGCCTGAAATAAGGTCTCATCAATACCCCAATCTTGATTTTTGGCCTGAAATAAGGTCTCATCAATACCCCAATCTTGATTTTTGGCCTGAAATAAGGTCTCATCAATACCCCAATCTTGATTTTTGGCCTGAAATAAGGTCTCATCAATACCCCAATCTTGATTTTTGGCCTGAAATAAGGTCTCATCAATACCCCAATCTTGATTTTTATCTGAAATAAGGTCTCATCAATACCCCAATCTTGATTTTTATCTGAAATAAGGTCTCATCAATACCCCAATCTTGATTTTTGGCCTGAAATAAGGTCTCATCAATACCCCAATCTTGATTTTTGGCCTGAAATAAGGTCTCATCAATACCCCAATCTTGATTTTTATCTGAAATAAGGTCTCATCAATACCCCAATCTTGATTTTTGGCCTGAAATAAGGTCTCATCAATACCCCAATCTTGATTTTTATCTGAAATAAGGTCTCATCAATACCCCAATCTTGATTTTTGGCCTGAAATAAGATCTCATCAATACCCCAATCTTGATTTTTATCTGAAATAAGGTCACATCAATACCCCAATCTTGATTTTTGGCCTGAAATAAGGTCTCATCAATACCCCAATCTTGATTTTTGGCCTGAAATAAGGTCTCATCAATACCCCAATCTTGATTTTTGGCCTGAAATAAGGTCTCATCAATACCCCAATCTTGATTTTTATCTGAAATAAGGTCTCATCAATACACCAATCTTGATTTTTGGCCTGAAATAAGGTCTCATCAATACCCCAATCTTGATTTTTGGCCTGAAATAAGGTCTCATCAATACCCCAATCTTGATTTTTATCTGAAATAAGGTCTCATCAATACACCAATCTTGATTTTTGGCCTGAAATAAGGTCTCATCAATACCCCAATCTTGATTTTTATCTGAAATAAGGTCTCATCAATACCCCAATCTTGATTTTTATCTGAAATAAGGTCTCATCAATACCCCAATCTTGATTTTTGGCCTGAAATAAGATCTCATCAATACCCCAATCTTGATTTTTATCTGAAATAAGGTCTCATCAATACCCCAATCTTGATTTTTGGCCTGAAATAAGGTCTCATCAATACCCCAATCTTGATTTTTGGCCTGAAATAAGGTCTCATCAATACCCCAATCTTGATTTTTGGCCTGAAATAAGGTCTCATCAATACCCCAATCTTGATTTTTATCTGAAATAAGGTCTCATCAATACACCAATCTTGATTTTTGGCCTGAAATAAGGTCTCATCAATACCCCAATCTTGATTTTTGGCCTGAAATAAGGTCTCATCAATACCCCAATCTTGATTTTTATCTGAAATAAGGTCTCATCAATACCCCAATCTTGATTTTTATCTGAAATAAGGTCTCATCAATACACCAATCTTGATTTTTGGCCTGAAATAAGGTCTCATCAATACCCCAGTCTTGATTTTTGGCCTGAAATAAGGTCTCATCAATACCCCAATCTTGATTTTTATCTGAAATAAGGTCTCATCAATACACCAATCTTGATTTTTGGCCTGAAATAAGGTCTCATCAATACCCCAGTCTTGATTTTTGGCCTGAAATAAGGTCTCATCAATACCCCAATCTTGATTTTTATCTGAAATAAGGTCTCATCAATACACCAATCTTGATTTTTGGCCTGAAATAAGGTCTCATCAATACCCCAATCTTGATTTTTATCTGAAATAAGGTCTCATCAATACCCCAATGTTGATTTTTTTTTAAAAGGTTGTTGTAATAGGACTACATATGTTGTTGGGGACACTAAACTTCATCAAGTAACATGTAAACTCATCTACTGTGTTGTGATTATAGTAAATTGTGTGATTTGGTGCCAACGTTTACTTCTGGACATTGTATTTAGGCTTCAAAATTTATAAAAGTTGGGTTAATTTGTGAAGATTATAGCATAAATCATTTTGTTTACGTTTGTTGGTCACGGAGCTTACTTTATCCAATAATCCAAAATCCAATGGAAAATATTGGCTTTTTGTAGAAGGGAATCAGGTAACTTACGGATTGGCCTACAAAAAGACATCATTCTTGCAGCACTTCATTGACTAACAGGCTTTTAATGCCTTTTTCTGTACTTCATTAATATTCTACGTCAGTGCCATTCTCAAAAGTGGAGCTCAATCTCTTAGCAGGTAAATTACAGACGGGCCCCTCATTGACCAGCTACCTGAGAGAGGGAGGGCACAAAGACACAAAGGAAGAAGGACTGGAATTCTGGGAATGTGTTTGTGCTGGAATTGCTTGATGACATAGTTAACATCAGACTCCACTCCAGTCTGCCTTAGTGAAAAGTAGCAAAAAAACGAAAGCCTTCGTTATAAAAAAAACACGCCAAACGAGTTGCGTCTACAGCTAGCATTGTTTATTTTCTCTAAAAACCATTGGAAAGTGCATTCCACATGGCACCCCAATACTCACGCATCTGTTCGCCGTCCACTCCGACATCGTCCGATCGCTCCGTGTCGTCCTCATCGTCACCGGATGAGATGGCATCTGCAGAGAGTACCGGGAACACTGTAACCTTGCTTTGTTTCTCCTGCCGTCAATTACTTGCTATTTTTGACACATTAACATAAGCCGTCTCATTTTGAAGACTAAGTCCAAAGTTTGCATTTGCCGGCCGCGCAAGTCAACGAAGAAGTCTCATTTCAGATGAGTAACCACTATAACATTGACTCGTGAGGTGTAAATTACTGTATTTTCTTCCTTACTTTGCAATATAATGATCACCTCTCTAAAACGAGGCGGCGTCGACGCGACCTCTGGAGGCTGCAGCCTTTGAAACGAAACACACCAAGAGCAACTACAACTGAAACTCAATTTATTAGATTTATATTTTAGGGATGCACAATATATGTTCACTTTTACAATTTAAAATGTGGCCGATATGTTAAAGCCGATAAATAAAGTATTATTTCCTCCAGCTGAGACTCTTCAGATGAGCTCTGGTTTTGAATTGCTTGAAATATGATTGAAAATCACTTCAAAGAAAGGAAAACGTGTTCAGCGCAATTCTGTCATGTAAGATAAATAAAATCATAATGAGAACATTAGAATTGTGTGCTTGTGACTTTTGTTTTTGTAAACAGACTCTCAAAAATCATATCAAAATTTTCATTTAGATTTATCCGCCAATATATCGGTTATCGGCTTTCAAATGTACAGAATTATCGTATCGGACAAATTTTCATAACTCTGCATCGCTAATATATATATATATATATATATAACGTTTTTCGTGGAAATTTCACAATGGTCATCAAAGCTACTATGAATGCTTGCAAGCAAACTGTCAAAAAGACGTAACTTTTAAAAAACTATTTCAACGTGACAAAATGTCTGTAAAACGCACAAACAAATGGAGTAACGACTAATACGATCTTAAAACTCAACGAATGTGGTAAAAACAACGAAACGTGCAAAGTCCACATCTTCCATCGTAATGTGAGCGACACACTGTAGAAATGCAATGGAAATGAGACAAACAGAATTACAGTGCCATTCAATTTCAGCCAGAGACGGTGTTCGAAAACTCATCGGCGAACATGTTGTTCTGCAGACGGCGCCACCTGTGGCGGACAAGCGCCTCACCTGTGACGTTTACGATGAAGCAAAGCGCGTCGCCGGCCCGCGAGCCCGCGGCACTGCACGCGTACAGGCCCGAGTCCTTAGGGGTGGTGTCGCGGATCTCGAGCCACTCCTGATCTATGAACGTGCGGTTGTCGGGGCCCAGCGAGGAGCCGTCTTTGGTCCAGAGGATGGCGGCCGCCTCGGGCAGCGGGCAGTTGAGCTTGAGCAGTTCGCCCGGGTGCACCGAGCACAGGGTGGGCTTAGAGTTTTGGTTTTTGGTTGGAGGCTCTGCAGAGCGAAGAGGAAAAGAGAGGAGGGCAGGAGGAAAGGGTGCAGAGAGAAAGAGAAAGAGTGTAAGACGAAAAACACTGCACCAAAACAACATCCCTCGAGTGAGTGCGAAGAAGAGGCTCCCATGATGTCACGGCTCACCCAAAGGTCTATCCCAAATAAAGACACCTCAGAGTGTCCCATTAGCTGAGAATTGTGTATCCAGAGCGTTTCTGGAAGCATGCAGCTGTTCCGGAGGGAAAGAGTGTGGCATTAGCAGTGCGTTGACATGAAAGAGGTGTGAGTTGAGAAGTAGGGCTCAATATTTGTTCATTTTATAAACGGGACCTTCGGTTTTCCTTTCCCCGTCATTTCAACCCTGACCTCACACATTAGAATTAAGCCATTATTGCTGGTTTATTATATTATTTTTAATTATGTTCTCTCTCTCTCTCTCTCTCTCTGTGTGTGTGTAGCAGGTATTCCTTATGTTATGGAGGACCAAATGTCCAGACTTTTTTGGGAAAACAGCTCATAAATCATATTAAATAAAGTTTAACCCCATTGAAAAACTTGGGATAGGGTTCAGCCCAAAGTATAGATCACTTTTTACCAAGAAAAGTATGCGCATACCGGATTTTTTTGACAGTGCATACTTGTACTTGTACACGAACGAGTCAAATTAACTTTCCGAGGCTGTGTGTTCGACACTAGCGTTCGTGTAAAAAGTGAAGCATACCCAGGGCTTTAGGGGGCAAAATATACCGTTTGTACATGTTACATGTGCGTATGTATGTGCATTTTTTATTCATTTAATTATTTGTGTTCCCTCTATGGGCAGGAAAAGCATTTATCTGTGTTTTGTTTCATTCTTTACAGCGATGGACCATTAGCCTGTGCTTAAAAGAAGCCGCATTTTGTCGGCGGGACTTGAGCGGCCGTCCAGACATGGAGCTGCGCTCTCTGTCGTGTTTATTCATTTGTGTTCCTGACTATATTATATATATATATATATTACGTTCTTCCAACAAATTCCCCACTTCGACCGAGCCGTTGTGTCATGGCAGTGGCCGTAACATAACCGGGGGCTCGTCCGGGATAAAAACAATGAATAAAAATACATATACATGCACATGTACAGTATAAAAACCATTATGTCTATGGGAAGTCCCCATAAAACATGGAAACCAGTGTGTGTGTGTGTTTGGTAAATTATAAAACCCATATCGGTTGACCACTTGTTAGTTCAAGCAAAACATACCATCTATATCCATTGCAATTCACCTGAGATTCCATCGAGAGCAACAAAGCCAAGACGGACAGAAATCAAACACTCAATCAGAGAGTCCGAACGAGCAGCAGAGAGAGAGAGAGAGAGAGACAGAGAGAGACAGAGAGAGAGACAGAGAGAGAGACAGAGAGAGAGAACAGAGGGAGAGAGAGAGAGAGACAGAAACAGAGACAGAGAGAGAGACAGAGACAGAGAGAGAGAGAGAGAGAGAGAGAGAGAGAGAGACAGAGAGAGAAAGGAATTCAGGAAAGATATTTTATCCGTTTAACTCTCTTTATCTTTTGGGTAGAACGATAAACAACGATTAACACTGAGCAATCACAACCTTGATGTTGTTACTCACTCAAAGCAGGTGAAAACTTTCTTCTTCAAACTACAGCCATCAACGCTTTCTAGTACAGAAGAGAACTGTACAAAAACAATCCGGCACAGATATTACATTTCTAGGCAATTAACACAGCCGGATGATTAAACCCAGACCACAGTCTCTCACTGACAAACACGTTCAACGAACTAAATGTCCAGTAATTTGTCCAGTGCACCGTGATCCAAGCAAATGCGTTGGAAGCTTCTGACTCTCGTGTTTCCGCAGTAGAATAAACCGTGGCGGAAGCTAGAGTACAAAAACACATAAACATCGCAAACACAGCGAGAGGTATGGAAAAAACATGGTTGGACTTGTGAAAAATCAGAGTGCAGAGACACTCCCAACCCTTCCCAGAGTAACACACCTATCGTCCCGCACATTCTTGTCCCGTTGTGGCTGAACGACACACACGCCACAGGAAGGGAAAGTCACATGACAGGAGAGCGCTCGAAGACCTAAACCACACTGCCCTACGCATGTTCAGTTCCTGTACTGTTCCCACTCCGGAAACAATTACCTTTTCCTTTATGGCTTTCGCGACCGCGCAGCCTTAGAACGAACTCTGCCGGTGATTGATGGGGCCGGTGTTCATTGCCCTGCTCTTCCGGAGGCCTCTGTTTGTCCAACTGTTATTTAACAGTAATTGGCTGCGTATTTCCCTCTATTGTACGATTAAAGACAACCTGAAAAAACTCAAGTCCTGTCAGAACGCCAACCCATGTGGATCCGTTTTTGACATATACGCTCAGGAAACTGGCTGACCGGTGGACACTCAAGTCTATTTAAACTTTCAGTATATAAATAGAGAGCGGATAAGATGCTAACCGGGAAGATTAAGCATGCAGAAAGTGGGAAAAGCCATGCAGAAATGCAGAAATAAGACAAAAGAGCTCTCCAACACATCCAAATTACTCCTTTGGTTTTTGTGCTCGGCACACTTTTATTTAGAGTGACTTAATAAAAGCTGTACTATAGTAAAGTTCCATTACTTAACATTAGTTAACAATTAAGTTAATGTCAATTTCAACATTTACTAATACATTACAAGTTGTATCTGTTAATATTATAACTAACGCTAAAATAACCATTGATAAATACTGTAACGGATGTATTTCTCGTTGTTAATGTGAGTTAATGCGTCTCATAGGACCTTATTGTAAATTTATCCTGGGAATTAAACCTGTGACATCCGTGCCGTGCTTCACCAGCAGCAGTTCTAGTTGATCAAATGATCAAATTCATGGACACTTAAAGCATGAAAAAACATTCAAAGGTTAAGCAAACTTTTCTCACAGCGCTGCGATAAATTTTGTCCGTTCTGGCAACTTGGTAAGATGCAACCTCAACGTCTTTAAACTTTTGACATGCTCTCGTTCTCTTTCTTCTTCAGGTCCAGTGCATCTGTTCTTTACCATCAGCACTACCTCTGATTTGCTCTTTGACCTTTCACCTCCCACCCCGCCAACCGACCCCCCGCCGTCCACAAGACACAGACCCCACCACAAATCCACAACCTGTTGACATCCTGCAAATTCCAGATTTTTCTTCTTGGGAAAGGTCAGAGAAACATCCTACTCTGCCACAACGCACTCTTTGGTCGACTGAGGTAAAGCTCAATTTCCACAAGTGTGAGTGTATCTGTTCTCCTGTGTTTTCCTGGGAACACCTCTGAAGAGAGGCGGTGATTATCAAACGTCCCGTCAGGAGTGACGGACACGGACTGTCTCGCACTTCCCGTCCGCTCCACCAAGTCTCATTTGCGCCTCCGCTAGAACAGATAATTAGGCTCTGGACCAAACTGTGACAGGATCCAGTCTGTCCAATTCTCACACTATCATCCGTCTGTCTCTGGCTGTTTGGCGACCCGGAATCGAGACCGCTGTGCTCGGGATCAGACGGATGAGATGCGATGATGAAATCACGCTCTGATAACAGACGTGAACACCGTATTCCCGCTTTTCTACACTCTGAAGACACACTTTGGGTTCGTTTTAAGTGAGTAATACAGTCATTTTTGAGCAATAGTAGAGGTAAAAGTATAAAAATAAAACCAGCCAGCAGGTTGGGCAAACATTTAACCCAATTGCTGGGTTAAAAACAGCCCAAGTTGGGCTGAAAATGGACAGACCCAGCAATTGGGTTAAATGTTTGTTTAAAAACATATTGTTTAAAAATTACTGTATTGCTTGCCAAAAAGGAACCCAAAGTATGCTGGAAATGAACATTTATTAATATGTTTAATGGATAACAATGAAACGGCAAACATTCATTTCATTTCTTATTAATAAATGTTCACCTTTTGATTATTGTTGTTGCCTCTAGTAATTATGTGTCTGATTTTTGAATTTTCAACATTCTGGGTTCATTTTAATCCAGAAATATAGTAAGTTTTAAACAATAGTTAAATAAAACTACCCAGACAGTTGGGTTAAATATTTATCCCATGATTTACTCACCCTGAGGCCATCCTAGGAGTTTATCTTCTTTCAAACGGAGATATATTAAGAAACATCCTGACTCTTCCAAGCTTTATAATGGGGGATGAGATTTTGAAGCCCAAAAAAAGTACATCCAAAAGTAACCCACACAACTCCAGAGGGTTAATAAAGGCCGCCTGATGCAAAGTGATGGTTTTTTTAAGAAAAATATCCATATTTGAAATTTTTTAAACTATATGTGGCGAGAGCCGTGAGGGAACAGCGCGAGAGATAATGAGCGCCAGCTGCGCGCTACACCGGCCTCGTGTCTCTCACGGAGGAGCTCCGGAAGCATAAAAGAGGAGTGACGACAGTGAAGGACGAGAGAAGACCAGGCCTGGACTTTATGTTGTGTTGTATTATGTTTGCGTGGGCGGCAGTCACCGTGAGGAACTGCCGCCCTTTTACTTTCGTTTTATTTTAATAATAAAATAACCAAACGATAAAACGAAAGTAAAAGGGTTCCTCACGGTGACTGCCGCCCACGCAAACATAATACAACACAACATAAAATCCAGGCGCTCCTCTTTTATGCTTCCGGAGCTCCTCCGTGAGAGACACGAGACCGGTGTAGCGCGCAGCTGACTCTCATTATCACTCGTGTCACCGGCCTCGCGCCGCTCCCTCACGGCTCTCGCCCGCCCTGCTCGCCACACTATAATAACTAACTTCCAGCGGATGGCCGTAGTCAAGTCGAGTCACAGCGGAAGAGTAACCTCTAAAATGCTCATTTCATTTTTGGAGGAACTATCGCTTTAAAAACGCACATGGTGTTTCAGGTGGTTCTTACAGGCCAAAGTCACCCTCAAGTCTTGACATTCTCCTCCCAAGACATGCTTACGTCTTAACACACCTGTCCTCGATAAACACACATTTCATCTCTCCAGGACAAAAGCTGTGGGATGAACTTAGTAGATATTTTGTGAATTGTTTGAACAGTAATAGTGGAGCTTTCCTCAGCAAACACTGATAATTAGATCACAGGGGTTCAGAAGACAGCCCACCCGCCCCACACAAGTTAACTCTACTCATCCTGTTCTCCTTTCACGTTCCCCTCCTTCCTTATTTTCTCACCCCTTCCCATTTCTACTCCAGTTAAATCCCAACACTCTTCCGTAGCCGCTCCTTTTCTTTCCTAATCACAATCGCCTTTCAAATTGTAATTTCTGCAAGCTTTATTGTCATGCCAAAAGCACAGGCCTCTCAGAGGCGTCCACGGCAACAGACCCACACACAAGCATCCGGGCAAATCTCATTGGCCAACTTTCCCTCCAAAACCTCTGGAGTCACATATAAACATTGGAATTCGGTGGTGGATTTAACTGCTAACTTTAAACTTTATTATTTAACCTGTTCTATGCTATTTCTGCTTTTGTGCTATGAATTATGCATCAAATCTTCTTAAGCTTCTTAAGGAGAGGAGAGATAGTTAGTGTCTAAGGGACGTAAAAGAATAAACTGAGCAAAAAAATCCCAATTATATATTTATATTCTATATTCCAACGAATATGTTCACAGGAGCACTTGCTAGAGCTGTGTAATTTTGGATCAATTGAGAATAAGAATTTTTTGACTCAAACAGACATCACGATTCTTTCATGAGTCTGAACAGACAAACTAAACAAAACAACATGTAATTTACTGGAGGTTCTGACATCGTATTCATTGTTGCAGTCATAATTTAAACTTTCTTTTAATTCGCTTTGAGTGAATGATTCAATGACTCACTCGTAAATACTTCACTTTTTTCATTACTGGATGAATCAGAATCTTTTGAACGAATCTCTTGAATGATTCAATGACGAATACATGCTTTAACAGTCACCGCCACCTACTGGTGAAACGATGTCATTGATACAAGCGTCAAGTTACTTAAAAAACGTTGATCGCTACAGTAGACATCAGTGTTTATATATGAAATTTAAACGTACTTCTGTGATAACTTGAATATTTGCGACAGACACAACCATTGCGTGACGTTCAAAAGAAGCCGTTTCAAACCTACACATGACAACGGCTCTCTCTGGATCAGAACACAGACCGAATCATCGTCATTTAGGAACAGCAGCACTAGTTGCTAAAAAATATATTTGGGTGAACTTTCAAAAATCGGTTGGCACAACTACAATTAATGAAGTTGAGAAACTCTAAAATGCTTTGCAGCCCTCAGCTTTATTTTTATTTTTTTTTAAAGTTTATTCAACTTTTTTTTCTTTCTTTTTTTCCACACATAGTAATGGCTAAAGTCGGGGAAAGTTTTGCAATGAAATTGTTTGTGACAAAAATAAGAAAATGTAAAAAATAAATAACATGTATGCAAAAAAAAAAACAATGCAAGGGTTGACAACAGCCAATTGCAACATTAAAAACATTTGTTTAGTGGGAGAGTGAGGCTTTAGTCGCCCGGGAAAACACAATAAACAAAGGGTGTGAGCTGACACTTTTATTACAGGGACTTACTATCATGATTTAGGCACGTTTAGTATAAGCAGACAATGATTCGCCAAGGAAACCCCCGACTGTATGCGGGTGGACACCCAAACTGAGAGACAAGCCGAGCATCTCTCACTCGTTCACACGAACGTCTGGGTCACGAGAGAAGAAGAACTCGGGGACGATTCTGAGAGCGACGGCCGGAAAGAATCGCTTGGATCTCCAGCCAATGTTTGAAACATCATCAAAGCCCCGTTTGACTGTGTCTAATTCTGTCCAAACCCACCAGGGCACACATGCACACTAAACACCAGCAGAACCGCTCCAATGACAATACATAAATCACACAATCCAAATAACAATGACCCGAACCGAGCTTGTGCGAGTGCACATTTTCCACCGTTGGGTCAGCTTGGCCAGAACCTCTGGTTCCAACCACAAACCTTATGGGGCGGCAGGGAACGAGAGAATAAAGGGCGAAGATCTTCAACTCTATTGTGCTCTAAGCCCTGTCAGATTACATTTGATCCAAGTTTGCTTTCCCACACTTTCACAATGTGTTGTTTTCCAACCACTCCGAAGATTTTAGCCTTCGTCACGGCTAAAGAGAAGCACGTAAAGTCACAAACGTTGCTGATTCAGGAAGGCCGTGTCATATTTCTATCATATAAGTCTCCAGATAAACAAGCTCAAGTGAAACTCCATACTGATATGCTATCTTACACAATTACCCCTCCCAGAAACACAACCAAGCCCTCGGTGGGCTGTGAATGCATCAGCTGGGGGCTCCAGGGGTGGGCGTTTAATGTCAGGCTTTTTGTTGCTGTTGAATTGACGGTACACAGAGTAAACATGTTTAGCACAAACCCTACTCGAGCCTGCATGACAAGAAACTGCTGTGGCTACTGGCGCTCTCCACCTTTCACCAAAACCTATCCGCATCACATGACTCCACTCGAGCCACTTAATCCTCCGTCACATGACCTCCCGTAATCTTCTATCATATGATAAGCGCAAATCGTCTCACAAAGTTCCACAGCATGCAACACTTCTGAAAAGTTAAGCATCTAACGTTGGACAAAAGATAACTGGCGGAACAACGCAGTGCAATATTGTGCAACAGAACGACTTTGTGTTTCAGACGTTGCGTTCTCTTAAAGGAACAGCAGAAGAAGCAGATGCTTTCATGAACTCACTGTTCCAACGCATAACAGTTGCTTTCTTCCGAGGATGTCGTGAACATTGAGATCAAGAGTTTGACTTGACTTGACTCAAAAGCAAGCTACTCTTTTCCATACAGCAGAAGAATAAAAACCGTTTTAAACGGTTTCAGTTTCGTTGAACAACAATCGCAGAAATCCGTATCACAAGAGTAAAATACAGTTGTGTGAACTACTTTACGGCCTTAAAAGCCATTTATAACGATACGCTTCCATTGAAAGTGAGTCTTAAAAAATATCTTGCTTTGTATTCCAAGTAGAAAGAAAGTCATGCGTGTTTGGAACGAGACGAGGGAAAGTAAATAGAGATGGGATTCTATTTTAGGGTGAACTTTCCCTTTAGCCCTATTGTGGGCATGTACGGACCTCTTTTAACCCTGAGGTCAAAGGGCATCTGGACAGTGTTGTTGCTTCGAGTGATTGTGTTTGACAACACTTTAATTAGCGTAATGATTACAGCTAGAAGAAGAAAAGCAGACGCAACCGCTGCCTCACACATCACAGGCCACAACAGCAAAATCACATCAATAATCACCACTAATAGTGTGGGCAAGATGCGCCACTGCACCAAAGAACCAAATGAAATCCTCTGATTTGGGAATGACGACGACGACGACAAACCACATCCCGTTAAGAGGAAGTCGGGAAACCTCCAAAAAGCGCAAATCTCTTGTTTCATTTCAGCTCAAATCTGAAAGCAAGCTTGGTTTATTTTCTCCCCAAACAAACTAATACGGGTTGGTTTGCGTCTGCATGCCAAGCGAGCGAGCGGGTATGTGTGTGGTCTGAACAACACTAAACTCAGACAGATGGAGAAAGAGAAAATATAGGGGGAGAAAGGAAAAGAGACGTTACGATTGGAACCACAAAAATCCCAAAAGCGAATATCCCGTACGAAAAATAAGTCTATGCGTTATAAAACCTCGGGGTTCGCGGTTCAAAGACGCCAGATATATGCTTAAAGCACTTTCTCCACATAATTATCAGCGTTTCAAAGACGCGTTCCGTGCAAAAGAGGCACTTCCTAGGGTAAAACCTCCAAACCACACTTCGCTGCAAACCAGCACCTCCTCAGAACTTTCCTGGCTGTCTTGAAGGGCTGAACACAACCGTTTGAGAAAAGTTAAATCCCATAAATCCGCGCCACCTAATGATCTATAAAGCAACGAGGAATCCTACAAGACATTCTGCTCTGCAATGTTTCGCTTTCGCCCAATCCCCCAAGACTTCCCCCAACACATTTTCACACATAGGTGCAGCTGTGCAGGAGAAGGTAAAGAGTACAGAGGAATCTGTTTTCTTGCATTTCCTGCACGGAATGATCGTCCATCCCTCGCATTCCTTACCTTCGGGTTCAATCGTCGTCTTCACCTCTTCAGCGTTCTTCAACGACGGCCTCGCCACAGACGCCGTCGCCAGGGTCAAGAGCAGGAGCGCACCCAGAAGCCACCTCCCGGCGGACATCCCGTCAGCATCCCGTCCCCCCCTCCTCGGCCTCCCCCTGGACACGGATCCCATCTGAGGGGCTCCACCCAACCATGAACTGCAGGCTGCACGGTCGGTCACTCACTGGAATTCTCACCAATCACCTGGGCTGAGGAGGGCAGCAGAGAGGACAGTAATGGTCCAGGTGGTGCCAAAGAGAAGACGAGAGGGAAACGATGAGAAAATTCCACAGCATAGACCTAAAATATCTAATCATCTCATCACTGAAGCCTATGGTTATGATACTGTAGGAACTAAAGGCCCACGTGTCAAAATGCTGTTAAACGAGCCTTGCCACAGACATACCAAAGCTCTGATGCGTTAGACCTGCCTACTGTCTGACACCTACACACTACACCCGAAAAACACCTCCACCTGCCGCTGCCACTTCTGTTCACGCTATAGAGAACAAACAGCCTAGAGTCCTTCACCTGATCTGGAGCAGGCCGTACATGTGCTCGTTTTGGCTTATATATAAACATTTAAGCGCACTTTTATCCGACACATTTAAAATCAACCTGTCTACACTCTAAAAAATGCTAACCCAAGTTGGGTTGAAAATGGGTAGTTTTATTTGACTCGACTCTTGTTTAAAAATGACTGTATTACTTGCTTAAAATGAACCCAAAGCATGTTGGAAATTAACTTTTGTTAATATGTTTGACGAATAATAATTAAACAATGAACATTTATTAAATTGCTTATTAATAAATGTTCACCTTTTGATTGTTATTGTCACTTCTAGGAATTATGAGTCTGATTTTTACTTTCCGACACATTTTGGGTTCATTTCAAGCCAGATATACAGTCATTTTTAAACAATAATAGGGTTATTAAAACTACCCCGACATTTGACCCAACTGCTGGGTTAAGACAACCCAGTTGCTGGTTTTGTCCATTTTCAACCCAACTTGGGTTGTTTTTAACCCAGCAGTGAACATTTCCTTACTTTGGTATATAAACTTTTTAAGCATTTGATAGACACTTCTAACCAACGCATTGAAAATCAATCTATCTATCCTGAAGGAAACGACTTTATTGGCAGTTTAGAACTCATTTGCACGAGAGAAAAGGTCTGACCACAGAAATTGGAAATAAAACCGCGGGAATCAGTCAGTCAGCGAACGCACACGTGACTTTCCCTGCATATCTGGCGCGTAAACGCGGTGTAGATCTGATCTGCGATCGTGCGCGTGCATTTACGCAGAGCTTTAATGAGAGGATTGACGGATTCTTCTGCAGTGTTGAGCTCGAGCTGTGAGGGGTGAGCAATGCGGGATCCGGTGCTGTCACGCGAGTTCGGATTTAAAGGCGTTCATCATTTCCAATCATACGACATATGAATATAATCGCTTTGAAAACGATTCCTTCTGGCGCTGGAAGAGGCACAATGCGCGGGTTCGCTGCACGAGCATGATTTTTGGAAAATATTTCCCAACGCAATGCATGACGTCACCTTCAGAGAACGTCTCTCTGAAATAGATTGCGTTCAGCGCGTGCACACGTTAATCCGAATCCGGTGCACACTCAGATCCGAACTGTGTGCTTTGATTAGAATCGAATTGTTCTTCATTGAGGCCCATTACAAATCGCAACCCTGATGAGTTTATCATGATTTTATTACGGAACATTAACTAGATCACTTTGAAGTGAATGGACAGATGTTATCATTAGATCAACTCTAATCAGTTTCCATATTGTGAGTTAATTATTGCGAGATAACGTTCGAGTTTATTTCAGCACAGTTTGTGCTCTCACTAACAGGAGATTGTAAGGAAACCCGAAACTCACTTGTTTATCATGGCAAACTTTCTAAATCAAACTTATGTTTGCATTTTGCATTTTTTTATTAGATTTCAAGAATACTTTAATATCCATTACAATGATTAAACGACACTTTAAAAAGAAAGAAAGCAACAGGTAAACTTTTCCAAGTCTGTTCCTAAAAGAAAATCGATTTCGAATCTAATTTAAATGCTCCAAATGTGCACGCTCCAATTACAAATGATTGCATTATATGTTACGAAAGTGTTGAAATCCTCACTTCATTAAGTGGCTTTAATAAGTTTGACTCTATGTAATATATCGCAACAAAACGACCTATTATTGAGTTTATATCACATCTTACATTGTCATCTTTCATTTACAATTAGCTACATTTTTAAATGTCCTTAAATGTTTCATATTCACACACTCATCATTTTGCATTTTTCACCTTTAAAAAGCAAAACCGTTTAGTTGAAACTGAACATTTTGACAAAAGAGTGACAAGGTCCTTAAAATATATAGAATTTGCACATTTCATAGTTTTTGCGTAAAAAAGTTTTGCGCGTTTTAAAGTTGATCAATGTAATGTCACAAGGGTCAATGTCAAAGAAGACCAGGCTTTAAAACCTAAAAGCAACTTACAGAGAAGGAGCAGATAGTGAAGTTCAGGATCCGCATATAAACAGGGAGCTCATGGGCCGAATCCACACAGGAATGCGACCAAAACTATTCCCTATTCCCAAATCCAGCCGCGCACCAGCGACAGGCTCATGCCAGCAGCGCCACCGATAGTATCCGTGCGTGTTCGAGTAAATCCTTCCAGAAGAAGAAAAAGTACGCGTCCCAGCAACTTTTTTTCGTCCGTGAACCAGGTTGTTGTTCTTCAGCAGACGCTGCAGTCTTCAGCGACAGGAGATGCGACGCCGCGACGAACACAGAATAAAACATCCATCCCAAAATACACATCCAGTGACACGAGCGCAGTCTCTGAGGATACTGGCTGTTCTCAGACGCTTTGTCAGGTTTACAGAGATTTTTTTTCTCTCTCTCCAACCCCCTGAAGAAATGTCACTCCCCCCTGAAACTCGAGACGTTTCCTGGCTGATAGTTTTTGGACTCGGTGTTTCTCCTCCAATCACAGACCGCGCGCTCGGGCTCCCTGCGAGCAGCTCAACCAGTTCTGCGCAATCCTGTAAAGTTTGTCCGGAACTGGGGTCTCCCTCCTCCTCTGAGCTCCAGCGCTGCAGACTGACATTCACTCACTGCAACAGCGCCACCGAGCGGCCGATCTGTCGGATTATTAACCCTTTGGGGGTCTCGGAGAGATTTAAATTGCATACATACTTGGCTCCCGACACTTTCCAAGTTTCCATTTCATGAATTTAAGACTTGAAAACATTCCATCATACAAAGAATGTCATAAATTGCATCGGGACATCTGAAGATTCATTTCATAAAAATATTTGTTTTTTCCTTTTAAAAAATCAACCAGCGGATGGGTTGTTTTGACCTAGTGGTTGGGTTAAATGTTTGATCAGCCTGCTGGGTAGTTTTATTTTACTCAACTAAACATTTATTAAATTTCTTATTAATAAAAATTCACCTTTTGATTATTAATTTTGTGTCTGATCTTTAATTTCCAACATATTTTGGGTTCATTTTAAGCCAATCATATAGTGAATTTTAATCAATAATTGAGTTAAGTAAAACTACCCAGAACATTGGGTCAAACATTAATCCCAACTGCTGGGTTAAACAACCAATCGCAGGGTTAAAAAACCCAACATCTGGGTTAAAGCAACCCAACCGCAGGACTAAAACAACCTAACCACTGGTTCAAAACAACCCAATCGCAGGGTTAAAGCAGCCCAACATCTGGTTTAAAACAACCAAATTTGCAGTTAAAACAACCCAACCGCAGGGCTAAAAACACCCAATCGCAGGGTTAAAACAACCCAACTGCTGGGTTAAAACAACCAAATTGCAGGGTTAAAACAACCCCACCGCTGAGTTAAAACAACCCAACCGCAGAGTTAAAACAACCAAATCGCAGGGTTAAAACAACCCAACCCCTGGGTTAAAACAACCCAATCGCAGGGTTAAAACAACCCAATCGCGGGGTTAAAACAACCCAATCGCAGGGTTAAAACAACCCAATCGCAGGGTTAAAACAACCCAATCGCAAGGTTAAAACAACCCAAGGTTAAAACAACCCAATCGCAAGGTTAAAACAACCCAATCGCAAGGTTAAAACAACCCAACTGCTGGGTTAAAAGAACCCAATCGCAGAGTTAAAAGAACCAAATTGCTGGGTATGTTCTTACATTTTCTGAAGAAAGTCTAAAAGCCTCTAAACATAAAGTGTCTAAAACACTTCAGCTTGAACTTCATGAATAATAATAATAATAATAATAATAAAGCAGTCATTTTTTTCTTCTCTTTGTTTGAAGCAACATCATGACATTAGTCTACACTCTTTCTAATTCATTTTTTAATGGTTTCTGCTATTAAAACTCTCAGAAAGACAAGTTTATTTCAAAGTTAATTTCACACCTCATGCACAAAAGACGAAAAAATCTTTCATTTTTAACTCGCCTTCATGTTTTTCGCTAATAACAGATTTCAGAGCTTCAGAGGAGCAGAAAAGTGTCAATAAAAGCTCATTCGTAATCTCATCGGATCTCAACCGGAGCTTGACAGACATGCAGCATAAACTGCCTTTCATGAAAACGAGCGGTGTAATGATCTGTAAAAAGTAAATAATCTCCGTAAGCTGCACTACATATCCATACAGTTGCATGCGGAGCCCGTTATTTTCCCAGCACTCCTGATAGCCTCCCTCACGCAGCTCCCCCATGGAGCCCTCAGTCTCCCAGCGCTCACACGGGGAGGCTCCCTAATCAATGACCCCTAAATGTCACAGACTGAGGGGCCCCCTGCCGCGCTCCACACTCCCCTTCCAAACTGTCTTCTCCATTGGACAGGCCTTTTCACCGATCCCAACAGTTGTGGAGGAGAGCAGGATTAGGAGAGGAGGAGGAGGGAACTGTGGCGAATATGCCTTTCCCTCTCCGCTCAACACCAGGCTGCCTGAGCCTCCTGTTTTTCCCCCCTTCCTCATAAAAGAAACGTCCCCATTCACTCCGAACGAGCCAGCTAATAAGGCTGTTAAAGAAAGAGAGAGGTTCCTCCGTGAATGGGGCCTTCGATCACGGCTTTTCTTTCCCTTTTAGCCCAGATTCTCTCTCTCTCTCTCTCTCTCATACACAGTGAAGCCATCACACACTCCCATAAAAGGTGACAGTTTGGAAGGCAATGAGAGGGAAGCTGGAAAAGGAGGGGACAGGCCACAGGTTTCGGGGTGTGAAATAAAAGATGGACTATACAGTCTTTCACACGCTTCCCCATCGCCTGTCCGGGACAGATTTACATTGTTTTTATGGCTGTCTTACAGGCCTGCCACATTTAGCAAATACAATAGGACAGAGAAAGAGACAGAACTGAAAAAGGTTGTACTTCACTTTCCTCCGAGCAACACTCGGACGGACGTTAGGATCGAACCACCAGAGAGACTGGAATACTAGTTTCCTGCACAGCATCTTAATGCAACACAATATCAGAAATCACCACATCATGTTGCATGCGAAACTAGATTATTTTGCGTTGTTTACTTCATTTGGAATAGATTAGAACAGGTGGATTATTTTCCTCATATCCTCTTGTGCAGCTCCTCTCTTCCCAGTCTGTCCGTAACGCTCTGTTTACTTCCTGTCTCTATGAAGCCCCTCCTTCTGAAAAGCACAGTGTGCTCCGATTGGTCGGCTGGAGCGGTGTGTTGTGATTGGCGTTTGGGAAATGTCCCGCCCCTTACCATAACCGCCGGTTTCAACACACTACTAACTCACTCAAGCAGGCCCCGCCCCTTTATTCTGCACATTAATTATTTAAATGAGGAATACTGTGAAGAAAACTCGTTTCGTGGAGTTCAGAAAAAGTGATATAGAGAAGAACTCCCGCTGGAGGGACTTTCAGAGCTTTTTCATGCTCAAGCATCAACATTAAGACCAGAAAATAATGCACTGTATAGTGCGCATGAGGCGATTTCGTCATTAGAAGAGAAGAGTGTGTATTGTACACGCACTGACGGATTTTTAATAGGTCGCACAGGCGCATTCAATTTTGTTTTGCAATAAATAGTTCATCCACAAGGTGGCAGCCGTGCCCTGGGGGCGTCGATTCACCAGGTAGTCGAAGGAAAAAACTGCATAAACGGAACAGGAACACGTGCAAGCTACAGCCGAGACCAATAACCGATAATTCTTTATATTTGAAAGCCAATAACAGATATATTGGCTGATAAATCTAAATCAAAATTTGTATACAATTTGAGAGCCTGATTACAATAACAATTATAATGTTCTCATTATAATATTATGTGGATTATATGACGTTATTTTTCTTTTTGAAGAGATTTTCAATCATATTTCAAGCCATTCAAAACCATCATGATGGACAGAGCTCATCTGAAGCGTCTCAGCTGGAGGAAATAACACTTTATTTATCAGCTTTAATATATCGGCCAAAGTTTCTCATCTGGCCGATAACGGTAACATTAAAAATGAGCCGACTCTGTTACGCTGGCCGATATATTGTGCATCCCTAAAATGAAGTGTACTTTGGGCTAAGGAGGGTTAAAAAAGCAAAATAGGTCCATTTAAGAATATGTTTAAGAGTCAAGAGTTTTTCAGCTTGTCTCCTAATGACCTCAACCCTCGAATCACTGGACAGTCTTGAAGATGGTTGGCTACTTTATAAATCACTGACACATATTTCACCAAACAACTTTCAGAAATGATTGAGTTCTGGAGATATAGTTGATTAAATAAACTGTGTGAAAATGTGTTAACTTGCAGCAGTCCGATCAAATAGAGTTAAAATAGAGATGTTAGAAATCATTGTCATCGTGTGCTTCCAAATATTGCCAATGGATCTCTAATCTGCATTTTTAAATGTATTTATTTATTTATTTTTGATACAGGTGCTTCAAATTTTTTTTTAATTGTTCAATCATGCAAGCATTGTGGCACTACAAAAAGAGTTTGCATTGTTGTTTTTTTGTTTGTTTGTTTGTAAAAAAAAAAAGTGTCAATGTTTTTAAATTCTACAAGTCAAAAAATAATGATTTAAAATGAATGAATGTAGCTACACGCTTATGGCAAGCCGTTTTGACTTTTATTCATTCTCAGGATAAGAACTTTCGCTAGTTAAAATGTTCATTCTTGATATCAGGAATTACATTTCCACTAGTAGCAATGGCAATTTTTGATATCAAGAATTATATTTTCACTAGTAAAAACTATCATTCTTGATATCAACAATTGTATTTTCACTAGTGAAATCTCGCCATAGGCTGCCATTCAAGTTCAATTGTTGATATCAAGAATTCATTTCTTACTATTCCAGTTTCACACATCAGGAATACAATTCTTACTAGTAAAAATGCAAATTTCTGATATCAACAATTACATTGTTACTAGTACAAATGTCTATTCTTGATATCAACAATTGAATTGCTATTTGTAAAAATATTCATTTCTGATATCTGAAATGAATTCCTGATATCAATATAATTTCTGATATCTAAAACGGCTTTCATGATTTATGATCCACATTCGTGATATCAGAAATGAATATTTTTACTAGCAGCAATTCAATTGTTGATATCAAGAATAGACATTTGCACTAGTAACAATGTAATTGTTGATATCAGAAATTTGTATTGTTACTAGTAAGAAATGAATTCTTGATATCAACAATTGAATTTGAATGGCAGCCTATGGCGAGATTTCACTGGTGAAAATACAATTACAGATATCAACAATTATAGTTTATACTAGTGGGAATATAATTCTTGATATCAAGAATGAACATTTTAACTAGTGAAAGTTCATTTCCTGAGAATGAATACAAGTCAAAACGGCTTGCCGTACACGCTAACACACACATGCAATAGGAAATGTCCTGCAGTCCACCATGAGTACAATGAATTTCTATGCGAATCATTCTTAAAACAATATCATGTAAGTCATCGAACTGAATATGGCTAGTTACATAAGAATGGTCTAATGAACGATTTTACACAGAGACTGTTTTCATGGTTGATGAATGAGGCACGACACTTTCCACAGTGTGTACTTTTACAACACTGGAAAAAAAGAATAGTCGGTTTAACTTTAAAAAGTGAGTTTCGTGGCTGCCTTAAAATGTTGAGTTCAATGCAATGACTGGTTCAATCGACAGAAACACGAAATATTGTGCTATCGGAACCACATTAATTACTGAAAAAATGTGATAAATCATGAAAATGACTTTTGCAGTCTTGAGAAAGATTTGCCATTTCTACAGGTCAGTGTTTTCAGAACGCAGCGAACGGACTCGAGCGGGACAGCTCCATCCTGCTGTTATGCTAATGTCCCGTGATTTCAGCGACACGACGCTGTTATTCTGCCTCCGCGGGGAGTCACGTGACCAGCCCGCCGTGTGCTGCCCTTCTGTCTGTTGACAGCGCGTTATGATTTACGCCGGACAATTGTTTGGTCAGCTTTTGATTTCAAAACAATCCTACCAAAATGCAGAGTTTGTTTTACTCGCAGAGGAGACGAAAAGAAAAACGATTCAAGCAGAGAATAAACATTCACTCCCCACGTCACTCTCAGGGCAAGAATTCTTAGAACAACATTATGTCACGAACAGTATCGTCTCCCTGGCAACGTTCCAGAGCGTAAATATTCATTATAATCATTAAGAAAACACTTTAAGCAGTGTTTGGTGCAATTTGACTCGAGGCGGGCCAAATACTTGAACACTTAAATTATAGAGAACGGAGGATAATCTGTCTGTGTAGGTGTTCTTAACATGTTTTGTGCAATAATCCACTCGTAAATGCACATACGAAAGTCAACCGGGCACAAGTACTGTATCTTCACTCGTAAAAATCAAGTTTTTTTTATTGGCGTCGATGGTTCACAACATCCACGGAATCTTTCCATTCCACAAAAGGTTCTTTAGGATTTAAAATGTTCTACTTTTACAAACTGTTCTCTGAAAGGTTCTTTGAGGAACCAAGACTGGTTCTTCTATGGCAGGGATGTCCAGTCCTGCTCCAGTGTCCATCCAACTCCAATCTTCTCCAACTCACTCGCCCGGAAGATTTATGCTGCGTTCCAGTTTCTCCTACTTATTCTATGCCCTAGAAGTATGTACTCTGATGTGAAGAAAAAGTGCCTACTTTTGAGCGTGAAGCAGAAGAGTAGACAAGCTTTGGGACATAGTTAGTAGATGAACGTTGGTGAAGTTGAATCACGTCTTGAAACAACATTCCTTCTGATGTTCATTCATGTTTATTTGATGCTATAAATGAACTAGTGTGAAGAGATGATCGACACATTAAACACACACTAGACGCTATTGATTGATTCAACTTCTGTTTGAAATATGAAACTGTTTCATACGTTGTCAGAGTCTCTTTGCTCAGTATTTTTCTCTGCGTGAGAACATGATGTGTGGCGTGAGAGCGGACATAGCAACAGTAACTAAAGGGGGCGGGGCTTTGCGAAGGGTCGATTGCGTCTGTACACCAAACACACTTGCTCGTATCCTGACACCGTAAACTGGCCTGTCAATCTTGTCATAGTTAAAATCCTCCACATTTCATTTCATTTAATTTCCATATTGGAGAGAAAGAAGCAGCACGTTGATCTGCAGTCGTGGATCAAAAGTTCACATGGTTAAATCTAACATTAAATAAATATTTTCATCAGGTTAAACTTTGATTATTAATCAATCAACCCTCTTTATCATACACATCGCCATCTTTCGTAGTTCTTCAACAATTTTTACTCGTGTTTGTAGTTCTGAACTGAATCTTCCTCCAAAGCGCAGTGGGTTGTGGGCAATATTAGCCTTTATAGTGTGCAAAGATACATACTTGGAAAATCTACCATAAATAGTTGACCATACTCTTGGCAAACTCTTTTCAACGTACGATGCTTTGGGACACACTTATCGTAATCTCAATATCATGTTGATTGGGACGCTTTTCCCCATCATCTCAATGGCAAAAGTGTCTCAATGAACCTGAATTCACCCTACAATTTATAACAAACTTGCCTGAAAATATTGTTAACATGGTTACATGTATGTAGTTGTCGATCTCAATTTTTCCTAGTCAGACTTGACTCTCTGTGACTCGTGTGTCAGTGTTTGTTGGTTCAGCGTGAACATGACCGTTATTTTTCATAACATTCTAAATCCAACGGCCAACTTGTTCGTTGGCGTTGGTTGGTGTTGTTGGTTGGCGTTGTTGGTTGGTGTTGTTGGTTGGCGTTGTTGGTTGGTGTTGTTGGTTGGTGTTGGTTGGTGTTGGTTGGTGTTGTTGGTTGGTGTTGTTGGTTGGCGTTGGTTGGTGTTGGTTGGTGTTGTTGGTTGGTGTTGTTGGTTGGTGTTGGTTGGTGTTGTTGGTTGGTGTTGTTGGTTGGTGTTGTTGGTTGGTGTTGTTGGTTGGCGTTGGTTGGTGTTGGTTGGTGTTGTTGGTTGGTGTTGTTGGTTGGCGTTGTTGGTTGGTGTTGTTGGTTGGTATTGTTGGTTGGTGTTGGTTGGTGTTGTTGGTTGGTGTTGTTGGTTGGTGTTGTTGGTTGGCGTTGTTGGTTGGTGTTGTTGGTTGGCGTTGGTTGGTGTTGTTGGTTGGTGTTGGTTGGTGTTGTTGGTTGGCGTTGGTTGGTGTTGTTGGTTGGTATTGTTGGTTGGTGTTGGTGGTTGGCGTTGTTGGTTGGTGTTGTTGGTTGGCGTTGGTTGGTGTTGTTGGTTGGTGTTGGTTGGTGTTGTTGGTTGGTGTTGGTTGGTGTTGTTGGTTGGCGTTGTTGGTTGGCGTTGTTGGTTGGTGTTGTTGGTTGGTGTTGGTTGGCGTTGGTTGGTGTTGTTGGTTGGCGTTGTTGGTTGGTGTTGGTTGGCGTTGGTTGGTGTTGTTGGTTGGTGTTGTTGGTTGGCGTTGGTTGGTGTTGTTGGTTGGTGTTGTTGGTTGGCATTGGTTGGTGTTGTTGGTTGGTGTTGTTGGTTGGTATTGTTGGTTGGTGTTGGTTGGTGTTGTTGGTTGGCGTTGTTGGTTGGCGTTGGTTGGTTGGCGTTGTTGGTTGGTGTTGTTGGTTGGTGTTGGTTGGTTGGTGTTGGTTGGCGTTGGTTGGTGTTGCTGGTTGGCGTTGGTTGGTGTTGTTGGTTGGTGTTGGTTGGTGTTGTTGGTTGGTGTTGGTTGGTGTTGCTGGTTGGTGTTGCTGGTTGGCGTTGGTTGGTGTTGTTGGTTGGTGTTGGTTGGTGTTGCTGGTTGGCGTTGGTTGGTGTTGTTGGTTGGTGTTGGTTGGTGTTGTTGGTTGGTGTTGTTGGTTGGCGTTGGTTGGTGTTGTTGGTTGGTGTTGGTTGGTGGTGTTGGTTGGTGTTGTTGGTTGGCGTTGGTTGGTTGGTGTTGTTGGTTGTTGTTGGTTGGCGTTGTTGGTTGGCGTTGTTAGTTGGCGTTGGTTGGTGTTGTTGGTTGGTGTTGTTGGTTGGTGTTGGTTGGTGTTGTTGGTTGGCGTTGTTGGTTGGTGTTGTTGGTTGGTATTGTTGGTTGGTGTTGGTTGGTGTTGTTGGTTGGTGTTGGTTGGTATTGTTGGTTGGTGTTGGTTGGTGTTGTTGGTTGGTGTTGTTGGTTGGTGTTGTTGGTTGGTGTTGTTGGTTGGTGTTGGTTGGCGTTGGTTGGTGTTGCTGGTTGGCGTTGGTTGGCGTTGGTTGGTGTTGTTGGTTGGTGTTGGTTGGTGTTGTTGGTTGTAAAATGTTGTATTTAAAAAGGTCTTGGTTCACAAGCCACACTTACTGTAAGAACTGTGTGAATTTGAGTTTTGGTCTCTTTTATATGCATATGAATGACAAACCCAGTTAAGGAACTTGTGGCGCTCCCGGCTGTGAGCTTGGCACTTCTGGACAGCAAGTGTTACCACTCGACGGGCCTGTGGTGCAGCTTCAGTGATGCCGTTAGTGGTTGTGGTGATGGTCTAAAACTGCAGTCCATCAAGCGTTTTATGGCATTTACCTCATAAAGTAGAACAAAACCTCGTTTTGGGGGTTAGGAACCAGTCATTTAGGATGAGCACAAAGGTTACTTTGATCATCCAGACAAAATGACTAGACATCTCACAAATAAAATGACATGACATGGTTTCAAAAATTCTCAAAACATTTATTTTTCTCTCAGACAACAATTTAAAAAAGGATTGGAGATCTCATCGTGAACTTTCGAACCAAATCCATTGATCTGGATCTAGTCTCTAGTCGAGTTGAGAAACTAACTCTGTTCATTCCAGGAGAGATCCATGATTGGTTTGTCCATAAACCTGAACTGAACTGGACTCACATGACCTTTGCTTTCTATTTGCTTTTGTGTCAGTTAGTTTTGAACATATATTTGGAAAATAGTTCCACAGTGAAAAATGTACTGAATTAAAGGTGTTAAAAACTTGTACATTTTCTAAAGAAAAGGAAGAATATATGAAATTCTTCCTGTTTTACTAACTCAATCACATTTGCTTGTAATGTGTGGAGTGGAATAAGATTGTTTACTATTTTGTTTCAAGCTTGAAAATAACATGAGCTTGGTTTTATGAAGCGTAATAAAAGAGATCATTTGCACCCTGAATATCACAATCAAGAGTATTTATGTAGATAGTAAACAAAGGCGGACCCAACACAGATCCTTGGGGAACACCTTTAACAATCTCCAATAGTCCAGATAGTTTACCTTCAGCCTGTACACATTGAGTTCTTCCACTTAAATAGAGTATTAGATTGTTAGTCGACTCTGTTTTGCCACTAGGTCAGATACTAACCCGAACCCTAACCTAACAGACTACTAATACTCTAATGACAGTTATTTGAGATGTAGTTGCAAAGTTACTTATAGTTGGTATAATGTCCAAATTGTAAGTAATTCTTCAGTGTTTGCATAAGCTTGCTTCACCAATATAATGCACCAAAATTCACCAAAATAATGCACCAATATTCACCAATATAATGCACCAATATTCACCAAAATAATGCACCAATATTCACCAATATAATGCACCAATATTCACCAATTTAATGCACCAATATTCACCAATATAATGCACCAATATTCACCAAAATAATGCACCAATATTCACCAATATAATGCACCAATATTCACCAATATAATGCACCAATATAATGCACCAATATTCACCAATATAATGCACCAATATTCACCAAAATAATGCACCAATATTCACCAATATAATGCACCAATATTCACCAAAATAATGCACCAATATTCACCAATATAATGCACCAATATTCACCAATTTAATGCACCAATATTCACCAATATAATGCACCAATATTCACCAAAATAATGCACCAATATTCACCAATATAATGCACCAATATTCACCAATATAATGCACCAATATAATGCACCAATATTCACCAATATAATGCACCAATATTCACCAAAATAATGCACCAATATTCACCAATATAATGCACCAATATTCACCAATATAATGCACCAATATAATGCACCAGTATTCACCAATATAATGCACCAATATAATGCACCAATATTCACCAATATAATGCACCAATATTCACCAATATAATGCACCAATATTCACCAATATAATGCACCAATATTCACCAAAATAATGCACCAATATTCACCAATATAATGCACCAATATTCACCAATTTAATGCACCAATATTCACCAATATAATGCACCAATATTCACCAAAATAATGCACCAATATTCACCAATATAATGCACCAATATTCACCAATATAATGCACCAATATAATGCACCAATATTCACCAAAATAATGCACCAATATTCACCAATATAATGCACCAATATTCACCAATATAATGCACCAATATAATGCACCAATATTCACCAATATAATGCACCAATATTCACCAAAATAATGCACCAATATTCACCAATATAATGCACCAATATTCACCAAAATAATGCACCAATATTCACCAATATAATGCACCAATATTCACCAATTTAATGCACCAATATTCACCAATATAATGCACCAATATTCACCAAAATAATGCACCAATATTCACCAATATAATGCACCAATATTCACCAATATAATGCACCAATATAATGCACCAATATTCACCAATATAATGCACCAATATTCACCAAAATAATGCACCAATATTCACCAATATAATGCACCAATATTCACCAATATAATGCACCAATATAATGCACCAGTATTCACCAATATAATGCACCAATATAATGCACCAATATAATGCACCAATATTCACCAATATAATGCACCAATATAATGCACCAATATAATGCACCAATATTCACCAATATAATGCACCAATATTCACCAATATAATGCACCAATATAATGCATGCAAACTTTACAGAGTCATCATTGAGAAATCGGACGCTCTCGCTCGTCCTGCTCTCGCGGCTGCAGAGGTCCAGTGACAGGCATGCGAGTTATTTCAAGCACTCCAGAGAGCAGCAGCCCAGACATCTGAAGAATCTGGACACTTCTCACACACACACACACACACAGTTCTGGGGCTGGAAAGAGACGACTCGGGGATGTTAATGCACGGAGGTGACAGGAGAGGGCAGAGGTTAAGAACCGTCATCTCTACAAATCACCAAAGACTGACATTTATGAGCCATTTAAGACAAAGACTTAATTAAGGAGACTCATTATCATGCCTCTAAAGACACCTTTATGTGCACTGTACCATGGTTTTATGATTGTAGGTGTAAGCTACCAGGAAAAGATTTCTTAAATCAGTGTGATGAACACCTTAAAATATCAGTCCATCAGAACCAAAAAAGGTTTTTCAACAAATCCATACTCTAGTTCTTAAAGGGACAGTTCAACTCTACAAATTAAAAAGACATCGTTTACTCTCTGTTATGTCGTTCCAAACCCATATGCTGTTGTTTTTATTTTTGGAGCACAAAGAAGAACATTTACTCAGCTCTTTTCCATGAGACGGTTCGTAGTGACCACATTTGTCAAGCTCCACAAAAGAAACAAAACACCTCATTAAAAGTCGTCCATAGGAATATATTTCAAGTCTTGTTAGCGTTCTGGAATTTGGGTCATAACTCTTTCAAAGCTCTGAAATGTAATTTACATCTGCATTTGGGCTTGGTAGGACTTTTTTAAATGTTTTATTTAACCCAACTATTGTTTAAAAATTACTGCATGAAAATGAACCCAATATCAACCCAACAATAATAATCAAAAGCTAATAAATAGTAAATATCAATTTAATAAAGGTGTATTAATTGTTTAATTATTATTCATTAAACTTATTAATAAATGTTCATTTCCAACATGCTTTGAGTTCATTTTAAGCAAGTACTACAGTCATTTTTAATCAATAGTTGAGTTAAATAGAACTACCCAACAGGTTGATCAAACATCATCGCTTTTCAACCCAACTTGGGCTGTTTTTATCCCAGTATTTTTTAGTGTACAGTAAAAACACTAATATTTTGAAATAGTATCACAATTTAAAACATCATCACTCCTTCAGCGTCACATGATCCTTCAGAAATCATTCTGATATGATGATTTGAAGAAACATTTATGATTATGATCAATGTTGAAAACTTATGCTGCTTCATATTTTTGTGGAAACTGTCATGCTTTTTTTTCTGCAGAATTCTTTGGTGAAAAAAAAACAGCACTGATTTCTTTAAAGACCTCTGAAGATTCAGATTGAGAGTGAATCCAGTGGAGGTTCCTCCAGTCTATCCTTCATTCAAACCAACATGTTTCCACAGTCAACGTATATGGTTCATATTAAAGCCCGGGGCGTTTGTGCGCACACACACACACACACACATCTTTTCACATTTGTTTCACATTGCTCTCAGGATATGAGTCATCTACCTCTGATCTTTTAATTATAACATGACAAAAATACATTGCAAAGAAAAAAAAGAAAATCCCTCCGGACGTTTAGGAAGTGCTGAAACGATGACAATTAAACTCAAAGACTGATAAAGTTGTGCTATCGAGGTGTTGAAGTGTGTTTTAACAATCTAGTCGCTCTGCAATCTTCACATGAGTCGAGACGAGTTAGCTCCTTCTACAACACCGAAGAAACTACAGCCGCTTTCATTCATCTCACATTGATGTTTCTTTCTTGACGAACATAATCTGGTGTCCTTCATAACAGGTGGAAACACAAACAAGGTCCAAACACCCTGTCTGAAGTGTGTTCGTGAAGACCGCGGGTTACACATTTGTGCTGACCGAGTGAATCCCTGAACTCATTCTGTCTGGACAAGCAGCAAACGTGGTTAAACTTTAGCACTAAAACCGTCACAAACCGCCAAGTCATTAGCAGGATAATTAGTCAACGGAGATGGTGGTCGCAAACAGTTTTTAGTGAAGATCCAACATAAACACAACACTTTCTGTTCCTCAGAGACAAAAACTGACAAATGAATCCTGATCAAGATATATGTGTGTGTGTGTGTGTGTGTGTGTGTATCAAATGGCTGAGTTAGTGAAAGCCAAATATGAAAACCTTGCTTACAAAAAAAATATAACGTTTGGCCTCTTCTGCTCATCAAAGCTGCATTTATTTGATCAAAAATACAGTAAAAATTGTGTAATATTTTTCTATGTGAATATATAGAAAAATATAATTTATATCCAGTGATCCAGATCCAGTCTTCAGAGTCACATGATCCTTCAGAAATCATTCTGATATGATGATTTGATGCTCAACAAACAGTTATGATTATCATCACTGTTTTCAGGATTCTTTGATAAATGAAGTGTTCAAAAGAACAGCATTTATTTGAAATAGAATTTAATAATATGTTTCCTGTCATTTTTGATCAATTGAATGCTGAATAAAAATATAAATTTATTTATTTTCAAACCTGTACTGTCCCCAGACGTTTGGTTTTAATCGTAACAGCTTTGAACAAATTCACAACAGAACTATTCAGAACACCATCTGCATAGCAACACCCTGGCAACCAACCAGCATTATGTCAGCACGTTTAGCGCCGCATTATTCCGCTTGTCTGTTGTGATGTTCACACTCATCTCTCCTGCTCCACTTCAGCCGTCTCTCATCGTGAGACGTCTCGGCGAGACACGAGAGAATGTGAAGTCGTCAGAAGAGGATGAGTTCAGAGATCCATTAAAACATTCAAAACACAGACGCTTGAAGAACTTCCTGAGATTTCAAAGGAAGCTTCAGTCGTTAACTCCTCTCCCTCATGTCGTTCCACACCAGTGAGACCTTCCTTCAGAACACAAATGAAGATATTTCTGATGAAATCTGAGAGATTTCTGTGCCTCTATTGACAGCTACACAACTGCCACTTTCAAGCTCCTGAAAGACAGTCAAGACATCGTTAAAGTGATCATGTGACTCCGGTTATGAAGCGTCGCGAGTGCTTTGTTGCGCAAAACAAACAGTTTGTCACTTTATTAACAAAATATTATTCTCCACCACACGTTCACGACACGTGTTGTATAGAAGCGAGAGCCGTCTTGAATTCTTGATATCAACAATTCAATTTTCACTAGTAAAAATTCTTAATGTCAAGAATTACATTTTAATATCTGTAATTGTATTTTCACTTGTGAAATGTCACCATTCAAATTCAATTGTTGATATCAAGAATTGATTTACTAGTTTCACATATCAGACATACTATCCTTACTAGTAAAAAACATCATTTTTGACATCAATAATTATTAGTGCAAATGTCACGAGACCGGTGTAGCGCGCAGGTGACGCTCATCATCTCTCGCGTCACCGGCCTCGCGCCGTTCCCACGCCCACCCTGCTCATCAAAAGTGGTAACAATGTAATTATTGAAATGAAAAATTATGATTTTTACTAGTAAGAGTTGTATTTATGATATGCGAAATTGGAATTTCAACTAGTAAGAAATCAAATCTTGATATCAACAATTGAATTTGAATGGTAGTTTATGGTGACCCAAATTTGGGTCAAATATGGACAGACGCAGCCGTTTGAGTGTGCAAATGCTGCTTTTTTTGTTTGTTTGCAGAAACAAATCACACGTGTCGCATCATAACATTGAGGTGAAACGACAGGAGTCACATGATCACTTTAATGATGTCTTTACTGCCTTTCTGGAGCTTGAAATTACTGTTCAGAAGATGAACGAAGGTCTTACAGGTGTGGAACGATGAGGGAGAGGAATTAATGACAGAATTGATCATTTTTTAACTTTAATATTTCAGTAATTTAACAACACGTTCACAGGTCTCTGACGTCGGTCACATGGCATACAGCTAAACAAATAACATTTAAAATGATTTATTTCAATTTTACATTTTTTATGATTTTAATATTAGCTTTTCATCAACTGACAGCAGCCCGGTTTCAGAAATCATTCCCAGGAAGAGCAAAATTAACACCATGAATGTGCAACAGAGTTTAATTATAAGTCACTATTTTCTACATCTCTATTTCTGTGTATGAGAAATAAGACTACATTTAAACAATGACAGTGCTCTTCCATCTTTACTATTATGAACTATTAAAAAAGTTGTTGGCTTGTTTTCTTTTGTATAAATATATCCCCAGGGCTGGGTGTGTTACTTTTAAAATGTATTTCACTACAGATTACAAAATACATGCTTTAAAAAGTCATTTGTAACGTATTTCGTTACATTACTCAAGTTTAGTCACTTCATCTAAATACTTTAGAATACTTTGGAATACTAATAAGTGTGAAACAAACACAAAAAAGATCATTGAGAGTTTTTATCTCACAATTCTGACTTTTTCCCTCGGAATTGTGAGTTATGAAGTCAGAATTATGAGATATAAACTGACAATATTGAGAAAAGTCAGAATTATGAGATATAAACTAAATTCACAATTGCAAGAAAGAAAGTCAGTATTGCAAGTTTATATCTCCCAATTCTGACTTTATAACTTGCAATTGTGAGTTTAAATCTCGCAATTCTGAGAAAAAGAAGTCAGAATTGTGAAACACAAATTCACAATTGTGAGGAAAAAACAAATAGTGAGAAAAAGTCACAGTGACGAGTGAATTATAAAATGACTCTCAAAACATGAAAACAGTGGAAAACATGAAACTGAACTCGTCTTTTTCAGACGGTCAGAGTCAGAGAATCACCAATCGCTGTTTAAATGACATTAAAACTCAAAGTAATCACTTTGGTAATCTAAAACACTTTTCAGATGGAACTGGAATCTGATTACCACCCATTTCAAATCAAACACAGTCACTCACATTTAGGGTTTTAAATACGTCACTAAGTAACTTGTGTTTCGTTACTCCTCAACTCTGGATATCCAGTCCCAGTCAAACTCTTGGACACAATCAACTAAATATCTGTTTATTTTAAATGCTTGATATTACATATAATATATTCACCTAATACATTAATAAGAAATAATTATTTATTTCCATAAAATGGCTTCTGCTTAAATGCTTGCATTTATTTACTACTGTAGAGAATCATTATCGTGTGTGTAAACACATTTTTAAAAGAGCTCTGGAATAGAGACGCTCGATTATAAAAGAGTTTCACATTTTTGGTGATTAAAAATGTCCATTCTTCAGTGTGTAATTCTGCAGCTGTGGCGATCGGGTGTGTCCAGCGCTGGATGGACTCTGACAGCATCTTGTTTACACTTAACAGGGTGAACGTTTTTACAGACGTTCCTCAAACTTTCCACTTCCATTTGGGCCCAAGTTTGAGTCGAAGAAAACACCCCCGCGTCAACGAATCCAGCGGCGCTCAGACGAACTTCAGACGCAGAGCGCCGGCGATCACTTCATCTGGATTAGGACGGGATTTTTCGCTCTCCTCGGAGGAGTGGAAAGAGGAGAGAGACAGGTGAGCTGGAAAAACAGCGGGTTTGAAAGATTTGCTGGCCGTGTTTGCTCACTTCACGGCTCTGAGGAGGAACTTCAGTGATATTTGTGTGAACGTGAGCGGGTTGAGTTTGAGCCGGACGTCAGGTCCCGGCATGCGAGTGCGCAGGTGAACGAATGACGGATTTACACTGTCGTCTTCCCCTTTGCTCCACTTTCTGCCCTCCTAATGACTCGATTACGCAACGCGGCGCAGTCGAATCCCCCGCCGGCGAGTGGAAGCGTGTTCAAACTTCTGCACTGATGTTGCTGGCACACAATGTTCCCGCGACGTTGCCCTCGGGTTTCCACTGAACTTGTGCCAAACTGCGGCTTGTTTGAAAACGCCGCGGGCAAACTTGGATTTAATGACTTTATCAGCAAGTAGAAAGAACGAATGGAGAATTTGCATGTTAAATACTAGAAGTTCCTCAGGGAAGAACCGCCGCATGGCTATGAATAGATGCGAGCAGAAGAGCAGGAAAAACACTGTACGGATCTGAACGAGCTCAGATTCACTGCAGATCCTTCACTGGAGAGCGATGAGGATGGAGGCCAGAGAAACACCGTTAAGAACGATAACGACAGCAGCGCACAATATCGATCTGTTTATTGCAAATTTAAAGGGATAGTTCACCCAAAAAAATAAAATTACCTCACGATATCCTCACGCTCAAGTCATCCTAGGTGTTTATGACCGTCTTCTTTCAGACGAACACAATCGGAGATAAATCTGACTCTTCCAAGCTTTATAAAGGGGGTCGAGATTTTGAAGCCCAAAAAGGTGCATCCATCCATCATACATATAATCCACACGACTGCAGAGGGTTAATAAAGACCTTCTGAAGAGAAGCGACGGGTTTTTGAAAGAAAAATATCCATATTTAAACTTTATACACTAAAAACTACCATCATTTTAGACTCTAATTCGGTGTTTCGTTTTGCTCTATCGTCTGAGCTTCGTCGATACGTCACACATCAGGTCACGCTTCTGCTGCAGATCGATGCGTACGGCCGTCTGAAGCTAGTTATTATAGTTAATAAAGTTTTAAATATGCATATTTTTCTCACAAAAACCCGTCGCTGCTCTTCAGAAGGTCTTTATTAACCCTCTGCAGTCGTGTGGATTATATGTATGATGGATGGATGCACTTTTTTTGGGCTTCAAAATCTCGACCCCCATTATAAAGCCTGGAAGAGGCAGATTTATCTCCGATTGTGTTCGTCTGAAAGAAGACGGTCATATACGTCTAGGATGACTTGAGCGTGAGGATGTCGTGGGATAATTTTCATTTTGGGTGAACTGTCCCTTTAACTCTTTAACTTTCTGAATTCTGATTGGCTGTCAAAGATTTTATCAGCAGTAAAAAGAAAATGGTTCTGAAAGTGATTCCAATAATATTGTTATATTTGTGGACTTTGGCATTATTTACATTTAGAACTATTTTTACACTGTTAATGTTATTATTCTCATCTTTGACGGGCCGTCCCGCGGCACACTGACTCCAGACCTTCAATATAAATATCTGCATTAACATTCAACAGTTAGTGAGATTCATACATTCAGCAGAAATGAATCCTTTATTCATCAAGGTTAATTATATTAATACATTAAAGACTTTTATAATGTTACAAAAATTTCTATTTCAAATAAATGCTTTTCTCATCAAATAATCCTGGAAAAACAATGTGCGAGAGTTTTATGTTTTCAACATAATCATAAATGTTTGTTGATCATCAAATCCTCATATCAGAATGATTTGTGAAGGATCATGTGACACTGAAGACTGGAGTAAACAGGGATAAATTACATTTTAAAATATTTATATAATTTTTCACAATATTCCTGTTCAGTTTTGGACTTCTTTCAAAAACATTCTTGATGACTCCCAACAGTGTATACAAATTAATTGTAAATGATCCTTCATTTGCAAAAATGTCAGTTCCTGCTTAATTTTCTTGGAAATATCAGCATCAATTTATGATGGACAGTTTAAGATATTAGTGTGCTTGAAATAAAGAAATTAGACAAACTCCAGCAGAGAACAGATGAAGTGTTGGAAAGTGTTGTCCTGTAATGAGGGTCAGTAGCAAACCTAATGCTGTCACCACACACACACACACACTCACACACACTCACACACACTCTCTCTCTCTCACACACACACACACACACACACACACACACACACGTTGTGTTTTCATGGTTTATGGGGTCATTCCATAGGCGTAATGGCTTTTCTACTGTACAAACTGTACATTCTGCCCCCCCCCCACCCATCACACAAAATGTTCTGCTATTTTACATTTTCAAAAAAGATCATTCTGTATGATTTATAAGCTTGTTTCCTCATGATCAACACAAGATCAACATTTACTACTATTACTGTACCTGTGGGGACATTTGGTCCCCATAATGTAGGGAATACCCACACACTCTCTCTCTCTCTTGCACACACACACACACTCTCTCTCACACACACACACACACACACTCTCTCCCCCTCTCTCTCTCTCTCTCTCACACACACACACACACACACCCTCCTCATTCATCCCACCCAGCGAGAGCCGTCACTCCTCCAGTGTGTCAGAGTAATTTACTGTGACAACACACAACTGGCCACAACCAGTGGTCATCATGAGCATGTATTCAGAGACGGAGAGAGTGTGAAAACACACACACACACACACAGAGAGAGACGTGCAGCCGCAGATAACACCATATTTGACTTCATGTTTGTGCTTAGACACAAACAACAACACGAGCTACTCGATCTCATGAAGAGGAGATCCTCGGACCCATCAGGTTCTCTGCAGGACCGAGTGTCGGATCCAGAGTCACATGACGTGTGAGTGTGAAGCCTCTGTTTCCCCAAATGGAGACACCATCTGATTTTCCAGAGGCGAGTGATCGGGTGTTTATTTTACATTAGTCCTCAGATTTAAAGCCATAAAAGTGTCGAGGTTTTCTCACCTTGAGAGCCGGAGGAGGGTCGAGTCTTCACACGTGGACGCCGTTATTCTCTCCATCACTGAAATCACACAAACTAAACACCAGCGGGTGAACATCCCAGAATTTATTTAACTTCTCAATTAAAACTATTTTAGAGTGTATTTAAATAGTATTCATTCTAAAATAAAAACATAAATCAACATTTTTAGAAACAGAGATATAAAGTATAAAGTTTAGATATAAACTCACAATATTGAGAAAAGTCAGAATTATGAGATATAAACTGACAATATTGAGAAAAGTCAGAATTATGAGATATAAACTGACAATATTGAGAAAAGTCAGAATTATGAGATATAAACTCACAATATTGAGAAAAGTCAGAATTATGAGATATAAACTCACAATATTGAGAAAAGTCAGAATTATGAGATATAAACTCACAATATTGAGAAAAGTCAGAATTATGAGATATAAACTGACAATATTGAGAAAAGTCAGAATTATGAGATATAAACTCACAATATTGAGAAAAGTCAGAATTATGAGATATAAACTGACAATATTGAGAAAAGTCAGAATTATGAGATATAAACTGATAATATTGAGAAAAGTCAGAATTATGAGATATAAACTCACAATATTGAGAAAACTCAGAATTATGAGATATAAACTCACAATATTGAGAAAAGTCAGAATTATGAGATATAAACTCACAATATTGAGAAAAGTCAGAATTATGAGATATAAACTCACAATATTGAGAAAAGTCAGAATTATGAGATATAAACTGACAATATTGAGAAAAGTCAGAATTATGAGATATAAACTCACACACTAAATTCACAATTGCAAGAAAGAAAGTCAGTATTGCAAGTTTAAATCTCCCAATTCTGACTTTATAACAATTGTGAGGAAAAAACAAATAGTGAGAAAAAGTCACAGTGTCGAGTGAATTATAAAATGACTCTCAAAACATGAAACTGAACTGGTCTTTTTCAGACGGTCAGAGTCAGAGAATCACCAATCGCTGTTTAAATGACATTAAAACTCAAAGTAATCACTTTGGTAATCTAAAACACTTTTCAGATGGAACTGGAATCTGATTACCACCCATTTCAAATCAAACAGTCACTCACATTTAGTATTTTAAATACGGAACTAAGTGACTTGTGTTTCGTTACTCCTCGACCCTGCACACACACATATTGGAAGGAACTTTTGAACAATGACCTGAATGTTCACGTTCTTCCATCGTCCAATCAAATCTGGAATTCTTTTCTAAAGAAAAAGAAATACTAATTACAAGATCCTCTCAATCACTGTAAATGACGGTGAACTCCATCATCCTGCCGTCAAACTCTTTGACTTTAACTTGTTTCTGTTGCTAAAACACAAGACTTATGAGCTCTGCGTCCCGGCGAGAGTTTCTGAAACATTTGACCCCCAAAAGTTCAGCAGAATTTCCCAACTCTGCACCTGGATACCCAAAGAGTTGTGGGAATGTCTCAGCAAGAGCGACTTTATGAGAAAAAGTGAAAAATGCTTCATGTTGACAGGGACAGATAACGCAGTTGTTCAAGAAACGGAGCGTGTCATGGAACAATGCGCTCATGCTTCGGGGGATTGCGCTTTCCTAACATTGTTATAAATGACTTGGCGATCTTATCGTTGTTGTTTCTGCTTTAGCACGAGTCGATTTCTCAACGGCGCAGGGCACGACCCCGTCGGGATAGCGGAGTGTATTTCGGTGTCCATCTGTGTGCCAGCTTGCCCGGTCGGTGGGTGTCGTGTCCTGCGGCGCCGGTGTCTGCTGGGAGTGTTGGACCATGTGACTCGGCCTCAAAAGCGGAGGCTGGAGTCCTGGTGAGACCAGCAATCCGTGAACACCAGGACTGTCGCTCCACATCCATCCGACGGACATCCACACATGTGAGTCTTTATCTCAGGAGAAGCATTTGAGAAGCACGAAAATACTCCTTTTGCTCCATTTCATCTCAAACGTTGAGATGTTCACGGTGGTTTTTCTTTGCCGAGGGGTTTTGTGAGCATTGTGCCAAATTTTGGGTCACATGATTTAGTGTGTATAAGAAAACTGATGTCAAAAGCTCGTTCACGTCTACTCATCCTAAAACTGGATGGGAAACGAAACCCGGATCCGCGCGGCTGCCGTTTGAGGGTAGTTAATCCGGGCGGATTAGGGGCCGAGGGGCGACGACGGGGCAAAGATCCGGGAGTCAGTGAATAAATGCACCAACCAGTCTCCGGATTCAGAGCTTCAAACACGACGCCTCATAATCACACTTCTATTAAATATCACCATCTTAAATCGAGTCCTCGGATGGGCCACGCAAATCAAACTGGATCATATTTACTAACTTCACTGAAAATGATCCCATGATTTACTCATCCTCAAGTCATCCTAAGTGAATGGAAGCTAGTTATAATAGTTAATAAAGTTTTAAATATGCATATTTTTCTCACAAAAACCCGTCGCTGCTCTTCAGAAGGTCTTTATTAACCCTCTGCAGTCGTGTGGATTATATGTATGATGGATGGATGCACTTTTTTAGGGCTTCAAAATCTCGACCCCCTTTATAAAGCTTGGAAGAGGCAGATTTATCTCCGATTGTGTTCGTCTGAAAGCACAAGATAGTCATTTTTCTTTCGCGCTCGATCGCGTTGGATTTCGGGTGATGGTGCTTTAACGTCGAACGTACGCTCAAAATCAGAGAGGATTGTGGGTAAACGTAGTGAACGAATGTAGGGAATGCAGTCTTTCGCTCAGAATTCGGACAGCCCTACAAAACGCCCGACACCCGATGTAGTGCACTAGATAGTGGATAGGGGGCGCTTTCGGACACAGCTGTAGGGTGTAGAATAGACAGACCTGGTCTTATTGAAAGCAGTTTAACTATTATATATCTTTATAAACTTTCATCAAACTAATTTGCTTCATCTTTAAAATGACATGATCTTATCTTTTCAAACCCTGACTTTTCATGGTCCAATCAATTCCCAGAGGATAAAATCAAATCCTGATACATTTGTTTTTTTAGTTATGTCAGATTACATTAGTGAAATGGATTGTGAATCAATATTTATCAATAACTACGTTTTCAACTAAAAACTTATTATTCGTTTAGCGGCTTTTTGGAGGCTTGAAAATACAAACGTTTGAAAATGGGTCTTAAAGTGACCGTTTTTTTGAAAACGATAGAGTATTGATGTGAAGTAGAAAAACTCAAAGGTTTTCTTTGTGGGTTACGTGTTCAGTCTATACGCGTGTTTCTTTACAAAGTGACATCGCCATCTACTGGCCTGGAGCGGAACACAGGGATTTTAGTCGTTTTCGAGGACTCGTGTGAACGGGGCAACGTTGGTCTAAATGTCTTTAGTACATGATTGTCGTGAAAATATACCCTCAAACTACAACTAAAAGACATTTTCTTTACTTGACATTAAGTAAACAATAACTGAGATATAAAATAATTTAAAAAAAACTTAATTAAGAACTAAAATAACTAAAACAGAATGAACTAAAAGTGAAAATGTTTAAAACACAAAAAATGTAACTAAAGTTAAAATGAAAACAAAGTACAACAAAAACTTTAATCGTTCAAAATATTAACCAAGACTATATAACACTAATAAACACTCACTTTTCTCACTTTAAATCTGATGCAGTTGCTGAATAAGTTTAATCATTTTTAAAAAGCGACAGTTTTTAATAAGTGCGCTTAAATTAAAACACGCGCACAGACAAACACACACAATCCAAACATGCCAAATTTCCAGCTGGCCGCCAACAACACACCGCTCCCCTTTTCCAAACCTTCCACACATATTTGACCCGGAGGCCGGGGAATGCGGTGTAGAGACGGGCCAGATGAGACGGAGGTGAAGCGGGGGTCCAGCGCTAACTGTGCTGTGAATGACAGCGGCTCTCTGTGTGCGCTGTCTGCCCGGCTAATCTGCTAATGTATTCCTGGGGTCAGGAGGTCCTCCACCAAATCAATGGCAGGGATTTACACAGCTTTCCCCTGGAATGTGCCTGATCCGCACTCCTCTCTGCGGCCGGGGGGGAAAACATCCAGTTTGGCAGCGCCGTCCAATTTTCCGCGGAATTTAACCAATGAAAAGTGAACGGGGGAGGAGGAGGCCAGCGACGGCCCCCGCTGACATAACGCTTCTCGCTGAATAATATTAATACGCATAAAGGATGAAAACCTTCTCACACTGAATCAAATGAGCTCGATTTGAGAGTCTGGGAGTTTAGGTGCACTTTAAAGCAGTCTGACGTTAAGAACTTGGACTCAAACGCACTCAAAAGTGCGAGCCATGAGTAAACACTGAGAAACACCCACAGTAACAGTCATTCAGAAAGGACGCGTTGAACCAATTAACTAGTAGTTAGAAATAAGCAGTTTATTCATTAAACTGATTTGATGTGTGCGTGGTTAAAATGCCAATTAAATGTTTATGGGGCTTTTGGAGAGAAAGAACAACGGAGAGATGGAACGATAGAATAATAGAATGATGGATGGAAGGAACAATAGAACAATGGATAGATGGATGGAGGAATTGAACAATAGAATGATGCATGGATGGATGGAATGATAAAACGAATGATGGATGGATGGAAAAAAATGATAGAACAATAGATGATGGATGGAATGATAAAATGATAGAATGATGGAAGGAACAATAGAACAATGGATAGATGGATGGAAGGATGGAGTGATAGATTGATGGATGGACTGATGGAATGAGAGAATGATAGAACAATGGATGGAAGGAACGATAGAAAGATATATAGATGGATGGATGGATGGATGGATGGATGGATGGATGGATGGAATGATAGAATGAGTGATGGAAGGATGGATGAAAAAACGATAAAACTATGGATGATGGATGGATGGATGTTTGGATGGATGAATGGATGGAACAACAGAATGACGGATGGATGGATGGATGGATGGAATATTAGAACGAAGGATGGATGGATGGATGGATGGATGGAGAAAAACAATAGAAATATAGATGGATGGATGGATGGATGGATGGAATATTAAAATGATGGATGGATGGATGGATGGATGGATGGATGGAACAATAGAATGACAGATGGATGGATGGATGGATGGATGGAGAAAAACAATAGAAATATGGATGGATGGTTGGGTGGATGAATGGATGGAACAATAGAATGACAGATGGATGGATGGATGGAATATTAGAACGATGGATGGATGGATGGATGGAATATTAAAATGTTGGATGGATGGATGGATGGAACAATAGAATGACAGATGGATGGATGGATGGATGGATGGATGGATGGATGGAGAAAAACAATAGAAATATGGATGGATGGCTGGATGGAACAATAGAATGATGGATGGAAGGAATGATAGAACGATGGATGGATGGAATGATAGGAAGGACGGACGGACGGACAGAGAGTGTGACTGATCATCATCAGAGCCTCAAGCTCACAGCTGATTGGTCCGTTCTACACTCTGAGGTGTCATGAAGACTCTTCACTGCACAACCTCCACACGCGCTGCGGCACATCGACCGCTTCCAGTGCGGACACCGAATTATTCCTGGCAGGACAGAAAGTGGCCTAAGTTTTGTTCGAGGCTAAAGTTCAGTTGTGGGTTGGCACTCACGCCGACTCTCGCCCCCTCCAGTGCCTTCGTGCATAAGAATGTGAGGACAGGAACTGTTGTTTACCCACCCAGGACGAATCTCTTCCTAACACTGCACTGCATTTGCCTCCATGTGCCAAGAGGCTGTGGCACCAGCTCGGCTCCATTCAACTGTCCGTCGGCCGAAGAAAGCGCATTTCTCACGCTACATTCTTCTATTCAGCGGCGCTTTCAGGCAGACAGTGTGATGGGCCTCCGGTTTTGTTCGGCCTGTGGCACACAGGAGGTTACAGAGCAGGAAAACAGGCATTGTGCCCGATCCGCTGGGACCCGGATGAGTTATAGAGGGCAGAGCGGGACTTTAAATGAGTTTGTGTCGTTAACACTGGACTTTCACATCTGTTGCGAATGCTTTCATGATTCTCAATCGAGTGTCGAGTTACACGGAAACTGTTTTTTTGTGTTTTTCTATGGGGTTGCTAGGGTGTTCTGGGTTATTTTGTGTTGTTTTGTGCTTGCTCGGGTGTTCTGTGTTTTATGTAAGTGTGTTGTAATGTGTTTGCAGGACATTATTTGAGAAATCATTCGTGTGTGGCACAAACACGCAGAGTGAGAACGAACGGCAGACGCGAGCCACACAGAGTTCATTGTAATCAGTGATGCTGTCTACACTAGACGTCCTGCATCTGCGAGCGGAGCTGACATTACAGATTGGCACAAAACCTTTCAGATCTTTCCTAAATGGCAGCGTTTCCATTAACCGATGTTACAAAGTAATGTCTTTCTCTCACAATAAGTCATTCCAAAATCATGGCGACGGATGTCAGTAGATTCAAGTGTGTCGCAGCCATTATTTACAATCGAAGGAGACGTAGGCGTGTCATCCAAGCATTAATGCCGAGGAAAGCCGCGTATACTTGGCAGCGTCCGCGTCTGAGGAGTTTCTGGGTATTTCTTGATAATGGTGGCATTTCTTTGTTGCTCAGAATCCAGTTTTCCCATAATTCTTTTATGAGTTTAATAAAGAACTCTCGTCTTCTGTACAAGCATCTTTAAAGGATGATCATGTGACGTCTACGTACGCCAGGTGACTGTAAATGCGGGAAAAACTGTTGCCATTGCAGTGTTGCGAAATATTCCCTTTTTTGAATTGCCTGAAAAAAACAACTTTTAGCGATACATGGGAGTTTTTGCGATACATGGGAGTTTTTGCGATACATGGGAGTTTTTACGATATATGGGACTTTTTGCGATACATGGCAGTTTTTGAGATATATGGGAGTTTTTGCGATACATGGGAGTTTTTGCGATACATGGGAGTTTTTGAGATATATGGGAGTTTTTGAGATATATGAGAGTTTTTGAGATATATGGGAGTTTTTGAGATATATGGGAGTTTTTGAGATATATGGGAGTTTTTGAGATATATGGGAGTTTTTGCGATACATGGGAGTTTTTGAGATATATGGGAGTTTTTGCGATACATGGGAGTTTTTGAGATATATGGGAGTTTTTGAGATATATGGGAGTTTTTGAGATATATGGGAGTTTTTGAGATATATGGGACTTTTTGAGATATATGGGAGTTTTTGAGATATATGGGAGTTTTTGAGATATATGGGAGTTTTTGAGATATATGGGAGTTTTTGCGATACATGGGAGTTTTTGCGATACATGGGAGTTTTTGAGATATATGGGAGTTTTTGCGATACATGGGAGTTTTTGAGATATATGGGAGTTTTTGAGATATATGGGAGTTTTTGAGATATATGGGAGTTCCCTTTCTAGGGAACTTCGAGCTGCGTCGAAAGTTTGACGCAATGGGAACGCTTCGCGTGAGTGCGTCATGAAGCACATGTGAAATCCGTCCAATGGCGTGACTCGACGTCAGAGGCGGGTGACGTCACGACCAGGAAATTATAAAGCACGCTGAAATCGGCGAAACGCCAGCTTCTGTGTCTTCAGTCGCGCTTTATGTGAAACAGTCTGTCTTATTTGGTGTTGTCTGTCTATATATATATATTATGGCTAACCAGCAGCAATTTAGAGTGTGTGTTCCTCCCTGCCCTCGTTATATCACGGGTGGGGATACACACACTCTATGTGTTGTTTGTTTGGGTGCGGAGCATGCACAGTCAGCATTCGAGGGTGCTGGCTGTGTACATTGTGAACAGCTACCATTGCGTACGCTCCGTACCCGCCTGGCAGTGTTTGATGAAGCTGCCCAGGCTCGCGGTCCCCTTGGTGCGGGTCCCGCTGCTGCTGAGGCACAGCGGCGATCTAAATCTTGGGGATCGCAAATGGATCTAACAGAGGGGTTTGAGACGGGCCCAGCCTTATCTCAGCCCTCACCTGCTAGGTCCAGCGTTTTATCCCAGTGTTCGGAAGCACGCTCTGCGGTTCCTTCCACTCTGGGTGAAGCGCCGGTGCTTCATATATCCAGCTCTGAGGAGTTGGATGTAGAGAGCACCGATGCAGGAGATGACTCGCCATCATCTCTTGCATATGAGGAGCTCACAGAGGTTGTGACTCGTGCTGTTGCCAAATTAAATATAAACTGGCCAGCAGAGAGGCAGGAGGTTCGTCCTAAAAGCAAACTGGACGAACGCTTTCTCCCGTCACGAGCGCAACCTCTGCGTCGGGGCCTTCCGTTTTTTCCTGATCTCCACACCGAGGTGTCGAGATCATGGAAGAAACCGGCCTCCTATAGAGTGCATAGTCCCCAGTTATCTCACTATGCATCTATAGTTGGTCTAAAGGAGCACGGTTATGGGTCGATGCCTAAGGTGGAGGAGACGCTTGCGAGTTATCTCTCTCCCCAGTCGGCGTCGGCTCTGAAGGCCCCGACATTGCCCACCAAACCTACAAGACAGACATCCGCTTTGGTGGGCAGAGCTTATGAAGCGTCTGGTCAGGCCGCAGCATGCCTCCATACTATGGGTGTCCTGCAGGCCTACCAGGCAGAATTGTTAGGAGAGCTGGTTGAGGGCGGGGGTATTAGTCCAGAGGCGGTCAGTGAACTTCGCCGGGCCACAGATTTATCTCTCCGTGCCACCAAGGAGACGGCCAGATCTATCGGCCGCTCTATGGCAGCCCTGGTGGCCACGGAGAGGCACCTGTGGCTCAACCTGTGTGATATAAAGGAGAAGGAGAAGAATTTTCTGATGGATTCCCCTGTTTCACATCCTGGCCTCTTCGGCGACGCCGTAAATAATGTTGTCGAGAGGTTTCAGGAATCTAATAAACAGAATGCTGCTTTTCAAAAGCTCCTCCCCCGCCGCCCCCAGTTCTCCGGGGCTGTCCCTAAACAACAGCCCCAAACATCTAAAGCTAGCTCCTCACATCGTGCCACACAAAAACAGAGCGTGGCTGCTCGAGCTCCCCCCCAAAGAGAAAGGGGACCGAGCCAGCACGCTCAGCCCCAGCCTTCCAAGGGTAAGACGGACCTGAGGGCTGTCATTACTGCTAGGAAGGCTGCGGGGAAGAGGTCCTGACGCCAGGGGTGTCAGGTCCCCGAGGGCAAGCCCCTCCGCAGGGAAGTGGTGTTCACCTCTGCTTACGGTGCCCACTTCTCTTCGGTGCCCCCAGGGGGCCGCTCTGCCAACCCTGCCACCTCTGGTGCTTCAGGGCGCAGCGGTCCTCAGCAGGCGAGTAGCTCATTGTCCGCCCAGAAATGTAGCGGCACTGGGCTGCGCGCCCCCTCTAAGGAGGGTCTCAAAGCAGTCAGTTCTGGTGGTCCCTGGTCAGTTTCAGGGCACCAGACTGGCCGTTCAAGTTACACCAGAGGCCAGTCTCGAGAGGCTGGTCCCCCTAGTAGAGTTTTTGACAGCGTGGAAGCTACTGCCAAATATTTCTCAGTGGGTCCTGCGTACGGTCGAAAAGGGTTATACCATTCAGTTCGGGTCTCGCCCGCCCAGATTTATGGGGGTCCTACCCACGTTGGTGGGCCCAGAGCAGGCTCTGGTAATGGAACAAGAGGTAGGAACCCTGCTGGGAAAGGGAGCCATAGAATATGTACTCCCTCCAGACAGGGAGGCCGGGTTTTACAGCCGGTATTTTATCGTTCCAAAGAAGGATGGGGGGTTGCGTCCCATCTTAGATCTGCGACATCTGAATATGTCAGTAATGAAGCTCAAATTCAAGATGCTAACACTAAGGCAGATCGTGTCACAAATCAGGTCCGAGGACTGGTTTGTCACGATAGATCTCAAGGACGCTTACTTCCATATATCCATCCTTCCACAACACAGGAAGTTCCTGAGGTTCGCTTTCGGGGGCAAAGCTTACCAGTATCGAGTTCTTCCTTTCGGCCTAGCACTATCACCCCGCACTTTCACCAAATGTGTGGACGCAGCGCTAGCTCCGCTACGGCTACAGGGCATACGCATTCTCAACTATATCGACGATTGGTTGATTTTAGCGCAGTCACGTCAGGGAGCGATTCGGCATCGAGATGTCGTTCTCGCTCACATGGAAATGTTGGGGTTAAGGTTAAACGCAAAGAAAAGTGTGTTGTCTCCAGCTCAGAGCACCACTTTTCTGGGCGTGGTTTGGGATTCTGTTGCGATGCAGGCGCGTCTGTCTCCTGCTCGCATAGAATCAATCCTTTCCACCGTAAACCGGATAAAGCTAGGCCAGTCACTCACTGTGAAACAGTTTCAGAGACTGTTAGGTCTGATGGCAGCAGCGTCCAACGTGATACCTTTTGGCCTGCTGTACATGAGACCTTTGCAGTGGTGGCTCAGGACCAAGGGGTTTTCTCCGAGGGGAAATCCTTTTCGCATGATCAAAGTCACGCGGCGATGCCTACGGGCTCTGATTATGTGGAAGAAACCTTGGTTCCTGTCCCAAGGACCCGTGTTGGGAGCTCCGTGCCGTCGCAAGATGCTAACGACGGATGCTTCCCTCACGGGCTGGGGAGCGGTCCTAGAGGGCCGCTCAACTCAGGGGCTGTGGAGAGGGCACCATCTCTCCTGGCACATCAATCGCCTGGAGATGTTGGCAGTCCTTCTTGCTCTAAGGAATTTCCTCCCAGACCTCAGGGGCCACCATGTGCTTGTCCAGTCAGACAACACATCGGTGGTCGCCTATATAAATCATCAGGGGGGTCTGCGCTCGCGTCCACTCTGCAGACTGGCTCACCAGATCCTCCTGTGGGCCCAAGGGAAACTGCTCTCCCTCAGGGCAGCTTATATCCCTGGGGCCCAAAATTTGGGGGCAGACGTCCTGTCGAGGCAAGGGCTGAGGCCAGGGGAATGGAGGCTCCACCCCGAGGTGGTGGAGCAGATATGGAGGGAGTTTGGCCAGGCACAAGTGGATTTGTTTGCGTCTCGAGAGACGTCTCACTGCCCACTTTGGTTTTCCCTCACGCATCCAGCTCCACTAGGGCTGGATGCTATGGTGCAGACGTGGCCGAGGCTGCGTCTGTACGCTTTTCCCCCAGTCGCTCTGCTCCCAGGAGTTCTAGAGAGAGTTCGCCGGGACCAAGTTCGGCTCATATTAGTCGCCCCGCGCTGGCCGGGCAGGGTATGGTTCTCCGATATAGTGGCCCTACTAGACGGTTCTCCTTGGAGATTCCCGTCAGGAGGGATCTGTTGTCCCAGGGGGGGGCTCGATTTTTCACCCCCGCCCGGAACTGTGGAAGCTGTGGGCTTGGCCTCTGAGGGGGCCCAGCTCATAGACTCGGGTCTGTCGACTGAGGTCGTCAGCACCATCCTTCACTCCAGAGCTCCATCCACGAGGAAGCTGTATGCTTTAAAATGGAAATTATTTGTTTCCTGGTGCAGTGGTCGTCAGTTGGACCCTGTTAGCTGCCCGGTTGGTCCAGTACTTGAGTTCCTTCAAGAGAAATTCACTGCAGGGCTGGCTCCCTCCACTTTGAAGGTCTATGTGGCGGCCATAGCGGCTTACCACATTCCTTTGGGTGGGTTATCCTTAGGGAGAGACCCATTAGTTACTCGCTTCCTTCGTGGCTCCTTGAGGCTGAGACCTGCAGTACGCTCACGGTTGCCACCGTGGGATTTGTCCTTGGTCCTCCAAGGTCTTACCCTGGCACCATTCGAACCCTTAGAGGAGGTGTCTGTCAAGTTCCTGACCCTTAAGACTCTATTTCTCCTAGCTATCACTTCTCTTAAGAGGATAGGAGATTTGCAAGCTTTGTCGGTGGCCCCGTCATGCTTGGAGTTTGCGCCCGGGATGGTGAAAGCTTTTCTCCACCCAAGGCCAGGCTATGTTCCTAAGGTGCCTACCAATGTGGCCAGATCTATAGTGCTGCAGGCTTTCTGTCCTCCTCCCTTCCGGGATCCTGACCAGGAACGCAACAACCTGCTTTGCCCAGTCCGGGCGTTGGATGCGTATGTCCACAGAGCTGCCCTGTGGCGTAAGACGGAACAGTTGTTCGTTTGTTTTGGGGCCCCTAACTCAGGGTCCCCAGCATCTAAGCAGAAGATGAGTAAGTGGATAGTCGAGGCTATTTCACTTTCGTATGAGTCGGCCGGACTGCCGTCCCCTCTAGCAGTTCGTGCCCATTCTACCCGTAGTATGGCTGCCTCTAAAGCTCTTCTCTCCGGAGTATCTTTATTAGACGTTTGTGATGCGGCCGGCTGGTCCTCGCCGCACACATTTGTGAGGTTTTATGATCTTGACCTGAGCTCCACTGGAGCTGGGGTACTCTCCTCCTAGTGGCTTATGTTTCACAATGTTAGGCATTTGTCACTATGGCGACGTGGGTATTAGCGTTCCCATTGCGTCAAACTTTCGACGCAGCTCGAAGTTCCCTAGAAAGGGAACGTCTCGGTTACGACTGTAACCTGGGTTCCCTGAGAGGGAACGAGACGCTGCGTCGCCCTGCCATACTGCCTGCACGCCTATCAGCGACGACTTCAGACTTTGCGAAGCTGGCGTTTCGCCGATTTCAGCGTGCTTTATAATTTCCTGGTCGTGACGTCACCCGCCTCTGACGTCGAGTCACGCCATTGGACGGATTTCACATGTGCTTCATGACGCACTCACGCGAAGCGTTCCCATTGCGTCAAACTTTCGACGCAGCGTCTCGTTCCCTCTCAGGGAACCCAGGTTACAGTCGTAACCGAGACGTTTTTGAGATATATGGGAGTTTTTGCGATACATGGGAGTTTTTGCGATACATGGGAGTTTTTGAGATATATGGGAGTTTTTGAGATATATGGGAGTTTTTGCGATACATGGGAGTTTTTGCGATACATGGGAGTTTTTTGAGATATATGGGAGTTTTTGCGATACATGGGAGTTTTTGAGATATATGGGAGTTTTTGAGATATATGGGACTTTTTGAGATATATGGGAGTTTTTGCGATACATGGGAGTTTTTGCGATACATGGGAGTTTTTGCGATACATGGGAGTTTTTGAGATATATGGGAGTTTTTGAGATATATGGGAGTTTTTGAGATATATGGGAGTTTTTGAAATATATGGGACTTTTTGAGATATATGGGAGTTTTTGCGATACATGGGAGTTTTTGCGATACATGGGAGTTTTTGAGATATATGGGAGTTTTTGCGATACATGGGAGTTTTTGCGATACATGGGAGTTTTTGCGATACATGGGAGTTTTTGCGATACATGGGAGTTTTTGAGATATATGGGAGTTTTTGCGATACATGGGAGTTTTTGAGATATATGGGAGTTTTTGCGATACATGGGAGTTTTTGAGATATATGGGAGTTTTTGAGATATATGGGAGTTTTTGCGATACATGGGAGTTTTTGCGATACATGGGAGTTTTTGCGATACATGGGAGTTTTTGAGATATATGGGAGTTTTTGCGATACATGGGAGTTTTTGAGATATATGGGACTTTTTGAGATATATGGGAGTTTTTGAGATATATGGGAGTTTTTGAGATATATGGGAGTTTTTGCGATACATGGGAGTTTTTGAGATATATGGGAGTTTTTGAGATATATGGGAGTTTTTGCGATACATGGGAGTTTTTGAGATATATGGGAGTTTTTGCGATATATGGGAGTTTTTGCGATACATGGGAGTTTTTGCGATACATGGGAGTTTTTGAGATATATGGGAGTTTTTGCGATACATGGGAGATTTTGAGATATATGGGAGTTTTTGCGATACATGGGAGTTTTTGCGATACATGGGAGTTTTTGAGATATATGGGAGTTTTTGCGATACATGGGAGTTTTTGAGATATATGGGAGTTTTTGCGATACATGGGAGATTTTGAGATATATGGGAGTTTTTGCGATACATGGGAGTTTTTGCGATACATGGGAGTTTTTGAGATATATGGGAGTTTTTGCGATACATGGGAGATTTTGAGATATATGGGAGTTTTTGAGATATATGGGAGTTTTTGAGATATATGGGAGTTTTTGAGATATATGGGACTTTTTGAGATATATGGGACTTTTTGAGATATATGGGAGTTTTTGCGATACATGGGAGTTTTTGCGATACATGGGAGTTTTTGCGATACATGGGAGTTTTTGAGATATATGGGAGTTTTTGAGATATATGGGAGTTTTTGAGATACATGGGAGTTTTTGAGATATATGGGAGTTTTTGCGATACATGGGAGTTTTTGAGATATATGGGAGTTTTTGCGATACATGGGAGATTTTGAGATATATGGGAGTTTTTGAGATATATGGGAGTTTTTGCGATACATGGGAGTTTTTGCGATACATGGGAGTTTTTGAGATATATGGGAGTTTTTGCGATACATGGGAGATTTTGAGATATATGGGAGTTTTTGAGATATATGGGAGTTTTTGCGATACATGGGAGTTTTTGCGATACATGGGAGTTTTTGAGATATATGGGAGTTTTTGAGATATATGGGAGTTTTTGAGATATATGGGACTTTTTGAGATATATGGGAGTTTTTGCGATACATGGGAGTTTTTGAGATATATGGGAGTTTTTGAGATATATGGGAGTTTTTGAGATATATGGGAGTTTTTGAGATATATGGGAGTTTTTGCGATACATGGGAGTTTTTGCGATACATGGGAGTTTTTGAGATATATGGGAGTTTTTGAGATATATGGGAGTTTTTGCGATACATGGGAGTTTTTGCGATACATGGGAGTTTTTTGCGATACATGGGAGTTTTTATGATATATGGGAGTTTTTGCGATACATGGGAGTTTTTGCGATACATGGGAGTTTTTGCGATACATGGGAGTTTTTACGATATATGGGACTTTTTGCGATACATGGGAGTTTTTGAGATATATGGGAGTTTTTGAGATATATGGGAGTTTTTGAGATACATGGGAGTTTTTGCGATACATGGGAGTTTTTGAGATATATGGGAGTTTTTGAGATATATGGGAGTTTTTGCGATACATGGGAGTTTTTGCGATACATGGGAGTTTTTGAGATATATGGGAGTTTTTGCGATACATGGGAGTTTTTGAGATATATGGGAGTTTTTGAGATATATGGGAGTTTTTGCGATACATGGGAGTTTTTGCGATACATGGGAGTTTTTGAGATATATGGGAGTTTTTGAGATATATGGGAGTTTTTGAGATATATGGGAGTTTTTGCGATACATGGGAGTTTTTGAGATACATGGGAGTTTTTGTGATATATGGGAGTTTTTGAGATATATGGGAGTTTTTGAGATATATGGGAGTTTTTGCGATACATGGGAGTTTTTGCGATACATGGGAGTTTTTGAGATATATGGGAGTTTTTGAGATATATGGGAGTTTTTGCGATACATGGGAGTTTTTGCGATACATGGGAGTTTTTGAGATATATGGGAGTTTTTGAGATATATGGGAGTTTTTGAGATATATGGGAGTTTTTGCGATACATGGGAGTTTTTGAGATACATGGGAGTTTTTGTGATATATGGGAGTTTTTGAGATATATGGGAGTTTTTGAGATATATGGGAGTTTTTGCGATACATGGGAGTTTTTGCGATACATGGGAGTTTTTGTGATATATGGGAGTTTTTGAGATATATGGGAGTTTTTGCGATATATGGGAGTTTTTGCGAAATGGATGTGTATCCGTTGGCCGTATTTTCAATTCACAAGTACAAGTTGTGCATTTTGACGGGTAATGGAAATGCAGCCAGGGGTGCAACAGTACATGTATTTGAACCGTACGGTACGGACGTCAGACGATGAATACAGCCAGTCACAGGCGATCCACGCTCCAATCCAGAAGGGGGCGCTCACAGCCGTTTGCTAACCGTGACAAAAGGAAAAAAGGTTGAAGAAAAACAGTGCATATGTGAATGAAATCAAATGCGTCTTTCTGCTCTCATGGTCAAAGGAGAACACTTTGAAAGTTGATATTCGACAGTGTTTGATCGGCCTGCACTGACACCACTGAGCTGGACGATGACATCACTGCTGTCGCAGAGCTGATGTACAGATAAATTAACTAAATTAATTATTGATTTTTACAACAGAATGAATCAATACTGAATTTATTTAATCTGGACAATGACACCATTTTCTTGAAGAGCTGCTGTGCAGCCAAAAATTATTCGCCAACTGACCCTTCGCTGGGAGTTTGATTGACAGGCGATCTGACCAATCATAACCCCGAATCCGCCATTTCGCCATCAAAGCGCTCAGGGGAGTCAGTAGATGAACGTTGGTGAACTTGAATCACTTGAAACAACATTCCTTCTGATGTTCATTCATGTTTATTGATTCAACTTCTTTAAAAAAATTACAACATGTTAAATATGAAGCTGATAGCATCAAATAAAATGTTCACATTGAAACACTCCTAACGCACAAGCTTTGTTTTTCATTATTCTGTTTTTGTTCTTTTGTAACACGAGATGCTGGATCTGATTGTGGCCAAATATCTTTTGTTTTGCCAAAAAACGAGTGCATTCTGTTCACTGCTCAGTGCTTACTAGACTATAGTAGGCCGTTCTGTACTAACTAGGGGACTAAATGCACTAGTAATTGCTAACTAGTGGATTTGTTCCGTTGTCTGGTAACACTTCAGTTTAGTAGTTGCTTATTAGTATGAATATTACTAGGATATTTGCTGTTTATTAGTACTTATAAAGCTCATATTAATGCCTGACCATATTCTACATCCCATAATGCCTAAACATAGCAACTACCGTACTAACTATTAATCAGCAGTGATTAGGAATTCTGCCCATTTTTCCTGTTGTACTGAAATCATACCGACTTCTGACCGACTGATGCTTGACTTATCTTTATAAAGATCATCAATGCAAATGCATATGAGTCCGGATGCCGTGATTTGGGCTCATTATTTGTCAGTCCTCTGACCCGTTAGTGACAGACAGCTCATCGTCTCACGACGGTTTGGAGAGCGGGACTGTGGCGGGTTATAATAGGGCTGTCACTCACTGACTGACGGACTGTGGGAAGCAGAGGGCAGGGGGTCGTGTGGACGGACAGCGCCGGGATGGGTTGAGGCACATGGAGAAATGGGGTGGATTTATACGTTTGTCACTCTACTGACCCTGTGGCGTCCCAGACAGGAAGCACACTGACGGATGAATGGAGAGATCATGGCAATGAAAAGCTAAGAGGAGGAGGAGGAGGGCCGGTGTGACGGGATCTAATCATCGATGTCACTCCTTCCCCCGTCCTCCTGACCCGAAGGACAGAAGAAGGGAGAACCTGTCCCAGCTTCAGTCTTCTACTGTTCAGATGTTTCACACGCGTCTCCTCTCATTGTGCTTCCTATCAGTTTTCCCTTCGGTGGTCAGTGACAAAACTCTCCAAGCTGGTTAAATCCCTGGACGCTTCATCGTGAGCTTTGAGGAGCAGGCACTGATGGAGACGGTCACATCAGGTCTGGCCAAGAGTCGTCATTCTTTCTCTCGCCTCGTTTCATGAAGCGATGGAAATTAGATCCCGCGTTATGAACAGATAAGAAGTTCGTTTAGGACATGAGCTATCAGCCGACGGCTTTAGAGCGATTACGGGTGTCGGTGATGGATTGAAGGCGTTTGTATTGGCAGAGGTTTCTGAAGGCGTTTGCAGCTTTATTTGAGGTTCTGTGAGGAACTTCCTCCATGGAAACACTTTGTTTAGTGATACAGCCTGAGCGTACAGACTGAAGCCAGACTCATTTCCCTCTGTCCATCGTTCCATCCGTTCATGCATCTATCCTTCTATTCATCCATCCATCTATTCATCCAACTATTCATCCATCCATTCATCTATTCATCCATCTATTCATCTATTCATCCATCCATCTATTCATCCATCTATCCTTCTATTCATCCATCCAACTATTCATCCATCCATCCATCTATTCATCCATCCATCTATCTATCCTTCTATTCATCCATCCATCTGTTCATCCATCTATCCTTCTATTCATCCATCCATCTATTCATCCAACTATTCATCCATCCATTCATCTATTCATCCATCCATCTATTCATCCAACAATTCATCCATCCATCTATTCATCCATCTATTCATCCATCTATTCATCCATCCATCTATTCATCCAACTATTCATCCATCCATTCATCCATCCATCCATCTATTCATCCAACTATTCATCCATCCATCCATCTATTCATCCAACTATTCATCCATCTATTCATCCAAATATTCATCCAACTATTCATCCATCCATCCATCTATTCATCCAAATATTCATCCATTCATCCATCTATTCATCCAAATATTCATCCATCCATCCATCCATCTATTCATCCAAATATTCATCCATCCATCCATCTATTCATCCAAATATTCATCCATCCATCCATCCATCCATCTATTCATCCAAATATTCATCCATCCATCCATCTATTCATCCATCCATCCATCCATCCATCCATCCATCCATCCATCCATCCATCCATCTCTTAGATAAAAATATGAATTTCTTTAAATTGCAATTCAGTTTAATTTGACTTCCTTACATTTAATTTGCAGTTCAGCATCCTGTACGCCATCTCAATTCAAATTAAATTAAAAATCCGTTTTTTAAAAGGCCGTCTGAATTCATTTCTGAACCGAGCTCAACCCTGCTGTTAAACTGTATTTACAGATACACACAAAAATAAAAGATTCACTGACTATATAGACTGCGCAAGTTCTCATTTTAGGCGAGAGCTGCAGTCGACTGTGGTCAGACGAGGGAGGGAGACGTGGGTGTTGTCCAGATGCTCTCCACCGTCTCGTCTGGGAAGAGTCCAGGGCTCACGTTCTTTCCAAATGGAATTGCTCTGTCACACCGCACATCCATTAAGATCCCGCTAAGTGATCGCCTGGCTTACGAGAGCCTGAGAGAAGATGAGCTAATCTCGTCGGCCTTCCACAGACAGCTTCAGGAGGGATTCAGGATTCATTCTGGAACACAAGCTCAGAGCGTCTGAGCGAGTGTGAGATCCTGTCAGACGAGAGCAAATCAATAAACAAGAAAGAATCAATTTACTGCAAATAAACCATCAGTTCTGAACTATTACAAACAAAACGTCAAGCTTTCATGTTGGAAAGAATGACATCAACAGATGCGATGAAGGTGCTCGAGGAAGAGACGACTGGATGTGTACAGAGATTACTACACATCGCTGAAAACCCTCACGACCACATCAACGGCTCTCAAATCTCCGCTGCTTCTCCCGGAGAAAAGCCACCCAACAATCACGCGCAAAAGCTCTGAAACTTTTTTCCCTTCTAGAAACTTTGCGTTTGCTCGCAAAAGTTTTGTGTTCACCCAAGAAGCACAAAACCGCCGATGAAAATAATATGATGTGGGAGGAAAAACTACGTTTCAGAGCTTTTGTGAGAGAACACGCAGTTTCTCGAGAGGACCCAAAACTTTGACGAGATAAAAAACAACATCTAGACTTTTTCTCTCTATCTGGAGTTTTCACCATCACCACCATCCACACTAAAACCCGCTGGACTAAAACAACCCAGGAATGCTGGAAATCAACATTTATTAATGTTCAATGAATTATAATTAAACCATAAACATGTATCAAATTGCTTGTTCATTTTAAGCAAGTCCTACAGTCACTTTTAATCAATAGTTGAGTTAAATAAAACTGCCCAAGTACCTCAATCAAACATTTAACCCAACCGCTGGGTTAAAACAACCACTGTAAACACTTTTTAACAACCCAATCACTGGGTTTATCCATTTTCAACCCAACTTGGGTTGTTTTAAACCCAGCTTTTGTTGGAGTGAACAATTGAATTATTTATTTTTCTCTTAAATTTTGGACAAGCAACTGAGAGGAAAGACTTGACAACACTCTAAAAATGTGAACAAACCCAGCGATTGGGTTGTTTTGACCCAGCGGTTGGGTTAAATGTGGACAAACCCAGCGATTGGGTTGTTTTGACCCAGCGGTTGGGTTAAACGTGGACAAACCCAGCGCTTGGGTTGTTTTGACCCAGCGGTTGGGTTAAACGTGGACAAACCCAGCGCTTAGGTTGTTTTGACCCAGCGGTTGGGTTAAACGTGGACAAACCCAGCGATTGGGTTGTTTTGACCCAGCGGTTGGGTTAAACGTGGACAAACCCAGCGATTGGGTTGTTTTGACCCAGCGGTTGGGTTAAACGTGGACAAACCCAGCGATTGGGTTGTTTTGACCCATCGGTTGGGTTAAACGTGGACAAACCCAGCGATTGGGTTGTTTTGACCCAGCGGTTGGGTTAAACGTGGACAAACCCAGCGATTGGGTTGTTTTGACCCAGCGATTGGGTTAAACGTGGACAAACCCAGCGATTGGGTTGTTTTGACCCATCGGTTGGGTTAAACGTGGACAAACCCAGCGATTGGGTTGTTTTGACCCAGCGGTTGGGTTAAACGTGGACAAACCCAGCGCTTGGGTTGTTTTGACCCAGCGGTTGGGTTAAACGTGGACAAACCCAGCGCTTGGGTTGTTTTGACCCAGCGGTTCGGTTAAATGTGGACAAACCCAGCGATTGGGTTGTTTTGACCCAGCGGTTGGGTTAAATGTGGACAAACCCAGCGATTGGGTTGTTTTGACCCAGCGGTTGGGTTAAATGTGGACAAACCCAGCGATTGGGTTGTTTTGACCCAGCGATTGGGTTGTTTTGACCCAGCGTTTGGGTTAAACGTGGACAAACCCAGCGATTGGGTTGTTTTGACCCAGCGGTTGGGTTAAACGTGGACAAACCCAGCGCTTAGGTTGTTTTGACCCAGCGGTTGGGTTAAACGTGGACAAACCCAGCGATTGGGTTGTTTTGACCCAGCGGTTGGGTTAAACGTGGACAAACCCAGCGATTGGGTTGTTTTGACCCAGCGGTTGGGTTAAACGTGGACAAACCCAGCGATTGGGTTGTTTTGACCCAGCGGTTGGGTTAAACGTGGACAAACCCAGCGATTGGGTTGTTTTGACCCAGCGGTTGGGTTAAACGTGGACAAACCCAGCGATTGGGTTGTTTTGACCCATCGGTTGGGTTAAACGTGGACAAACCCAGCGATTGGGTTGTTTTGACCCAGCGGTTGGGTTAAACGTGGACAAACCCAGCGATTGGGTTGTTTTGACCCAGCGGTTGGGTTAAACGTGGACAAACCCAGCGATTGGGTTGTTTTGACCCAGCGGTTGGGTTAAATGTGGACAAACCCAGCGATTGGGTTGTTTTGACCCAGCGGTTGGGTTAAATGTGGACAAACCCAGCGATTGGGTTGTTTTGACCCAGCGGTTGGGTTAAACGTGGACAAACCCAGCGCTTGGGTTGTTTTGACCCAGCGGTTGGGTTAAACGTGGACAAACCCAGCGCTTAGGTTGTTTTGACCCAGCGGTTGGGTTAAACGTGGACAAACCCAGCGATTGGGTTGTTTTGACCCAGCGGTTGGGTTAAACGTGGACAAACCCAGCGATTGGGTTGTTTTGACCCAGCGGTTGGGTTAAACGTGGACAAACCCAGCGATTGGGTTGTTTTGACCCAGCGGTTGGGTTAAACGTGGACAAACCCAGCGATTGGGTTGTTTTGACCCAGCGGTTGGGTTAAACGTGGACAAACCCAGCGATTGGGTTGTTTTGACCCAGCGGTTGGGTTAAACGTGGACAAACCCAGCGATTGGGTTGTTTTGACCCATCGGTTGGGTTAAACGTGGACAAACCCAGCGATTGGGTTGTTTTGACCCAGCGGTTGGGTTAAACGTGGACAAACCCAGCGATTGGGTTGTTTTGACCCAGCGGTTGGGTTAAACGTGGACAAACCCAGCGGTTCGGTTAAATGTTTGATCAACCAGCTGGGTAGTTTGATTTAACTCAACTATTGATTAAAAATGACTGCATGACAAGATTGACAAGAAATGAACCCAAAATATGTTGGAAATTAAAAATCAGACTCATAATTACTAGAGGAAACAACAATAATAATCAGAAGGTGAGCAATTATTAAACATTTATTGTTTAATTATTATTCATCAAACTTAATAAATGTTCATTTATACCCATTAGTTGTGTGAAACCTTTAACCCAATCACTGGGTTTGTCCATTTTCAACCCAACATGTGCAGATGTTCACTTCTACCCTCTCTGGCACCATGACGTCCATTTGATTTGGTTGCTGGTGCTTCTCTTCTGATCTCTTCTTGTTCAGCAGTTCCCAGCATTCCCATTCGCCAGTATTGTACAAACACAACCATCATAATTACACAAGCACAACTACACACTTCCTCCCGCGGCCCCCGAGCCTCGAATTATCGATCTCACGAACGACTCCGGGGTCTGAACGCCGCCGGCCGCACGTCACCATTCTTTGGGGTTTTGTAAGTGAATTCAAATTCTCTTCAAATGACTTCTAGCGCTGGATGTGAAGGAGAACGAGAGAGAAAGAGAGGCGTCAAGGTTTTCGGTCTCCTCGGCTCAGAATTCCAGGATAATGACTGGGCTGAAACCGTACTGCCGCTCGCAGCCAAGCGAAACAACGACTTCTGCCAGCTTCTCTCTATTTATTTCTTCACCCTTCTCTTTTTTCCTCTTATTACACACATACTCAGAAAAAAAATCCGATAGAGACAGAATCTGCACTTAATTTGCATGGCAGCCCACCGTTCTCCCTCTTTTTTTTGCTTTTTTGCACATTCAGCAAATACGTGGGCCAAGACCGGGATTTGTGGCTGGTCCTTCTCCAGTCGGAGTGGGGAATATTTTCTGAGAAAAGGCATCGGCCAACAAAGTTTCATGTGCTGCGGTCTTAAACGCTGACCTTCGCAAATTAAGTGTACAGACAATAAAGATTGTGGAAAAATGAAACCTCTGTGGTGTGTTGTGATGATCCAGATCAGAAACTGACGGACACCTTCATCAGAACCAGCGTTGTTGGCTCGGACCGCACGTGCATCGATGAGCCTCGGACGCCCGTGACCCCGTCGACGCTGACCACTGCAGACCGGGAACACCCACAAGAGCTGCGGTTCTGGAGATGTTCTGACCCGGTCGTCTAACACCACAATCTGGCCCTCGTCAAATTCTTCTTCTAACGTCAACTTTGAGGACAAAATGGTGCCTAACGTATTCCAGCACTAACAGATGATGAAGAGCTCATCAGTGTTCTTCACGTCAGCGGTCAGAAGCGTCCAGAACCGGCCCTGTCTGCCCGGTGAATATATATATATATATATATATATATACAGTGACCGAAGGAAGATTTGAAGATGGATTGACAATCATACTTCACCCAAAATTCTAGTTACCGAAATGCACTAAAACCGTATTCTCATTGCTGTAATTTGACTAAATAATTAGATTATATGTAAACAGTACATCGAAATAAAATACATCGCCTTTTCTTACAGTGTTAAAACTGTGAGCAGTGAAAGTCTGTTTTGAGAAATAATCTTTCCATTGTTGAATGGCTTGTTATGATAGGACAATATTTGGTCGAGATTGGAATGTTGGAAAATCTGGAATCTGAAGGTGCAAAAAATCTAAATATTGAGAAAATCACCGTTAAAGTTGTTCAGATGAAGTCATTAGCGATATCCACTCACAGAAACACACTTTTGATTTATTTATGGTGGGAAATGTACAAAATATTCATGATCTTTCCTTAATATTTATATATTATATATAATTCCTTAAATCGATCGTTTTGACCCAGTGTGGTGTGTGTCGTACGGCTGGTTTTGTGCTTCAGGGTCAAACGGTCAAAAGTACGGAAGCTTGTTTCCACCGGGAAATAAACAATGATAAAGGAAACTGTGACTTCATCTCACCATTCTGACTTATGAACTCACGACTGCAAGTTCTGAAATCAGTGTGTTATAATGTGCCATTGTGAGGGAAAAAAAATAATTGTGAGTTTATATCAGACAATTCTGACTTTAGATCACATATTTGCGTTTAAATCTCACAATTCTGGAAAAACAAAAATCTGAATTGTGAGAAAAAAGTCGGAATTTTAAGATAAAAAGTTGCAATTAACTTTTTCATTATTTAGTGGTGAAACAAACTTAAGTGCTGAAAAAAAGCTGTAATTCAAACGTTGTTAACGGTCCTAAAAGACGCCTTATTTAATATAAATATGTAATTATATAAAATATCACTTATTATTTAATATTAATATCAGTTTGTTTAAATATAGACACCGATATTTAAACAAACTGATTATTATGATTTTCTCTGAGAGGATTTAAGATTCATTCATTCATGATTGGCTTTAATTAGAGCTGATTAAGAGTGACTGTAATTCACTGAATATATTAGAAATCTAAAACAAACTGAAGAAAGTATTTGAGAGAGAACTGGTGCTTAACTGTCATGAAACTTTCAATGCTGAAAAATAAACTTAATGACTCTATAAATAGTTTAGAGAGAGTGTGTGTGTATTCCCTACATTATGGGGACCAAATGTCCCCACAGTTACAGTAATACTAGTAAATGTTGATCTTGTGGGACATTTTGTTGGTCCCCATGAGGAAACAAGCTTATAAATCAGAATGATCTTTTTTGAAAATGTAAAATAGCAGAACATTTTGTGTGATGGGTAGATTTAGGGGTGGGGGGCAGAATGTACAGTTTGTACAGTAGAAAAAGCATTACGCCTATGGAATGTCCCCATAAACCATGAAAACACAACGTGTGTGTGTGTGTGTGAGAGAAACTGATCCTTCAGACGTCTCACTGACGCTCCAGACGGGAGGAGAGAAGCGTCTCTGTAGAATCTTCACCTCGTCCAGAAGCTCCAGCGCCGAGAGCAGGCGAGTCTGTGATCTGCACTCCATATATGGCAGGATTGAGGGCGTAATCCACGGCTCTCGGGTCGGTCCAGAAGCTCGGGTCGGTCCGGCGGCGTCCAGACTGCATCGCTCAGCATCCGGACCTTCACACGGAAGAACAGAGCGTTTCTTCGGCAACTTTAGTTAATGAATCAGCACTAATGAAAAAAAGGACCCACAAAAAAGGGAGATTCATCTGTAACACACTATGGATGATTCTTCACACTGCTCTGAAACATCATCAGTATTTGCATGTAATCTGCTAAACGAATAAATATAGTGCATGATTATTATTATAATTATTAAATGTTGATAACTTCACTTCTCCTCTTTATATTTTCAGAAACATCAAGTTACTACAACAAACCTGCTGTTTTGTCCGTCATCATAAACTCCAACACACCTCAGAATAATAATGTGTTTTACAAGCATAAAATAATGAGAAAATGTGTTTAGAAAGCTGGAGAACTTCAAGAGTTCCTGTAAGTGTTCCTGGCGTCCGATCAGAAGCTGCAGTGTCCAGAATGCTTGAGCTGGTTGGTACTGAAGTGTAGAATCCGAAGCAGAACCTCATCTTCATCGCGTCGAGTGTTGCTCTCAGAGCCGACTCTGAGGTCCGGTTCTGGAGGTCACGCTCATCCCGCGGGTCTCCTCTCGGCGCGCTAATGAAGACCGCAATCGTCTCAGTTAAACCTCCTGAGCCGAGACGCCTGAGAAACACAGAACACACCGACGCCTAAACCAGCAGGAGAAAAAATCATTTCATTTCATAGCCGTTTAGAGCCAACAGAAAACAAACCTTTTATTTTGTATTGTATTAAAATTACTACAAATTTATAAAACATTATCTGGACAGTGGCAACAAATAAATAACTAATTATTCTGAATATATATATATATATATATATATATGCAGATTTGATTTTTATTTTTTAATCATTATTTTTGTTAAAATGTTAAAAAAAGAAATAGACAAGAAACTAGAGATAGAGATGCCTCTAGATCCAGTGGTGTGTTTACTGGGAGCATTGCCTAAAAAACTGTGTAATGAAGAAAATAGATATGGACTGAGGATATTGTTATTAATAGCTAAAAAGATGATAACAGTACATTGGAAGGAAGAAGCTTCTCCAAGCTCGGTTCGGTGGACTCAGAGACTCTATATAATGGAAAAAATGACTGCATGTCTACAAATGAAGATGGATATCTTTCCTCAAAGATGGAATAGTGTTACAACATATTTGGATATGTAACGTCAGTTGGGAAAACTAATGTAACATGTAACCTGCTCTTGTGATTTGCAAAGAGAACACATAATGACAGTGAATCTTATTTCATTTGATTCATTTATTATTATTACTATTTGTTGTTGCTTTCATTTTTTATTATTTTACTTCTCTATTCTATTGTTATTATTATTAGTCTGTCCCTCATGTGTAAGGGGCTTGAATGTTGGGGATGTTCAGTTAAAATATTTTTTTTTAAAAAGTAAAAAAAGTAAAAAAAAAAAAAAAAAAAAAAGATTATTAAAATCAAAACATTAGATTTATTTATTCATTTTTAATTAATACAAAAATGATCTGGACAGTGGCAGAGTATGATAAGAGGACTATATATATTATTTTGGTGTTGTAAAAACGTATTAAAATGACAAAAAATGATTAAAACATGATCTGAATATGAGAACACAAACAGATATTTGTGTGATCAGTGGACTCAGATGAGCTCAAGCTCACGGACGTTCGTGAACCCAATCGTTCAAGTTCTGATCGTGTTATTATTACGATTTGATTGTTTTGGAGGAGAATCAGTTTCTCTGAATCAGCAGTTCATCCAGTGATCAGTCTGTGGTCAAACCGGCCGGTGACAGAGTTCTGGACGAGAACGTGGAAAAAGGCAAACCGCGGCTCCACCCGTCCTCTGGACGCGACGCAGAGTCCAGTTCAGGACGGAGCTGAAACGCTCGCGACAGCTCGGTGCTGAATCGGCACATCTGCTTGTTTTATATGTAACGCAGGATTTAGGAGGATGTCATGCTTGAAACATTTCTGACGTGAAATCAGGAGGGGCAGGAAACGTCTCAGAAAACACCGCATCTACTGACCGCCACGTCACGTCCGGCTTCTTCACATTAAACTGCTGTTGACCGACGGACACTGGACGACACTGTTTGGACAAAAAAAGCAGTATTAAAGAAGAACACATGTTTGAAACAACACCATTTCAACGGTCTCATAACACGATCCACAAAGAAAGAAAGAAATAATGTAAAGACTAAATTGGAAAATGAAGCCACAGAACAACAGCGGTTCTTGGAATAACGGACGATTCACGAGCAGAAGTAGCGTTTACGGGACGAAGAGCCGAGCCAAGAGGAGTGAAGAGCTGAGAAACAGACAGTCCCATCTTCAGCGGCACGAGCGTTTCTCCCGAAGAGACGGACACAATCATATATCACACTGAAAAAACGGCAAGGGGACCATAAACATGAGATTTTAGGGATTCAGCGCCGATGGCCGGCTGTACAGAACAACAGCGCATTCATGAAGCTTCTCATCTCACCTGAGGCTGTGAGGACAGAGAGGGAACGTTTATTTTCCACACTGAGCTGAACATCACCGACACAGAACCTTCCCCTCAAATGCAGTGCTGCCACTATTTCCATGACTTATCTGTGCCACCGTATTACACTAATGCCCATTTGCTAGCGACTTTATATATATATATATATATATATATATATATATATTGTGGCCATGAACTAAAGGGGCAGTTCAACCAAAAATGAAGTTGTTCCAAACCTGTATAAGTTTCTTTCTCCTGACGAACACAAAGGAAGATGTTTTGAAGAACGTTGGTAATCAAGAAGTTGATGAACCCCATTGACTTGCATTGTTTTTTGTTTCCATACTATGGAAGTCAATGGGGTTCATCAACTGCTTGATTACCAACATTCTTCAAAACATCTAACCCTAACTTATACAGGTTTGGAACAACTTGAGATTGAGTAAATGATCCTTTTTGGGTGAACTGTCTCTTTAAAACAAGGGAACGAATTAGAACATTCAGTCCTTTAGCAGACGCTTTCATCCAAAGCGACTTACAAGTGAGGAAAACAAACAAGCGATTCTTCATGAATTGGCAAATAGCACAGGAAGTGCTCACAATACAATTAGTAAAATGTGATGGTGTATTAGTAAGTCGTAGGAACGATTAGTTAATTCATGGCCATGATATGTGTGTATTGTTTCGTGCACGTGATGTGTGGGGCTCAGGAGACACTTTTTTATTCGCTAAGAGGGGGAAAAAAAACAAGCCCGAGAAGCATAGAAACAATTCCGTGTACAGCCGTTACATTTCTGACACGCGCTCTAAGCGGTTGACCAATCAGAGAAGACAGGAACTAAAAGAATGAAACAAATTTAACACCACATTATCGCAGTGAGTAGAAGAGCAGATGATGTAACTAATATTGGATTTATAATAGCGATTTTTCAGAAACAATTTTTCTCCGTGTCTAGTTATAACATTTTTTATTTATTATTTTTGCGATATAATCTTTTACACCGTTACTGGTTCTCATGACAAACATTCATTACATGATCATTACAGGTGAAGTCAATATAAATGCATCTATGCAGTGAAAGAGCTCGTTCGTGACTCTGAGTGACTCTCCTGAGGTGAATCTGACGCTGCGCCACATATTTTTCTCAAACTGTTTTATTGACGTCTTTCGGCACTGGTGGAGAGAATACGTGAGCGTCTCTTCTTCTTCTGCGCTTCTTTCTAGAAGCGAACGGCGTTGCGTTCCCACGCGCGC
>CM074279.1:32962909-33170409 GCA_037194245.1 Opsariichthys bidens
GGCAACCACAGTCCCAGACACGACATCCAGAACCAGCGTTTCTTCATGTCCTCTAGTGAAGATGTGACCGGTGAGTTGCAAATGGGTTATATTTTGGGATACAATGCGAGACAATATGTGAGTGTGTGTCCGGTCATTGCGTGTTGCACGTGGGATTATAGCGGAGCGCTGCGGGCCACATAATATAAAAGAGTTCAAAGAGATTACGAAAGTGAAGCGACGCACAAAAAACAGAGACTGCACACACATATGGGGAAAATACTTCTGGAGGAAGAAAATGAGAAAAACAAGAAGACAAACATACAATCAGGGAGACGATAAACAGACAAGCGTACATGTTTTGAGACAGACAGATGCTTTAGGCTCTGTAGAGCAGAATTCTCTCCACACACGTCTGGCCCACCAGACCAGCGTACTGCTCCACTTCCTTCTCGTCGTTCAGACCCTTCCGCTTACGGGCGTAGGCCGCATAGGGCATCACTGACCTCCGGTGGAGCACCAACGCCCGGCCCAGATCCTTCACCGCCAGAGCGTCGCCTACAGGAGGACACAGACAGAGGCCAGAGAAATCACTCGTGACCAGCGCTGGGCGTAACGCTTTACAAGAAAAGTAATCCGATTACTTTTTTTCTCAAGTAACTAGTAAAAGTAATGCATTACTTTTACATTTACAACACAATATGAGTTACTTTTTCAAATAAGTAATGCAAGTTTTCCTATTTGTTGACTGACAGCTGTCCTTGAACGCGACATGTGCGCATGCATTCACTCAATTCAACTGCGAAAAACATTCGGTATTCCTGAAAATGAATAAAAACAGAGAAAATGCAAGCTTCGCATATTATCCAGACTTGCAATGTTTAATAGCACAAATATGCTTTATGAACAGCGCTGGGTGGGTTACTTTTAAAATGTGTTTCACTACAGATTACAAAATACATGCTTTAAAAAGTCATTTGTAACGTATTTCGTTACATTACTCAAGTTTAGTCACTTCATCTAAATACTTTAGAATACTTTGGAATACTAATAAGTGTGAAACAAACACAAAAAAGGTCATTGAGAGTTTTTATCTCACAATTCTGACTTTTTCCCTCAGAATTGAGTGATATAAAGTTGCAATTGTGAGTTATAAAGTCAGAATTATGAGATATAAACTGACAATATTGAGAAAAGTCAGAATTATGAGATATAAACTCACAATATTGAGAAAAGTCAGAATTATGAGATATAAACTGACAATATTGAGAAAAGTCAGAATTATGAGATATAAACTCACACTAAATTCACAATTGTGAGAAAAAGAAGTCAGAATTGTGAAACACAAACTCACAATTGTGAGTCACAGTGACGAGTGAATTATAAAATGACTCTCAAAACATGAAAACAGTGAAAACATGAAACTGAACTGGTCTTTTTCAGACGGTCAGAGTCAGAGAATCACCAATCGCTGTTTAAATGACATTAAAACTCAAAGTAATCACTTTGGTAATCTAAAACACTTTTCAGATGGAACTGGAATCTGATTACCACCCATTTCAAATCAAACACAGTCACTCAAAAATTTTGTATTTTAAACTAAGTGACTTGTGTTTCGTTACTCCTCGACCCTGATAATGTATTTAATCTCACTTTATTAACAAATATCTTTTTTGCTGAACTTTGATGATTCAATTCAACCATATGAATAAGCAAGAATGACTTTAGATTAAAGTCACATTTGTTTCATTTTTTTTATTGCCGAATTAAGGGTTTTTCCCAGCTGAACGGTTTGTTTGAGCTGCGCCCTCTACTGTACAGCTGTGAATTTGCATTTAATTTCACTTTTGGTGTGAAAGAGTCTTTACATTTGATAAAAATACAACTTTTTTGTCATTAAAAAACAAACACAAGCCCAGCTCAGGTGAAGAAAGAGTAACGTGAAAGTACCGCAATGCATTACTTTCCATAAAATGTAACCAAGTAAAAAAATGAGTGACTTTTTTAGGGATATTGTAAAGCGTTACTTTTAAAAGAAACTTTCCCCAATACCCAAAACACTCTTCCAACCACACAGGATCACCCAGGTACAACAACAACAGCTTAGTTTTAGGCAAACCACATGCACATTTTCACTTTTGCCTTGAAATATCGTCAAAAATTCAGAGTTTTTTTTTTTTCTCCCCCATAGAAAGCAACGTATTGACCACATTCAACTAACTAAAGACACGGTGACGCAGCGCTTCAACCTTCACGTGATCAAGAGACCACAATACTTTCAGTGCGCAAAAACAACACAAAAATGACTTTATTCAACAATCTCTTCTGTGTCGTTCTCATTCGTTGTTTACGTTCAGCGCTTCCAGGATCTCCGTCCGAACGCCGGCTCAGCACTGGCCAAAGCTGATCACGTGATCAGCACGACACTCGCGTGCACAACATATGAGAATGACACGGAAGATCTTGTTGAATAAAGTTATTTCATTTTTAGTTTTATTCTGTGGACGAGTCATAAACCTCATCAAAAATATCTTCACTTGTGTTCTGAAGGTGTGAAACGACCTTCAGGGAGAGGAACTCATGACTGGAATGTCTTTTCTGGGCGAACGAACCCTTTAAGTGACTGGGTGGAGGGAGTGTGGTCTTAACTCACCCTCAAAGGGTCAAATGAGGGTCAGGTGCAGATTCCAACCAACAATTACCCAGGTATGATGATGAAAAAGCATCTCAGCACCCTCAGGCAACAACAGCAGGTCAGTCCGGGTCACGACAGCTTGACCTCAATCGTCACGAACACAGAAGCGGAGCAGCCAGAGACGTGTAACAATGACTCCCTCAGTGAAGGAACGGCTCGCTCGCTTCTCATTTGTTTATAGGACTTCGCTCCACTCCGGCACGCCAACATTCACATACACATTGCGTATTCAGTCGAGAAGCCAACACCTTCCCCCATGAGCCGTTATTAAAACAAGAATTGCTGCAAAAAGAAAGAATGCGGTCATTTGTAGAAGCCTGGAAATGGCTCTCCAAGGCAGCGGGAGGTTAAAAAGGGGGAGAATAAACTTTCTAGGCCAGGTTCACTAACCCAGATGAAGAATTACAACGTCAGCTCAAACAAACGCACTCAGAAGCACAAACAAGCCTTTGTCAAGTCAAATGTTGAGGGTTTCTGAATTCAAAAGAATTAAACATTTAAAGTCATTTCAAGCGAACAAGCCAAATTTGAAGGCTGATGTATTGTATAAAGAGCAACGAGCAATAAGTCCCGCCTTCTTTGCCTTCATTGCGGTACCACCCAAAATACACAGTAAAAACCCCAGAGTTAAATCAACTCTGCTCAGATCACATTTGCTCCCTCTCTAAATAGAGTTAAAGTCACACTCTTCAGAGACTGAATGTCTTTTATCTTCATTTGTAGTTCTTGTGTTTCTCTATTCTTCAGTGATTCTGCTTGTTAACAGCAGGCGTTCATCATTAATGTTCAATCGTCGCTTAATTAATTGCTTAATGATCTCACTAACTTTAACTCTGCTTCAGTGTGACTTTAACTCTATTTAGAGGGACCAAATGTTCTCTGAGCAGAGTTGATTTAATGAGTTTTTAATGTTACTTGAGCAAAAAAAACAACATCACAAGACAGTTGCTGTCAGACTCTCCATTATGAAATTTAATCTTAAGCTTTGGAGAATTTGATGTTTTGACATTCGAAGAGTTTACATCTGCATGACTGAAATCGCTGAAGCGTTTCAAAGATGGCCACCGGGTGAAACGACTTTGATACGTAGACGCTCCAGACACGTCAATGTGTCCGTCATCTTGGAATGGTCAATAATTCTTATGCCGTCACTCACAGTCAAAATCAATGAGCTTCAACATTGTGCCTCTGGTTGTAAAAACTGCCAAGATTTAAAGTTTTGATATGTCTTTCATTTTTAGCTTACATCAGTGATAAACTAATGGACCAGCTTTGACTGTTCCATTAAGGCGGACGGCTAACGTATAGCGGCTCATAGATGAGGCGTCCACGTGTAAATATGTACGGCTGCCGTTTTGTTTACCACCTCAATTCAAATTCAATTCAGATCCAGTAACTGCACTGGAATTTAAAGGCCATTATCAATTCAGTTCTGAAAGCCGGTGCAGGAAACACTGCTAATAAAGGCGAAGAACTGACTCAAATACGATATATTCGAGGAGCAGACAAAAAAAGAGGTGCCATAAAATTTGGCGTAAAGTCCTGAGAAAAAAATAGAATATTGCAAATGTGCTTTGCCATACCACAAAGTGACAGAAATAGACAAAATATAGGTCACCCGCCTTAAACGGAGCTGGAGGAACAGAAGGGAAAATAAACTCCAGTGACGGATATATACAATATCTAGCTCTGGCCACTCTTTTTGGTGAAAGTTATGATTGATATGAACAGATCTGACACGAGCTCGCTGAAGCGCCTCATCTGGAGGCCAGCTGACGGAGATTTCATGAGGGATGCTGGGTAATGTAAATTAGTCCTCGTCATTTCACACACACAGGGGGTGCGGGTTCATTTTCACCGTTTCCCAGTAAAACTCATCCGCCACACAGACACGGTTCAAACTTGGCTTGAGTTTTGAGGGGAATGAGAAAAGAGAAGTGAAAGAGAAATGAAATCTAAAACTTGAGCACAGCTCCGGCACCCACACGGTTCTCTCAAGCCGATAAAAGAGAGAGAACAGGGGGTAGTCGTGGCCTAGTGGTGAGGGAGTCGGGCTTGTAACCTGAAGGTTGTTGGTTCGATTCCCACGCTGGCAGGAATTGTGAATGAACAGCGCTCTCGATACCATGACTGAGGTGCGCTTGAGCGAGACACGAAACCCCTAATTGCTCCCTTTGGATAAAAGCGTCTGCCAAACGAATAAATGCAAATGTCAATGTAGATAATGCCATTGAAAAGAGCTGCATACGTTGTGTTTTGGATGCTTGAGATCTTATCTGACCACCAACAACCAACATGAGCCAGCCTGAACATCACACTAGCCCAAGATAAATGGAAAAAAAAGTACATAAAAAGTTTTTCTATGAAAAGTATGTCAAAGTATTTCATCATTTATGCAACACCTAAAAAAATAAGGTTCGGTTGCGAGATGATTTAGTTTTGGAACCTTCAGAAAACTTTAACTTTATCAGCTTCAAACAGGTGAAGAATAATCACTCATTCGGACGGGTCACGTATGAATATGCAGTTATTTTGTTATCTGATGCAATGACATTCAGACGTGGTGGTCTCTGCAGCTGAAGAAGCGTATGTTCTGCATCTGATTCGTCCTGATCCTGCTCTGGAGTGGAGAAAGAAGCGAGCTGCTCCAGCCTGTAAGACGATCTCTGAGCGCAGACAGATAAAGCAGGATAAATAGAGTGTGACAGACGGCAAAAGAGTGAGCGAGGGAGAGAGGAAAAAGAGAGGTAGCTGGCAGTCCATCACACTACATCCAATAAATTATGATAAATGAAGAGCAGACGAGAGCCGTGAACAGCGAGTTCTGGACGTTCTCTCGTAGCCGTATGAAGCCCCTGCCTACAGCCCCAAACCAAACACTGGGAGCTTTATTATTTCCACTCAAAAAGAAGAAAAAACATTCCCTGGAAAACCCCTTCAGGCACTCAATACTCTGTTTCTGTCCCGGTAAGGTCCTGTAAATACCCTCTGAGAGGAAAACGAAAGCTTGCTTTATGCTTTTATACTGCATATCTTCATCCATTGGTACTTTTTTTGCTTGCAAAAAACTTTGGATCCTTGAATTAAAGCTTTAAAAATGCAAGCCGAAATTCAAAACCGGTGACACCTTGAATACAGAGTCCTCCGGGGTAAACAGGTTGCGCAATACATTAGCATTTTAAAGAGACGACCCGAGAGAACGTGTGTAAAAGGAGGGAGAACGTACGGTGTTACGCAACTCAAGTGGGCCTATTTTACAAGGCGATCCGGAGGATCCTGTGGGTGAGCTCATGAATCCACAGCCAGCGGAGCTGGACACTTTCATGAGATTACGAATGATAGAGAGACAATAAATCAATGGCAAATTTCGGTATTGTTGTCTTCCGATTCATGAACAAATGACTCTGAGTGAATCTTTTAAAGACTCGCAAATGAAATGTTATTGATTTGAATACATTCTACGTCCAATAATAGATATTTTGATGTCTATATTTTTTATGAGCTTGTATGCAAATAATGTGGTTCTGTACACCATGCTTTGAACATGATTTTTATATTAAAAAAGGAACATTAAAAGGGATTTATGAAAAAGACATAAGAATGGTAAAAGTTCCAGGTCCATTATAGTTATTAAGTAATCAATTTACAAATAATAGTTAAAAAAAAAAAGGAATCACTCTTATTTGCATGTCTAATATGTCAAAAACACAAAACGTTTTCTTGTCTCGTCACAAGTATGTTAATCATACCATATTAAATCAAATTATAGCGTGTTTTCGATTCAAAATGAATACAGTGTCGCTCACCGAATATCTAAATCATAAAACAGTTGTCAAAAATTCAATGTTTACTCAACACGGACTGCTAAAGCAGTAATTCTTTAAGTGCGCCATCGCCCCCTAGTGGTCCGTGAAAACATGACCTAAACTAGGCGAGCTCGTAACCCGCACCGGATCGCGGGCGTCAGTGTGTTTTAATAAGGGAAAAATGGATCATATCATTGCATTTGTGTTTGAAGAATTAGTTGAAACAGTTGCATATTAAACTTCAATTTAGTTTATCCTTCCTGTTTTGTAGTTTTTGAGGGTGTTAGAGAGGGATTCTGTTGGTGGACCTCAGAAATAAAGTGGAAGATAAAGTGGGCTGAAAAAGTTTGAGAAACGCTGTGCTAAAACGAAAGTGTCGCGTTGAATTCGCACTCGTCTTCTGTGAACGGTAAGCCCCGCCTCCTCTGATCTGATTGGCCAACTCACTCATCCTGACAGTGACGAGCGCTGTTGGACCGCCGAGGCAGACCAGCCTACAAATAAAACTTTTAAAACATTTTTTGTCGTCAAATATTAGTGCCGGGACAGCTTAGCCATTTCCTATGATTGGGACGGCTGCACGCTGGACTGCAGTACATTATTTGCAACTGAGCAAAGACAAAAGACTCATTTAAAGAAAAGTAAAGGATATCAAACAGCAATAAACAGTTCAGAATGAAAGCTTTTAGCAGCTCAATTAAGCAGGACAATAACACTGTACAGAGCCGTCACGACAGTTCTCAATCCAAACATCCGCTCTGCATATAAACACACTCCTTCCCCCGACCCATTCTCACTCCGCTCATCCATCCATGACTCGATTAACACTCCCGTCAAGCGGCATCAGACTTTCTCAATCAGCCGCACCGGAGGTTCACTGACACGCTGCTTCAGGGCCGTATCTACCCGGGGTCAGAGGTCAAAGGTGACTTTCTCTGGAATGAGTCGGGCTGACCGAAAAGGATCCTGACACCCCGGCACGCTCCGCGAAGAGAAAGGGGGAGGGCCGGAGTAAATACAGTTTTCCTTCAGAAGAACTTTTCTGAGCGCATGTACTGAACCTTTACCAGGGCTGGATATGTGACTTTTAAAATGTGTTTCACTACAGATTACAAAATACATGCTTTAAAAAGTCATTTGTAACGTATTTCGTTACATTACTCAAGTTTAGTCACTTCATCTAAATACTTTAGAATACTTTGGAATACTAATAAGTGTGAAACAAACACAAAAAAGATCATTGAGAGTTTTTATCTCACAATTCTGACTTTTTCCCTCAGAATTGTGTGATATAAAGTTGCAATTGTGAGTTATAAAGTCAGAATTATGAGATATAAACTCACACACTAAATTCACAATAGCAAGAAAGAAAGTCAGTATTGCAAGTTTAAATCTCCCAATTCTGACTTTATAACTTGCAATTGTGAGTTTAAATCTCGCGTCAGAATTGTGAAACACAAACTTACAATTGTGAGGGAAAAAACAAATAGTGAGAAAAAGTCACAGTGACGAGTGAATTATAAAATGACTCTCAAAACATGAAAACAGTGAAAACATGAAACTGAACTCGTCTTTTTCAGACGGTCAGAGTCAGAGAATCACCAATCGCTGTTTAAATGACATTAAAACTCAAAGTAATCACTTTGGTAATCTAAAACACTTTTCAGATGGAACTGGAATCTGATTACCACCCATTTCAAATCAAACACAGTCACTCACATTTAGGGTTTTAAATGTGTCACTAAGTTACTTGTGTTTTGTTACTCTCTGACCCTGATCTTCACACATCGTCACATGAATACTCCCTCAAGCAGCGAGGAACATTAATACAGTAACTGCAGGTCATTTGTTAGACTGATAACTTTATGTGTTGCCAGCGAAGAGAACAATAAAAATGTGTTCATTTTTCCTCATCACATTTAATTCAGACCTCAAACGCGCAGATCAGATGAAGGACAGTTTCTTTTGCCATGAGATTTAGCGACTATAAGTTTGAATTTGAAAAACAAATCAGATGTGCTCTTCTCATGAATATCATGAGGTCAGACAAAAAATGCAGAGTCACAGCCAGATTTTCAGGCAAGTAACCAGTCTCACCGGCACCTCATTAAAATAATCCTCCTCTGGATCGATCCTTCAGTGTCGGACAGAATGTTTTTGCTTCAACTCTGAACTCACACACCTAATTTAATCAATCAATCAAGATCTGCTGGTTCGGCACAGATCACCAGGACTATAACGAGAACGAGAGGAACTAGTCTGAAATTCATTTAAAATCTTTTAAAAACAAAGAAATCAGTTTTAAAGACACATGAGAAACGAAGTTTAGTGCCAACGACATCAAACTCGGCGTGTCAAGTTTGAAAATGCGCACGTGCCAATGAGATTTAAAGGATCCGTTCATTCCAGAATTCAAGTTTCCTGATCATTCACTCTCCTCCATGTCATCAAGATGTTCACGTCTTTCTTTCTTCAGTGGAAAAGAGATGAAGAGGAAAACACTCCAGGGTTTTTCTCCACATAGTGGACTTCAATGGGGTTCAATGGGTTTCAGTGCAGCTTCAAAGACTCTACATGATCCAGACGAGGAATAAGAGTCTGATCTAGAGAAACCATCGCACATTTTATACAAAAATATACTTTTTAACCTCAAATGCTCGTCTTGCACTGCTCTGATGCGCCACACATCACGTCATCACGCTGGAAAGGTCACGTGACGTAGGAGGAAGTACCGCGAAACACTCCAAAATCGTCCGACATCCTTGTTTTACCTTTTTTGTAAAGGCCGTTTGCCGTTCTCTTTGTAAACACTGGATCGGTACGTCACGTGACCTTTCCAACGCGAAGTCGCGGACGCTAGTGCAAGACAAGCATGTGTTGTCAAAACATCTATACATCTTTATTTTTTATTATTTCGCCTGAAGAAAGAAAGACATGGAGGAGAGTGAATGATCAGTACAGTTTCATTCTGGAGTGAACGAATCCTTTAATTACTCTCACATCACTCCAAACACGTGTCCACCGGCGAAGATGACTTTCTTTGAGCTATTATGAAGATTTTGAGAACTAAGCAACACTGGAGCTCAACTGTAAGAACCAAAAACCCAGACATTGATGAAAATATCTTCTTTAACAGAAGAAAGAACGTCACATAGGTTTGGAACGACTTGTAACCGGTGGATGAATGATCAGGTGATCTTAACCTTAGGACAATTTCATAATAAAAGCATCAAATCTCTCAGTTTTCGCAAGTATTTAATAGCAGACGTTTCTACATGAGTTTCCTAATGTGGCTTCCACAGAATCTAAACATCGACCTCGTAACCGACCGTCAGACCGCTGGCCTTGAGCTCTGCTGAGAAACAGGCCTGAAATAGTTGGTCTGTCGGGCCAAGAACAACAGGTCATGTAGGACTGGAGGCACCACAAGAACCATTTAAAAACACTGGGGGAAATGAAGGCCCGTGTCTGGTTGCCAGTCAGCACAGAGGTAGGTCAAACAAGACCAAGGGCCTCCCAAAATCTGCAATCAAAACCAGGACCGAATGTGTGGGAAGCTATGAGGACTGCGATGAGGTCATTCGTATTGGCATCATTCTCAAACAAACATTTCCTTAACCAGTTCATTTATTGACCTGTGTGTTTTTGATTTAGAAAGCGGTCACCCTCACACCTGGCACAATGAGACAAATCCTGTCTCTCAATGTTCGGTTCGTCCCAATCAGCCACACTACAAGTGCCGCACAATGTTTTATTGTTGTTTGCTTTGAGCCCTGCCCACGGTGCATCCGATTAGTCCAAAAGATCCATGTTAGATGCATATTGAGCCTCATTTTCATTGGTCAAAACGAATGAATTTGAACGTGAATTTCATGCTTCACGCAACAATCGACCCTTCGCAAAGCCCCGCCCCCTTCAGTTACTGTTGCTCTGTCCGCTCTCACGCCACACATCATGTTCTCACGCAGTGGAGCAAAGAGACTCTGACAACGTATGAAACAGTTTCATATTTCAAACAGAAGTTGAATCAATCAATAGCGTCTAGTGTGTGTTTAATGTGTCGCTCCTCCATCATCTCTAGTTCATTTATAGCATCAAATAAACATGAATGAACATCAGAAGGAATGTTGTTTCACCAACTCCAAAATGATGGATTCAGGGTTATGATTGGTCAGATCGCCTGTCAATCAAACTGTGTGCGTACACACATACTGTATTATACACTCTTAGTACTTCAGCTGCACTATTAATCACTAAAAGATCATGGAAAGATCACGCGATCTTATTCCTAAATGACAACGCTTCGGCTTTGTCTATTAAACCTTGGATGAGTACAAACATAGCGGTGCCGGAGCTGCCGCTGGGCCAGAGAGAGCCGCCGTCACGCGCCTTTTCTACCATTATCGCGTTCGATCGTTCAAATGATCACAGAAGTACGGAAAGAAAGTTAATATTTCACATATAAACACTGATGTCTACGGTGGCGATGAAAATAGAGCAATCACCTTTTGAAAGTAGCGACGCTTCATTGTATCAATTGCGTCGTTTCGCCAGTAGGTGGTGACAAGTGACTGACAAAATACATATTTGTCATTGAATCATTCAGATTCGTTCAAAAACGCTGATTTATCGAGTGATGAAATAAGCGAATCATTGAATCCTTCAATAGGCTTCGCTAGTCAATTACATGTCGTTTTGTTTAATAGTCCGTTCAGAATTGTGATCTCTTTGTTTATCCAGAATTGTCCAAAGGGAAACTTCCACGCAGATCACAGAGTTTTGTCACTCTCTTCATCGGCGGTTTCAGAGATCAAAAGTGCTGACCTTGACCCGTACCTCAACCCTCACTCTATTCATCATCGAAATGTTCAGATATAACTTAAATATTTACACACAAGAGAAGCACAAGCGCACTTACACTTGCCCCAGTGTGTTTACAGGGCTGACAGGGTCGAATGTGAAGACAGATATGAGCCTGAGGAAAAGGAAAGTGTGCTTTCAGACATCAATTTATGCAAGTAATGCTAGTGTTCAAAACCTTTTTGTTGAAAAATTCATTATGTTGCTCATGTACCCATATATATGTATTTATCTCAAAGAAGTTCAAAGTTTTTGAGCTTTTATTTGAAAGAAATGAACACTTATTTACAGCACGCAAGCATGCACCAAATTGACGAAAAATGCCAGACGTTTTAAATTGTTTGCATTTACATTCCAAATAAACGCTGTTTTATTTTAATGACTTTCTTTTACAAAGAATCGTAAAAAAATTGCAACAAAAACGTTCGAAAGTAATATTTTAAAGTTGAAAATAGTTGTAATAATATTTCGCAACATTACCGTTTAAATAAATGCAGCCCTGGTGAACAGAAGAGACTTCTTTCACATTACTGACCGCAAACTTGAACAGCATGTGATTTTACAGCGTACAGGTTTGGAACAACATGAGGGTGAGTAAATAATGACATAACTAACCCGTCAACATCACGTTCAGAGAGAGGTCTGACATTAAACACACATGAGGGCGTGGTTGGATGCAGATCACCACGAGACGGAAAATAAACGTGTTTGTGGCATCCTAAAAATCACCCAGCATTATATCCGAAATCACAATGTCTCTATAAACTATGTCCTTTAAATGGTTAAAAACTGTCTTTGTGATCGTTGCGTCAGCACACTTCTGCTGCGGGCTGGAGCGGCACATCCTCCTTTAACTGGGTAATACAAACCATTCAGACGCTCTATGGCTCTCAAATGACACAAGAAATGCATATAAGCACATCAGCGACGTGTTTTCTGAGCTACAAGTGGGACACACTTTTAAATTTAATAACACTGTTTTTTTTTTTTTCTTTTCTCCAAAAACAGGATTAGATGTCATTTTTGCACCGAAATTCCTGGTAACGGAAAAGGAGTTAAACGAGATTATTACATATTGTAATAATCAAATTAGGCAAAACATTCCACAAACAAACACTTTGGAAATTATGTTTTTGAGGAATCCATGGGCTTGAAGAAAAGGCACGGAACATATACGCCAGTTCTTACTCCACCTATTTACGGCCTTAATACAATTTTCTCGTCTCATGTAAACAGTTCATCTGAGCAGTTTGTTCAAAATCTGACATCTGACGCAGGGGAATCAGGGTTTGTAGATATCATCAGTATAGCAGTGGAATTTAATACAGTATTTGGAGAAAACATTACAAAGTGGGAGAAGGTAAAGTAGGAACGATAAGGGACCTAAGACAGAACCTTGGGGGACACCACAGCTGATAGAGGGAAATTTTTTAGTGGTACAAACCGTGTATGGTTAAACCAATAGCGGATCAACGGTATAACAGAATATTGTGTGAAATGTCGTCAAAAACTGCACTCAAATCAAGCCAAACAAGAATAGAGTCCATTCTGGTATGCAACACTAACTTTTCACAATCAAAACAATCTGATTAAGCACGAGAAGTAGTAAAGATTAGATGGACTACAAGTCAAAAGTTTGGACACGAGTTGTGATTTTGGAAAAGCTTCTGATAGTTGAATACACATCATTCCTATGTTCGAATTCCTGCATTAAACCACATTTTTTGGAGTGCATGGCGAAGGAAACACCATAAACAGTACGTATGCCTCGATCAATATAGTCTTCAGAAGCCTCGCATTTCATAAAGTTGGATGATGAACGCCAAATATAAGACAGACTGCTTTACTTTCATTCTAAATTGCGGACATAAAGGTTGGGCAAAAAGAAACAAAAGAGAAAAAGACGAAGAGCTTAAGCGCACCTCACCCTCCCTCTTTGGCCCAAGCATGGCGTCTGCTTGTCGGTACTGACATTATTATTATTATTATTATTATTATTATTATTATGATCGTCATCAACCCCAGAGTTCTGGGCCGAGAACCACACCACTGACCCCCGCTACAGAATCCTGGACGCTCTCCACGCCTGGATCCAGTCCCGTTATTTCAACACACGTTTCGCAGGATCAGTGCACCCTTCCTTTTGTTCACAGAACTAAAATCTATAAACACACTTGACGGTTTACAAATGGAGCTCCAAAGCGATGGCATCCAAGGAGCAAGTTTGGAGAATGGCTACCGTTATTAAGCGGACACAAATGACGTGTGCTGTGCAATTACAGTCATGGGAACTGCTGTTGCGCATCGATTTTACAGTTGGCCCCTACCGACTCTGTCAAGCTGATTAGTAAGTCTGACAGTAACGTGTCATGACATAATCAAATGGAGTGGTTCTCGAACCCACTTGTGGTGATGGATCTCCATCAGAGCTCGCTTGATCTGACCCAGAGTCCAATAACCTGATGCGATTTTGACACTAAACAGAGAGCGTTTGATAAGCGCAGTCAGCTGTGTTAGGGAAAGGTTGGCTGGACGTGAAACTCTGTCAGATTGGCTCTGGAGAAGGGAAGAACTGCCAATGTCTTCTGAGTGTTTACAGGTTCAGCTCCAGGATCTTTCTGGACATGTGCAACAGAACAGGTGACACGGTGGCTGAATCTCACAACGTCAAAAAATAGGAATGATATCTTCCTTACAGAAATATGTCCGGTTTTACACTTAAAATAGGAATATAAAAAGGTCTAACATTATAAATAAAATAATATATTATATTAATAAAAAATTGAATTTTACGATGAATAATACGTTTTTTATTTATTATTATTTATAATTAAAATTATATTTTTTGCTTGGAGAAATAAATCCAATTTTAGTCTTACAACTTGATATAGAATTATAAATAATAATAATAATAATAATAATAATAATAATAATATATTATATTGCCATAATATTTATTATGATTGTTATTATTTTAATTTAAATAATTAAAATTTCACTCAAAAACATTTTTACTTATAGAAAACAAAGCCTATTTCAGGATTAAAATATGGTAATTAAAATAATATAGTAAAAACAATGATAAAAAATTATATAATATATTAAAATAAAATTTTAATGTATTATTTTTACATATAAAATTTTAACCTAAATTTTCACCCTAAGGAAAGATTAAATTAAAATAGGACATAATAATAATAATAATAATGTTATTAAAATTCTCATTATTGGATTTAAAACATAAATATATTTAAATCATTATAAATAAACAATATATTTTGGTATTTGAATGCTGATTTTAATAAAATTACTGTAATTCAATGATGTTAAAACAAATGAGTTAAAGTCAAAAGTGTCTAGATGAGAAAATGAGCTTAACTGTCATTAAAACATGGTAAAATGACAAGCTGGACATGTGGATGCCAGTGGATTCGACTGGTTGTGTGTTTTCCAGTCCCGCTGAAGGCTGACCTGCTTGGGCGTTCTCGTTGAGACGAGAGTAGGCAGAGATCTCAAGGCGGGGAATGCATCTCTCGATGGGCACCCAAGCGTACGTTTCAGGGCACAGGAGGTCTGAAGGCTGGTACTGACCCTATAAATGCAAAAACAAGAAGAGGAAGAGCTCGGTCAGTGCATGGGTATGCCGAACGCTGTCGATTAGTGGGAAACCAGGAGAGAAAAAAAAAAAAAAAAAAAAGAGGGGAAAAGCAGATGGCCTTGAGTTGCGTGTCTTTTAAGGGATTGCTGATAGTCACGTAGAGCCAAACAGATACACACACACACACACACACCATTGTGACCGCAGTGTAAACAAGCAAACGCCTCGGCGCAGATCTCTGCACTTCTTCAAACGCAATCGAGTGGAAGGCAGAAGCGCGCGCACGTACGGATGGGTTTAGTTCAGTATTTGGTCAAATTAGAAGCAGTCTTGTGAAAGTCCCACCATTACCGACAGAATTCGTCTGTCATTATCCCGCGGTGGGAACTGTGTGTCCTGTTTTTACAAGACGGACAGCATGGGAACCAGGGACCCTGTGGAACGTGTAAATAAAAGGCATTTTGTGGGGCACGGCGAGGAGGGGCGGCGATGTGTTCGAGGGGTAGTGAAGGAGAGGTTTTCACACTCGTGTTCATCACTCTGTCATCAGCAGACTATACAGAGAGCCATAAAGACTGAGGTGACTTATTCAGAGCGGCCCGATGACAAGCGAGCAAGGGTCACTGGATCTGAAGGCTTCACTGAACATTTCTTTGCTTTCCAGTCTGCAGACAGACGTGTGCACGTGTACAAAAACTGAAGAATGCATTGCGGGAACATATGTAAAACATTACATAATTATAAAAAATGCAGTAGTAAATCTAGATGGATACCTGATGAAAAACGGGATTTTTCTTTCTCTTTTGAAATAAAAATAAATAAACAGAGCTGTGCAGGTATGTGGAGGTTAGTTAACCGCAAAGGACTTTAATATAGTAAATTCTTAAATGAGACCTCTTTCACAGTCTCTGGTGTCTCCAGTGAAGCTTCAGCTCAGATCATTTATTATCGCTTGTCAAATTCGCCTCTGTTTGGGCGTGAGCAAAAACACGGCGTTTTTGTGCGCGTCCCTTTAAATGCAAATGAGCTGCCGCTCCAGAAGAGGGCGGAGCTTTATCGGCTCAACAACAACAAAGCTGGAGAATCTCACGCAGACAAAATGAGGAAAGTGTTCAAACGGATGGAGACGTTTCTGAACGGTTCGTGGATAAATTGATGTTGATCGACTCGTCACGTTCGTCTTTTGTGTTGAATCGACCCTCGTTTGTGAAGCGGTCCGGCGGAAAACGAACGACACTCGACGACAACAACTCTAAAGCGGCCCGACATGGCCCCGCCCCCTTTGTTGAGTGTCCACGGGGGGCGGGGTTTATGTAAATGTTGGGGTTTGTGATGTCACTAACCCGGGAAGAAGCTCGTTGTAGTCTCTACCAGCCGTTTAAAAAGTGATTTCTGTAAAAGAAAATCTCTCTTTGCTTTGAACTTTGAGTGTCGTAACTCCACAGATGTTGTTTCTGCTCAAACAGCAACATCACACACTGACTGAAGTGTCACAGAGGAGGCAGATAATGGTCATGGCAAAGCAAACCACAACTGCTCTGCGGCAAGAAACCTTGACCAACGTTACAACAGACTTCAGCGGAAGCAATAAAACGTTACTTCGCTAAGTGTAGCATACGACGAGCCCTTTTACGTGCTACAGATCTTCGGACACGCTTAAGTGAAACGTCAGCTTGTGATCGTGCTCTGAAAGGAATCTTGGCTGCCGTACATGTAAGATGTAATGTCCATTTTTAGGGAAAACTAGGAAGTAACCGGATGATAAACTCAACTAAAAACAGGAAAAACGGTCCAAAAGGTGTCTGGATGACTTTTTATGATCTTAAGCCAGTTAAATGCATGCAGGAAAACTAAAAACGAACATACACATGAATACATCAGTGCTTGAACGAAGTATAAAGAAACATAACGCTGGTAATGGCACACAGATGCGGGCGGTGTGCAGTCACTGCCCTCTGGACATCAGCGCCTGTTCCAACAGGTCCGCCGCCATCGACAAACAAACCTTTCTCGGAAAATGATTCTCAGACACGTTTGACATCCGTAGAAACAGAGTATTAGCAGGAATTACTGCACTGCATGCTTATTTTCTGCTAGATGGGACGGGAGTGCAATTCTACTGAATGTTTCCGGTTCCTTCGTTTCTTGTACAAAACGACAGAGGTTCAACTCTCACTTTTAACTAGTTCCCTATTAGCATGCATACTACTAATTATTAATAGCACTTATAAAGCACATTTTAATGCTTGACCATATTCTACATCCTGTAAAATCTATAGTACCGGAAAAAAAAACTATTACTAAGCAGTAATTAGGAGTTTATTGAGGCAAAAGTTGTATTTAATAATGAATATGTTCCCAATACTGAAGTGTAAAAGTTTTCTATACATTTTTCAGTCCAGAAACAGTTGATTTTGACCTCATTTGTGAATGTTGTTCATGAATCGAGTTCAGCCAGAGAAGACAATAGAAATACGTAATATGCAATCTCACGATACACGTGATACCTCATCATCATTCAGACCACGAGCTCACGTATCTGGAAAAATATTTCCTTTAGCGTGGCGCGGCAGAAACGCGGTAAGGAAACCCTGTAGTTAGCACATACTTAAAGAAGCCAGAGATCTCGGGGGAGTCGGAGCGGTTCACGCAGAAGACACTTGGATAAAGGTTGTCAAAGAGTTCAGAGAGAGAGAGATGGAGTCTGGCTGGTCATTATCTCTGCGTCTGCTCCACTTCCCCGACGGCTCTGTTGGCCGCGAGTCTCGAGGCTGAGCTCACCGCCGCACCAAAGGCCGTCCACAAACCGCTCTCAAAGACTCGGCGTTTGCACGCGAGCGCTCGCTCCGAAGATCGCCGTCCTTCACCATCTCCTTGCTTTCAAATCAGGGACGGGATTTTACAAAATGATTATATATCCGGTTTTACTCAAGTCATTTTGAGGAAGAATAAAGTCACCGCAAGTTGTAAATGTAAACAATTTTGTCATGAGATCGTGTCAGTCTTTTCCTTCCACTGAATGAGAACTGGAGTCATATGGACTACTTTTATAATGCTTTTGCCTTTTTTGTAATTCTACAGAAGATACAAACATTTGGGTTTGGTCTCTTTTTTGTTCTCTTTATGCATTTATTTAAGGAAAAAAAAAAAAAAAAAATTAAAAACAGCAAAATTGTGAAGCATTATTACACATCAAAGTAACAGTTTCCTATTGCAATATATTTTAAAGTGTCATTTATATCCAGTGATCAAAGCTGAATTTACTCCGGTCTTCAGAGTCACATGATGCTTCAGAAATCATTCTCATATGATGATTTGATGCTCAACAAACATTTATGATGATTAGCAATAGCTGTGTTTCCATTCAAAGTTGCAAATTTAACTTATGCACAAAATGGGAATATCCAAAAACAGCATTTCAGATGCTGGGAAAAAAAGATCCATCCGCTGGTTAGTCCAGATCACAACGTGCAAGTCACATGACTTTTTTTGAGCAATTTATTCAGTAAATGTGTTTCCATGCGTTTTCTTATCAGATAAAAAACTTTTAAAAATAACTTTATAACTCCAGCTGAGACCCTTCAGATGCGCTCTGTCCACCGTGATGGATTTGAATTGCTTGAAATATGATTGAAAATAACATGTGACGCACAATTCTGTCATATCATATACATAATATTATAATGAGAACATTATAATTGTGATCTTGACACGGCTTTTAATAGTGAGACTTTTGTTTTTGGATTTATGGATTTATTTATTTATTCAGCTTCATCACTCGATCAGCTTTCAAATATAAAGAATTATTATTTATCATATTGGCTAAATTTTTCATATCGGTGCATCCTTAGTTTTCTATGTGCATCTCCATCCAGCAGTTTGTTTTAATGCGATATGCAATAATGTGCATAAAAAGGTGGATAGAAACATATCTAGAGTTATTTTTGTGGAAACCGTGATAAACGTTCAGCATTTATTTGAAATCTCTTGTAAAAATCAATTTCTTCCCAACACGAGTTTGAGTAAATTTATGGTCACTTTCGATCTGCAGTGCAGTATTTCTCTAAACACATACTTGGGATTCAGTTTTTCTGAGCCGTGTCACGTCTGTTCTCTGCGTATACACCACAAAAAAAAGCGCATTCACCCCGAAGAGTGAATCGCACTAAAGAGTCGAGGGTTGATTCGCATGCACAGCAGAAAATGAAAGTCGTCGTCATGATAACACCTCTAATGCTTTTACTGAGTTTGATATTCTGTCCACATCTGGAGAACAACGCAGATGTTCCAGAACTGAAAAGATAATGTCGAGAAAAACTAAATCTTGTTATCTCCTGGTAAACGGATCTGACGCCTGTATCTAAGAGAGTCTCATGGGATGCTGAAGACTAAAAAACAACTAAAAAAAGCCAAATGAGCAAAAACGAACCACGAGGAGCATATATTTTCCCCTTCGCATCCATAAATCTGTCAGCTCCGCTAGCTCAGCAAAGTGCTATCAGAGGAGGATGTGATCGCACAGGCTGAAGGCCAGGTAAGAAAAAAAAAGAAATGGCAAGAAACGACATGTTCTCCGTCCCACACTTTCCAGCTGATCCAAAGCCACTTTTGTCTTCTGCCGAGGCAGGATGTGGGTGCGAGCTCTGATCCAACATCAGTTCATAAGCACGGGGGGGGTGAACTACGATGGCTGAAAGGACAAACCAGTTTAATCCGTGTGTTTCTGTCTGCGTTTCTCACTCCCCTGTGTTTGTTTAAAAGAATGGCACGATGAACACGGCGGCATCCGTCTTCAAGTCCTCCTGCCAACCTGCTTTCACACGACAATGAAGGCGATGTTGACAGACGGCCCGCACTCGCTAAGGCTCATTGACATCTCCATAGTGAGGAATACAGAGGACAAAGAAAAGAAAACAAGAACTGTGTTTGAGAAGCACCTTTCGTCATGTCGCATGAATAGCCGTTTAAAAAAAATACACGATAATAAATCAGAGATGAAATCAGAAAGTTCCAAAAACACACACATGGATGTGGCAATGACAGACGTGCGAGATGGACATGCAGGTACGTTTTGGTTTAATTTAGGAATATAAATGTGTGTGTGTGTGTGTGTGTGTGACTGGGGCTTCAGTTTTCCCGCAACAAAAACTCTTTTTTTATTTGATTAAATTGAAGAGATTGTACGTAATCGATCATATATACTCATCACTGTATTGCATTTATTCAGATTTAACTCCTGAATTGAGAAGGCAAACCATTTGAATTTAAGGAAGTAAGAGTTAATAGAACCTGAAATTCATATAATTACACTGCGATAGAGGATGTTTAGCAGGTAGAAGACAAATTTGGCTCGATAGAGTACAGTGTGAAAGCATTAACAAAAAGAAAAGAAAAGAAAAGAAAACACCTAAAACCAACCCAAAAGTAAAACGTATGGATTCAAGATATGGCCACCAAACATTAAAATAGCTGGCGAGTATTGGCGAAGTCCATATTTTTAATATCTATGCCTGTACAATCTATGTTAAAAGGAAGAATTAGCTGTAATGTGATATTATGAGAGAGTCTTGAGGAAAACAACTCTGAAAACCTCCGCGCCTCGGGCCGGGGCGGGGCGCGCCGCAGGGTTCATACCTGAGTTTTATTAGAAAAGCAATTAATCAAGGGTTATAAATCTTCAACTTCACTGCTGGCTAGGAATCTGTGAAAGACAACACCTCGACTCTCGCTGTGGGGAGAGAAGACGTCTCCACAAGCTGATCTGGGGACAGAACTCTCAACCTTAAAGGATCCGTTCATTCCAGAATTCAAACGTCCTGATCATTCACTCTCCTCCATGTCATCAAGATGTTCATGTGTTTCTTTCTTCAGTGGAAAAGAAATGAAGAGGAAATTGTTCTCCACATAGTGGACTTCAATGGGGTTCAACGGGTCAGTTTCAGTGCAGCTTCAAAGACTCTACATGATCCAGACGAGGAATAAGAGTCTGATCTAGAGAAACCATCGCACATTTTCATAAAATAAATAACTTTTTAAGCACAAATGCTCGTGTTGCACTGCTCTGATGCTCCACGCAGACCCTGGATCAGTTCTTCGGCCTACGTAACGTGACCCCGTCCGCGTGATGACGTGATGTGTGGAGCATCAGAGCAGTGCAAGACCAGCATTTGTGCTTAAAAAGTTTCTGGAGTCTCTTATTCCTCGTCTGCGATCATGTAGATCCGTGTAAGGCGTGTCTTCTTTCTGACTTCTTGAACTGCGACGCTGAACTTGCCGCTAATATTCCGTGAGTAAATTATCAGGAAACTTTCATTCTGAAGTGAAATAATCCTGACAAACATGACCTACATGAAAACAAACCGCAAAAACAGTCACTAAAATGCTTCGATTTCAGCCACTTTAACTTTGTGCACTATAATAAATTTTTGTGCTCAAAGATTGAACTGAAGAACCTGCCAATTATCCATAATGTTTTTGAAAGAAGGCTTTGTTTACTCAGAAAATACATTTGAAACAATAATATAGTGCAATATTCTTAGAATTTAAAATGGTCACACTTTACAGTAAGGTTCATTAGTTACACATTTGTGACTGTATTTAACAATCTTTGTTAACGTTAGTTAATGAAAATACAGTTCATGTTAGTTCACAGAGCATTTACTAAAATAAACAAGATTTTAATAATGTATTAATAAATGTTGAAATGAACATTAAGAAAGATTAATAAATGCTGTAGAAGTGCAGTTTATTATTAGTTCGTGTTAACTAATGAACCTTACTGTAAAGTGTTACCATTAAAATTTTATATATAAATATATATATATATATATATATATATATATATATATACATATATAAATAAATAAATAAATATATATATATATATATATATATATATATATATATATATATCTTAATTATTTCAAAGTTTGTCCGGTAGTGTAAATCTGTCACTGTCACTCACTAGATGCAGTTGAACCCACAAGTCAAACCCAGACTGAACCACAAACCGGGTCCTTAAGGCGTTTGTGGGCCACGGAGGGAAGCAAACCCTCCCGCTGCGATCCGAGGGGGTGTGAATAGAGGCGGGACCTTTCGCCATTCACTGGGATTTCATGCACATCTGGGGTCCATTTCATTTTTTTAGAAGTATTCATAGTCACCTACAGGCTGAAAAGACATAATGATTGAAACTAGATACAATATTTTTCTGAAGAAAATGTGAGTGGCGTTAGACCGTGCAAAAGGCGCGACGTACTAACCCAGAGTACGAGCAACAGTAACTGTAAAAAATAATACGTGTGTGCACTGCAGTCACGAATTCCAACTGCAACCTGTCTAAACATTTACCAGCGCCGAACAATGCCGGGCCTATCCCTTCTGACATAATGGCAAACACACACAGGAACAAGGACAGGCCTGTGCATTGACAGACACAAGTGCACACTCGCTTTCACCCACTGCTATCTTATCTTGGCTTTGAGATACACACAGAGCGCAAACACAGTTGCCATGTTGAGCGTATTGTTTAGATTGCAGGTTACACACACGGCGGACGAGTCCAGCCGAAACAGAGGAATTGAGATCAGGTGTCGACGCCTGTGGATCAACACGAGCATGAAAGCAGACGCGATCGCATCGCTGCCAAAGAGGCCGACAGAGTGACTATCAAATGTCTGTGCAATTAGAACACATTCAGGAGGCTTCTATAAACATGCACACTTCGCACTTCTGGTTCCATCGTCCCGGAATCAATGGGACGGTCTGTGGTGAACGCAAGCTCAAGATACTTTGACGTTTTATTCGACGACATGGATTTGTGCTTTTTAAAAGCTTTCACATGTCTTGACAGAGGTGGGATGAGTGGGATATTTAACGTCCTCATGCCACACATCTGCTCTCTAATCCACTTCGGTTTATAATCTTGTTCCTGCAAACCAAAGTCAAGTCACCTTCACTTATGCGGCGCTTTTTACAATGCAAATGGTGCGGCTTTATATAAAAATATAAATAACTCAAAACTTTACAAACTTAGTTGCTGGAATATTAACGGCGGTGACGTTTAATTTGTGCGATCGTGGTGTAGTTGCTTCGGTCGGATGCATTTAAGCTTCACACTTTAAAAAAAAAAAAAAAAAAAAAATTGTTTTAATTTGTTAAAACGAATCCTGATTTAAATCAATCTTATTTTGCACAATAATCCAAAAGCAAACAGTCAATTTCACAAAAACAACGTTTTTTTCCCGCATTTACAGTCACCTGGCGTACGTAGACGTCACATGATCATCCTTTAAAGATGCTTGGACAGAAGACGAGAGTTCTTTATTAAACTCATAGAAGAATTATGGGAAAACTGGATTCTGAGCAACAAAGAAATGCTTTCCTCGGCATTAATGCTCGGATGACACGCCTACGTCTCCTTCGATTGAAAATAATGGCCAGCGCAGTGGCTGCGATACACTCGCATAACATCAGTTAATTTCGCAAAAGTTTTGCACAAACTTTTCATTGATATTGTTACGTTGTTATGTTTTATGTTGTGTTTGTACTGTTGTGTTACCTGTAATCAACGAGGGTCTGAGAGTAACGGAATTTCAATTCTCTGTATGTACGTGCTGTGTTATATAGTAGAATTGACAATAAAGCTGACTTTGACTTGACTTGACTTTGACTTACGTTTTTAAAATCTAGCTAGCAATAAAAAGGAGGCTGACCTGGACGAAGGTCAGTTAGTCAGCCCGTGCAAATATAGAGTTTTCCTCAAACTGACCCTCTGTTCTCCATCTCTGCCTCATCTCAACTTTGTCTGGCATTCACGAACGCTGCACAGATGGCAAGACCGCCCTGCGAGAGCTGACATCAGGGCAGACGCCGCTGAATGACGCGTGTAAACACGCACTCGCACAAACAGCGGTCAGACGAGGCTTTATAAATGGCCAGAGGAGAGGTGCTCTCTGACAGACGTGTGTAAATAAAGAATCCCTCCCTCCCTCTCTTTGCATACTAAACTATGGCATGCATACGGAGTCCCGCACCGGCCGACGGTCCTCAGGAGAGAATCAAACCACACTCAAAATTCAGATATTTACATAAACCTGCAGTTTAAACACACAAAGTTGGGCGAGTCGTTTCGCCTCACTCGACACATTACCAAGGGACAGAAGTCAAATAAATACAGCGTCCCGACTGCTAACTCATGCCTCCACACACACACACACACTCGCAGTGCCTGGCCAAACGGTGTATCGGGGTCCGTGGATGACAGCTTAATGATGGGAAAATATTTTTACAGGATCACGTTTCGGAGGGCAGCGTTTTACAGGCTCGGCCTCCTGAGCCTCGTTTTATCTCTCTATCTCTCCTGGCGTTTATTGGCGGATGGCTTAAGTGCTGCGGTCTCACAGCCTTAACACTCACCTTCCTTAAGAGCTTTTCACTCCAGACGTCTTTGATCCGGCTTACTAGACGCACGCCCAAAAATAAAGCTCGTGTGGAAATCAGCCCCACATTTGTGCCACATTTTTACCTACAACAACTGCAAGGGAGTTTACGATCTGACAGGAATTTGGCGGTAAAAACATACACTAAAAAAAATCTTGGGTTATTTTTTCCACACAATTCCTGGGTTCAGCCTTTTGGGTCTTTTTTTTCGTTATTTTTCCAGCGCTTGGGTAGTTTTTGTGTTACTCAGATCCTGGGTCAGAAGTGATAACCCAAATTGGGATGTTTTTTTTAGAGTATAGCAAATGTCGCATATCATTTTATACACAAATGTTGGAAACCTAACAAGCTATTATAACACAAAACCACTAAACAGAAAAAAATAGACTTTTTACATCTTTTAAAGAAAATGTGACAAAAATGTACAAAAAGGCTACATTTATTTGATCAAAAATAAGTTCAGTGTCACATGATCCTTCAGAAATCATTCTAATCTTCTGATTTGCTGTTCAAGAAACATGTAATGATTATTATCAGTGTTCAAACACTACATAATATCTTTGTGGAAACTGTGACACTTTTTTTTTTTTTTCAGGATTCTTTGATGAATTGGAAGTTCAAAAGAGCATTTATTTGAAAAACTAATCTTTTGCAAAGTTAGAAATATCTTTACGGACACTTTCGTTCAATTTAATGCAACCTTGCGGAATAAAAGTATTCATTTCTTAATCTTACGGACACCAAACTTTTGAACGATAAAGTACACGGTGAAAAAAAAACCCCACGAGAAGGTGAAGATATACAAAATATCACGCGCAAAACAAATCCCATGTTTGATTTCAATACTCCTACAGGAAAAATCCAGCCCATAAGTCTCGTTTGCTCATTGCTCCATGCTCTATATATCACAGTGTGCAGTATGTTATGAGGGCTGGAGGCCCTGTCACCTCAGACAGAGTGGCTGAATCCAAGGCTCTGAAAATAAACGGAGGGCGAGTTAATGGCAAGGCAAACAGTGCTCTGGCAGCTGGGCCGCTCTGGCTATTTTCACCCTGACATCTGATCTAAACTCTCATTTTCCAGCCCTGTGACCTTCACACCTCCCTCACCGAACCCCCTTCCTCGCCATCTATCGCTTCTCTCTTTCACTGCTGAGACTAAATCGTCTGACCCGACCTCTGAACTCTGACCCCGGAGGTCTGTCGTCATGTCAGCGCTCCTGATGGGGGGGGGGGGGGGGGGTGGCAGGGGTAAGTGCGCTGAACCAGGGCCTCAATGTAAACACATAAAACACGTCGCCTCTATTACCACACAGTGTCAACATGCTAAACATCATTTATTATGCAGGGATGCACTACATACGATCGCTGTGCACTTTAAATTTCATATTGCAATTCATGCAAATTCTCTCATCGACACACAAAGAGCCGCTACTGCTGAATGCGTGCCGCTCTCCAGCCAAAGCATAAACGAGGCTCATTGTGCGCTAAAAACGCAAAACACGCCTGTTTTATAATCCTATAAAATAACATTCAGGTTGGCTGGGGTCTTAAAAAAACAGCCAAAGTGGACCAGGTCCAAAAAAAGAAATATATCAGGCACTTGTAAATATTTGAGCAACTAAAATAACATTATTCATGTCATTCTACCCTTGTGCAATACTGTTTACAAAACCTTAAGGGAAATAAAACATCCATTCAGTGTGAACTGAAGACTTACTGAGGTGCAGGTCTTTTTTTTTTTTAGTGGACATGAACAAAACAATTAAATCATTAAAATCACTTTTTTTTTTTTTTTTTGTATGGCAATGAATCGTCGGCCCAAACGATCATTAATGTTTATTTGTTTAGTAGTTGTTGTTTTTTTAAACTAGACGACCCTCAAGATCCGTTATGTACAGAAGTCAGTAGTAATAAAGTGTTTTGAAAAAGTTTGAGGTCTTTAAATATTTTGGGAAAAAGTCTCTAATACTCTCTAATCAAAAATACAGTAAAAATAGAGAAAAATTATTACAATGTAAATCATGTGTTTTCTATGTGAATATATAGTAAAATATCATTTATATCCAGTGATGAAAGCTGAATTTTCAGCATCATTCCTCCAGTCTTCAGTGTCACATGATCCTTCTAATGTGCAAATTTGACACTTAACATTTTTGATACTTTGTTTCCAAGATTATTCAATGAACAGAACGTTTAAAAGAACCGTATTTATTTCATACAGACGCATTATAAATGTCTTTACGGTCACTTCTGATCTGATTTAACGTATTCCTGCTGAATGAAAGTCAAGTTCAGTGTGCGCTGAAAATAATTTCATACGCATTCACTAGAAACATTTAAAAACAGATCAGCAGGAGAATACAGTCAGAGTTTGCTAGATGAGGGAGTATTTCTTTACTAATTGGAACAAGACCCTCGTGCTGGCTTCGACTGATGTCCAAACTTACACCGTCCAGAAGAGAGAGGAGAAGAAACAAACCCCAACTCAAACAAACGTTTCCCTCATACGCCTCGCTGTTGGTGGTCTCCGTTGAACCAAATCAAAAAGCAACTTCTGTCAGGTTGGCAGCCGACGGCAAGGGTGAAAAAAAGCGCTCGGGGTGGTTTGGTGCTGCAGGACACGACTTTGCTTTTTTCTAATAGAGGAAAATGTTAATGTTAAATCAGTGCAGCATTAGAGGAATTCTTCACCCAGCCTCGTGCACTTCCGCTTTTTGGAAATCTCCATGCAAAAATGCGTTTTGGGGGTACAGTAAAAGGCGGTTGACTATATCTCACCTCGCATACATCATGTATTTTGGTATTTCAAGATCGCACTTGCAGGAGGCTGTGGACATGATTTCGGACGGTCGGCGAGACCCCGACGCTGGAATTTTTCGGTCTTTTCCCTGTCCTGACACGCAGCGCAATCACACACCCCGTCCCAACAGCACCTAACGAAAGCGTGGAGCGCATTTAAACGGATAACTGGCAGTTCCACAGCGCCGTGGCGCATTAATGAAAGAAAAACAAGTGAAAGAGATTACGCTGCAGAACAGAGTGTGCTTCAAAGGCGCTTTGATGAGGAGAAAAAAGGAGAAAGGGCAGAACGTGCCAAAGTAAATGTGTGGTAATTGTTTATCTTTCCTTCAGACCACTCTCTTTCATTTCAAGCCCTCGTTTCCTATCGCTTCATGATGGCGTGGTGGTGCGGTTTATGGGACGGGCACAGAACGGAGCAAGAGTCTGGAAACGTTGGGTTGGGTTCTGCAAGCATACGGAGAAAAGGTGAATGAAGAAGAAAACTCCTACAAAGACAGCAAACAGAAACGCTTCTTTTGAGAGATCTCTGAACCGGTTGGGTTTTGAGTTGAATGGGTTCAATGGCTAGACAAAAATACGAAATACAAAACACGACACTCCTCACCAGAGGTGGCGAGAGCAAGAAACGGAGCGCTTGTTCCCACCTGCCTCGGCATTCCTGAGGATTTATACGGGAGCGGAGAGAGCGAGGCACTGAAACATTTTACATTTACATTTTACATTTTAGTCATTTAGCAGACGCTTTTATCCAAAGCGACTTACAAGTGAGGAAAACAAACAAGCGATTCTTCATGAATTGGCAAATAACACAGGAAGTGCTCACAATACAAGTTTCATACATTGCTCAGTACCATAAGCTGGAGTAGGAAGGGAAAAGGGAAGGAAAGGTGTTTTTTTTTTTTTTTTTTTTTTTATGAGGGGATCAAGTGTTCACGGAAGAGGTGAGTTTTCAGCTGTCTCTTGAATATTGCCAGGGATTCTGCGTTCCTGATGAAAGTAGGGAGATCATTCCACCAGCAGGGAGCAGTGAAGGAGAAGGTTCTGGAGAGAGATTTTGTGCCTCTCTGTGACGGTACCACAAGCCTACGCTCCTTTAGTGATCGCAGGCTTCTGGTGGGGACGTAGCGTTGTAGCAGTGTGTGGAGGTAGGAAGGAAATGAAATGAAGTGAATGAAATGAAACACGGATGATGCAGTGAGAGAAGCCTCTTCTGTGACTCCAAACACAACCTCCGCACTGTAAAAACGTCTTTTCTTTCGTCAACTTCAACATAGTATTTTGAGTTTCTGCCGATTAAACCAAACTCAATGATCTCAAAATTTTTAACTTACTTTAAGTTAAACCAACCGATCTTTTTTGCAGTCCAGGGTTCATACTCCTTTCGATCACTTCATTTCCATGACCTCTGGAATGACTCAAAGACACTAGATTCACTACATGGAGGTAGAAAACTGCTCCAAAGACCTCACGACACTACAAATATATCGTTGAAACGAGTCTCTTCGGCTCACCAAGGCTGCATTTATGGCATCAAAAATACAATAAAAACAGAAATAATATTACAATTTAAAACAGCCGTTTTCTATGTGAATATACAGTACAGTGTAATTTATATCCAGTGATCAAAGCTGAATTTCCTTCAGAAATCATTCTGATATGAAGATTTGATGATCAACAAACATTTATGATTATTATCAATAGGTGTTTTGCTTAATATTTTTGTGTGTTTTTTTCCAGGATCCAAAACATCGATGCCTCTTTTTCAGCTCTATGACTTTGTCCTGCACCATTTATGCTCGTTATTTAATGGAAACTAAATTACTCAAATTTATTCGAGGTAGTCAAAGGTAGTCAGGTTTTCACTTTTGTTAGCTTCACTCAAACCATCCTTGCTCGCATTACTCGTGTAACTAAAACTGCGCATCATTTATTTATATAATTAGTGTTCAGTCAACTTAACATGCTGAAACGCACAAATTAATGTTGACGTAACGAACTGGGCAGTGGATTCGTAGTTCCCAGCATGCTTTGCAAGGCACTGCATTAGGGATTGAAGTGTTATTTTATGTTTTTCAGTGAAGGAAAAGATGATGTTAGTTTATGTTTGTGTTTAATGCTCAGTTATGTTGGACATTTAGAGGATTTTCTGTGATGTTTTGGAGTGGCGTCTGTGTTTACTCATACACACGGAATTTTAATGCTCTCAATTAAATTGAGTTTGTTCGATTAATTATTCTTTAAGTGCATTTTGTAGTGCAAAATGTATTTAATGAGGTAAATGAAGTCAATAAATAGGTTCACCTTACGTAATAAACTTATACATTTTACATTAACATTACATAAGTAAACTGCATATTTAAACATTATGTAGCAGATTTGTATTTTCAGCTTTACTTGAATTTTTGTTTGTTCATAAAACTAAATTGTTAATTGTATAATTACTCACTTGACAATGCTTTTTCTAAGTAAATACAACAATTCATTATTTTTAGTGAATAACTATACAGTTCACCTGCATGACATCCCTTTAAAAGTGAAGTAAAAATGAAGTAAAAGTGAGTAAAAGTGAAGTAAAAGGGAAGTAAAAGTGAGTAAAAGAAGTAAAAGTGAAGTAAAAGTGAGTAAAAATGAAGTAAAAGTGAGTAAAAGGGAAGTAAAAATGAAGTGAAAGTGAAGTGAAAGCGAGTAAAAGTGCAGTAAAACTGAGTAAAAGTGCAGTAAAAGTGAGTAAAAGTGAAGTAAAAGTGAAGTAAAAGTGAGTAAAAGTAAAAGTGAGTAAAAGTGAAGTAAAAGTGAGTAAAAGAAGTAAAAGTGAGTGAAAGTGAAGTAAAAATGAAGTAAAAGTGAGTAAAAGGGAAGTAAAAATGAAGTGAAAGTGAAGTGAAAGCGAGTAAAAGTGCAGTAAAAGTGAGTAAAAGTGCAGTAAAAGTGAGTAAAAGTAAAAGTGAGTAAAAGTGAAGTAAAAATGAAGTAAAAGTGAGTAAAAGTGAGTAAAAGTAAAAGTGAGTAAAAGTGAAGTAAAAATGAAGTAAAAGTGAGTAAAAGTGAGTAAAAGTGAAGTAAAAGTGAGTAAAAGAAGTAAAAGTAAAAGTGAGTAAAAGTGAAGTAAAAATGAAGTAAAAGTGAGTAAAAGTGAGTAAAAGTGAAGTAAAAGTGAGTAAAAGAAGTAAAAGTGAGTAAAAGTGAAGTAAAAGTGAGTAAAAGTAAAAGTGAGTAAAAGTGAAGTAAAAATGAAGTAAAAGTGAGTAAAAGTGAAGTAAAAATGAAGTAAAAGTGAGTAAAAGTGAGTAAAAGTAAAAGTGAGTAAAAGTGAAGTAAAAATGAAGTAAAAGTGAGTAAAAGTGAGTAAAAGTGAAGTAAAAGTGAGTAAAAGAAGTAAAAGTGAGTAAAAGTGAAGTAAAAGTGCAGTAAAAGTGAGTAAAAGTGAAGTAAAAGTGAGTAAAAGTGAAGTATTTCACCCGTTGAAGTTCACACACACACACACACACTCTAATTATTTACATCATTATACAGATAACGCACGTCTTTAATGTCACTCACTTCAACTCAGAGGAAAACTAGAACAGACACTTGGGAACATTCTTGGTCCTAAAACACAAAGAAAACAAAAATGAATAAAATGTTGCGCAACATCACAGCGCCCCACGCAAAGCAGGGGAAGGGGAACAGGGAGGCGCAGACAAAAGTCAATAAATACGAAAAACAAAATGTTTCTAAGAATCAAAGCTAAATATAACATTGGAAAACATGAACAGATGTTTGTCTATTCTGGTATTCCTACTACAAATACAGCAACAGAGAGTTTACAATGCATGCATCATGTTAATGCACGATAATTAACCCATTAAATGTTCTGTCAGCTCTTGGCCCGGCCCGATTCAGCGTATTTGTTCCAGATGAGAGGTTACAGTCAACCGAAGCGGCGTAGGAGCGCAGAAGCGCTATCCCTCGTGAATACACTAGAGGGACTTCACGTCGCTGGAAGAAACATACCTGCCAAACAGGATCTCACAACCACGCAAAGCCTTTTCACATTTATGTTTTAAAAGACTGGTAGCACATTTGCATCGAGGTTGGCCGGAGCACAGTGCGAGCATTATCCGCTCCACACACTGAGATTCCTCAGGTTTCCTACATTACCTCTGCGGCAAGCGGCTCTTCAGACTAATGAAAAGCCTCTCCAGATGACCAAACATACAAAGAGACCCCAACACAGGTCTCAGACGCTTGTTTCCTTTGGCCTGGATGTGGGATTCACAGGAAGCTTTGGGAAACACCTGGTGGATGGAGAGGGAGGCAGGTGTAGGAACCAGAACCCCACGGACCTGCTCATTCCACCTCATTACACACATTCAGAAGCCTGAAAGCTCGGGCACAGTCGAGGGCCAAACAGCCATCAGAGGCTCGGACGCGGAATGGACCCGGCAGGGACAGGAAGTCACGTCTCGAACTGGACGGCGGTCTGGCGCGACTGCAGCGAGAGAGAGAGCTGGCGCTGGGTACAGCCTCCCGAAAGGACTCCAACCACTGCCTTTGTGACCCGTGAAGATTAAACGGAGGCCAGTTGAAGCTCTTGGCATTGTGTCTGCTTGTTTTTGTTTACGGTCTGCTCCAGTCCAGTCCAGTCCAAAGCAACTGAAGAATATATTCTGAGCAATAACAGCGATCTTACCAGAACCTACGAACATCTGGGAGCAGTGGCGCTTCAGATCTACAGAAGGTGGCGCTGTTTTGTTTTTTTAAATCATGAAGGTCATTTAACCACATTACTATTCATAAGTGCAGTTATTAAAAACAGTACTTGGAAATTGGACAGTAAAGCACTTGAATGAGATATACACACACCATTAACTTACATTTTAACTCATTTTCAGTAACATGCGGCAAACAAAAAAAAAAATGTAACGATGCTTTAAAGTTGAATATTCCTCCACTCTTGGCACTTTTACGCTCCTAGGGTTTTAATAACGTGGGAAAATATGCTAGCCTTGGGAAAAACGCTTGAAAACGCAATGCAATCGTGAAAGGAATCATTTTTAAAAAGCGCAGTGCAGATCGTAAGGGTCTCGAGACACGTGACGCCATAACGGACACAACAGAAACGACATCGATAGATAATATTTTTGACATGGAAAAAAAGAAAACCTCCGCGCTGGCAATGGCATCCTCCGCCATGTTGCGTCAATTAAAACACTTGCCCCGCCTCTGAGTTCTTCTGATTGGTCCACTGTTTTGGAACTGACATTGATGAGTTGAAATCCTTTTAAAAATGCGGCGCCGCAAAAGATGCGAGCGTCACTGTCTCACACGTCCATCTACGTGTTGAAAAACGATGGAAAAGTAGCGCGTTGGATCAGAAAAAGCGCTCCGTGCGAACGTCCCACAGCGTTCCCGGCTCTAATGGGATGGATTGGAGCTCTAAGCAGGGCATGCGAGCTCAGGGCTTTGACGAATGGTGCTCTCAGCAGAGGTGCAGGGGGTCGCTCTGAAACAACACGCCGGGACCGACTTCAACACGGCGTTCCAGGACAGCCACAGTAATACCATATGCCTCGGTGTTCAAGGATTATGGAACATTCCGGCATCTTTTCCATCCTCTCCCTCATGTCTTTCCAAATACTTCCGCAAAATACAAAAAGAGAATTTAAAGATGTTTTTCATCCTCTTTTGAAATAACAATTAATGTTGGCCGGGGCTTTTAAGCTTCAAAAAGGACGCAAAACCACCATGAAAGCAGTTTATACAATCACTCTGCGTGAGAAACAGACCAAAAATATGACGTCATTCACTGAAAGCACATTCATAAGAAAAGATTCATGAACAAATGACTTACACATGTTTATTCAATGATTCATTTTCGAATCGGATGGATTAAGTTCGCTTGATGTTTCAGTGATCGACGGTCAGCGCTGAAATAATCTGATCAACAGGGAAAAAACAAGATTGTAAATGCTTGAATCAGACTATTTCCTCTTTCCGACTCAAAAGTACTGGAAGTTTTGTAATGCAATGCACACGTGAATCGGATTGCAACGTTTAGACTGGATTCATTCTTATTGACAAACATCAGTTGCGTTTAAACATCGATTGAGGATGTTTATGGTTTTCCACACAAACCGATTGCATTCATATCATATGGTAGTTCAGATCTTTTCCGAGCTTTTTGAACCTTGAACGCTTCGGCCCTTGCATGGAAAAGTGCAATAAGCACCGGCTTCAGAAAGAAGGAAGTCCATTTGGATTTGGTTTTTCATTTTTATGTGAACTATTCCTTTATTAAGCGATTTAAAAAGTGGCTTGTGGATGTAGGTGAGAAACAGACAACCTTCTAACCCCAGACTAATCTCTCAGAGCACAATGGCAGGAGGTGAATGAGAGGGGTGAGTGGCACTCATCCTCTGATGTGAGAGATTACCCGTACAGAGGAGCGAGAGCCGGGCTCCAGCCGAGCTCTATTCACTATTCCACACGCGCAGCTCCGCAGAAACCGGCTCCACGGAGAGAGTCCGACAAAGACAGAAGACAGACGCACAAACAACTTCCAGGACTACAGATACAGCCTGAGCGATGCCGCAGTGCAGTGAATTAAGACACCCCGAGGCTTCACGCTCACTGCCGCACTGCAGTATGACACGAAGATATGATATAAACAATAATGAGCTGTGATAAATAATAATGGGTCATTCTACAAAATAAGTGGCATTTGACAGATTAAGTCATTTTCAATTTGAATGAACTATTACACATATAATGTAATTATCAGCCTTTCTAAAAGTGGACACTTTTCATAGACACTCTTGTTATGCATTATCTTTTTCATAAAGGGGATTGAGGCTGTGAAGCTCCAGAAAATAAATCATAAGTGGCTTGTTTGCTATATGCTGAAAAAAATAGAATAGCTGTGTGCAAGAAACTAGGGCTCTGAAGTCTAATTAAAGTATTCTTTGAGCATTGTGATGTCACACTGCTCAAGCCCCGCCCACAGCCGCTGACTGACAGGCCTGCATTAGCATAGCTTGCCGTTTTCTCCACGTTCGAGCAGCTGTAGCGTCAACAATGTCTCGTAAGAAATCCTGGCGTTCTGTTAGATTGAACGTAAGGCCAAAATCGACCTGAATTTGTTTATGTCTGCGCAGGTCATTTCACTCCAGACCGCTTCGTAAACGAGGGGCAATACACGGCAAGCTTTGATAAAAAGTTGGTACTCAAGGATGGATCTGTATCCACTGTTGGTGATCCAGCTTCACCTCCAGTAGAAGTGCCGCACTGTTTATAGTTTGTCTTTTTTGAGCAAATCGCCATTTCAGTCCATGTGCTTGTTCAGCCACAACAAATGCGGCTAAAGCTGTTGTTGTCTTAGAGAGCAGATATTTTAAACCTTGCATATATATTATATAACCACACGTTCGTAAAGAATAGTATACAAATAAAGATGATGTTTTCTGTAAAGACATTAAGAATGCTAGTTTTCTTTGCAAAGGCCAGCACATTTATCCATTCAGAAGCCTCCAGTGTCGTTCTAAAAGTTGGAACGTCTTCCTGAGTCTCTCCGTACGTTTGAACACTTTCCTCATTTTGTCTGCGTGAGATTCTCCAGCTTTGTTGTTGTTGTTGAGCTGTTGAAGCTCCGCCCTCTTCTGGAGCAGCGGCTCATTTGCATTTAAAGGGACGCGCACAAAAAAAAAAACGGCGTGTTTTTGCTCACAGCGATAATCAATGATCTGTGGGGGATTTTGAGCTGAAGAATCGTATAATCGTGAGTGAGTAAATGATGATAGAATGATCATTTCTCTTATCTGTTTAAAGGGAGGAATGTTCAAATACAGATGTCTACCACTATCAGGTGACACCATGAACTACAGTAGCTCTGACCTCTTCCTCAACCGCTAATAGCTTCTACAGCTGCACACTGTATGTTCCCTCTTCCTCGCCTTCAGCTCTGGGCCAGGCCGTCACTTTTATTTACATTCTTTTCCTCTCTCAAAATCTCCGCCCATCGTACATGAATCAGCTGTTCGGTTGCCCGGCATCTCCCTCGTCTCAGTCGAACGACGGCCAACGCGCTTTACGCTCGGCCACACCTGTGCGAGCGCTTACGGCGAGTTCCCGCTGGACCGCTTCACCGTCATCCTCCGCAGCCCTGCGGCCCAGCTCAGACACAGCTCCAAGTCCCTTGTTCGCAAAAGATGCCGAAAACCAGCGACGAGCCAAGTGCGAGGCTGTGGAAGTCGTCGCAGGAACGGCTAACGGTGTCAGAAACTCAATAAGCTACACAACAGAGCCAAACCTGGAAGCACACCTCGACAGTTTCCACGACCCGTCCACACCGAGAGGCTTAAGGGCTGAAAATCAGGCATGCGATTGTGATATTGAGATTGCGCTGATGAATTCTGCAGGTCACTGTGACGCTCGGTTCACTGCAAGTCAAATATATTAGCTTTCCACAAATTCCAGCACAATTTTAGAACATTTTGTGTTGTCATGTGACTTGAGGTTGGCCATGCTAAAATGAAGAATAACATTGATAATTAAAAAATCCCCCAGTGAGTGAATGTGAAGTCATGAAGGCATGAAACCGCAGTTGCAATAGTCTTTTCTATATATTATAAGCAGGGTCGAGGAGTAACGAAACACAAGTCACTTAGTTTCGTATTTAAAACCCTAAATGTGAGTGACTGTGTTTGATTTGAAATGTGTGGTAATCAGATTCCAGTTCCATCTGAAAAGTGTTTTAGATTACCAAAGTGATTACTTTGAGTTTTAATGTCATTTAAACAGCGATTGGTGATTCTCTGACTCTGACCGTCTGAAAAAGACCAGTTCAGTTTCATGTTTTGAGAGTCATTTTATAATTCACTCGACACTGTGACTTTTTCTCACTATTTGTTTTTTCACTGACTGACTTTTTTTCTTGCAATTGTGAATTTAGTGTGTGAGTTTATATCTCATAATTCTGACTTTTCTCAATATTGTGAGTTTATATCTCATAATTCTGACTTTTCTCAATATTGTCAGTTTTTATCTCATAATTCTGACTTTTCTCAATTTTTTCAGTTTATATCTCATAATTCTGACTTTTCTCAATATTGTGAGTTTATATCTCATAATTCTGACTTTTCTCAATATTGTGAGTTTATATCTCATAATTCTGACTTTTCTCAATTTTTTCAGTTTATATCTCATAATTCTGACTTTTCTCAATATTGTGAGTTTATATCTCATAATTCTGACTTTTCTCAATATTGTGAGTTTATATCTCATAATTCTGACTTTTCTCAATATTGTGAGTTTATATCTCATAATTCTGACTTTTCTCAATATTGTGAGTTTATATCTCATAATTCTGACTTTTCTCAATATTGTGAGTTTATATCTCATAATTCTGACTTTTCTCAATATTGTGAGTTTATATCTCATAATTCTGACTTTTCTCAATATTGTGAGTTTATATCTCATAATTCTGACTTTTCTCAATTTTTTCAGTTTATATCTCATAATTCTGACTTTTCTCAATATTGTGAGTTTATATCTCATAATTCTGACTTTTCTCAATATTGTGAGTTTATATCTCATAATTCTGACTTTTCTCAATATTGTGAGTTTATATCTCATAATTCTGACTTTTCTCAATATTGTGAGTTTATATCTCATAATTCTGACTTTTCTCAATATTGTCAGTTTATATCTCATAATTCTGACTTTTCTCAATATTGTGAGTTTATATCTCATAATTCTGACTTTTCTCAATATTGTCAGTTTATATCTCATAATTCTGACTTTTCTCAATATTGTGAGTTTATATCTCATAATTCTGACTTTTCTCAATATTGTGAGTTTATATCTCATAATTCTGACTTTTCTCAATATTTTCAGTTTATATCTCATAATTCTGACTTTTCTCAATATTTTCAGTTTATATCTCATAATTCTGACTTTTCTCAATATTGTGAGTTTATATCTCATAATTCTGACTTTTCTCAATATTGTGAGTTTATATCTCATAATTCTGACTTTTCTCAATATTGTGAGTTTATATCTCATAATTCTGACTTTTCTCAATATTTTCAGTTTATATCTCATAATTCTGACTTTTCTCAATATTGTGAGTTTATATCTAATAATTCTGACTTTTCTCAATATTGTGAGTTTATATCTCATAATTCTGACTTTTCTTAATTTTGTGAGTTTATATCTCATAATTCTGACTTTTCTCAATATTGTGAGTTTATATCTCATAATTCTGACTTTTCTCAATATTGTGAGTTTATATCTCATAATTCTGACTTTTCTCAATATTTTCAGTTTATATCTCATAATTCTGACTTTTCTCAATATTTTCAGTTTATATCTCATAATTCTGACTTTTCTCAATATTGTGAGTTTATATCTCATAATTCTGACTTTTCTCAATATTGTGAGTTTATATCTCATAATTCTGACTTTTCTCAATATTGTGAGTTTATATCTCATAATTCTGACTTTTCTCAATATTTTCAGTTTATATCTCATAATTCTGACTTTTCTCAATATTGTCAGTTTATATCTCATAATTTTGACTTTTCTCAATATTGTCAGTTTATATCTCATAATTCTGACTTTTCTCAATATCGTCAGTTTATATCTCATAATTCTGACTTTTCTCAATATTGTCAGTTTATATCTCATAATTCTGACTTTTCTCAATATTGTGAGTTTATATCTCATAATTCTGACTTTTCTCAATATTGTGAGTTTATATCTCATAATTCTGACTTTTCTCAATTTTTTCAGTTTATATCTCATAATTCTGACTTTTCTCAATATTGTGAGTTTATATCTCATAATTCTGACTTTTCTCAATATTGTCAGTTTATATCTCATAATTCTGACTTTTCTCAATATTGTGAGTTTATATCTCATAATTCTGACTTTTCTCAATATTGTGAGTTTATATCTCATAATTCTGACTTCTCAATTTTTTCAGTTTATATCTCTAATTCTGACTTTTCTCAATATTGTGAGTTTATATCTCATAATTCTGACTTTTCTCAATATTTTCAGTTTATATCTCATAATTCTGACTTTTCTCAATATTTTCAGTTTATATCTCATAATTCTGACTTTTCTCAATATTGTGAGTTTATATCTCATAATTCTGACTTTTCTCAATATTGTCAGTTTATATCTCATAATTCTGACTTTTCTCAATTTTTTCAGTTTATATCTCATAATTCTGACTTTTCTCAATATTGTCAGTTTTTATCTCATAATTCTGACTTTTCTCAATTTTTTCAGTTTATATCTCATAATTCTGACTTTTTCTCAATATTGTGAGTTTATATCTCATAATTCTGACTTTTCTCAATATTGTCAGTTTATATCTCATAATTCTGACTTTTCTCAATTTTTTCAGTTTATATCTCATAATTCTGACTTTTCTCAATATTGTCAGTTTTTATCTCATAATTCTGACTTTTCTCAATTTTTTCAGTTTATATCTCATAATTCTGACTTTTCTCAATATTGTGAGTTTATATCTCATAATTCTGACTTTTCTCAATATTGTGAGTTTATATCTCATAATTCTGACTTTTCTCAATATTGTGAGTTTATATCTCATAATTCTGACTTTTCTCAATTTTTTCAGTTTATATCTCATAATTCTGACTTTTCTCAATATTGTGAGTTTATATCTCATAATTCTGACTTTTCTCAATATTGTCCGTTTATATCTCATAATTCTGACTTTTCTCAATTTTTTCAGTTTATATCTCATAATTCTGACTTTTCTCAATATTGTGAGTTTATATCTCATAATTCTGACTTTTCTCAATATTGTCCGTTTATATCTCATAATTCTGACTTTTCTCAATTTTTTCAGTTTATATCTCATAATTCTGACTTTTCTCAATATTGTGAGTTTATATCTCATAATTCTGACTTTTCTCAATATTTTCAGTTTATATCTCATAATTCTGACTTTTCTCAATATTGTGAGTTTATATCTCATAATTCTGACTTTTCTCAATATTGTGAGTTTATATCTCATAATTCTGACTTTTCTCAATATTGTGAGTTTATATCTCATAATTCTGACTTTTCTCAATTTTTTCAGTTTATATCTCATAATTCTGACTTTTCTCAATATTGTGAGTTTATATCTCATAATTCTGACTTTTCTCAATATTGTGAGTTTATATCTCATAATTCTGACTTTTCTCAATATTGTGAGTTTATATCTCATAATTCTGACTTTTCTCAATATCGTCAGTTTATATCTCATAATTCTGACTTTTCTCAATATTGTCAGTTTATATCTCATAATTCTGACTTTTCTCAATATTGTGAGTTTATATCTCATAATTCTGACTTTTCTCAATATTGTGAGTTTATATCTCATAATTCTGACTTTTCTCAATTTTTTCAGTTTATATCTCATAATTCTGACTTTTCTCAATATTGTGAGTTTATATCTCATAATTCTGACTTTTCTCAATATTGTGAGTTTATATCTCATAATTCTGACTTTTCTCAATATTGTGAGTTTATATCTCATAATTCTGACTTTTCTCAATATTGTGAGTTTATATCTCATAATTCTGACTTTTCTCAATATTGTGAGTTTATATCTCATAATTCTGACTTTTCTCAATATTGTCAGTTTATATCTCATAATTCTGACTTTTCTCAATATTGTGAGTTTATATCTTATAATTCTGACTTTTCTCAATATTGTGAGTTTATATCTCATAATTCTGACTTTTCTCAATATTGTGAGTTTATATCTCATAATTCTGACTTTTCTCAATATTGTCAGTTTATATCTCATAATTCTGACTTTTCTCAATTTTTTCAGTTTATATCTCATAATTCTGACTTTTCTCAATTTTTTCAGTTTATATCTCATAATTCTGACTTTTCTCAATATTGTCAGTTTATATCTCATAATTCTGACTTTTCTCAATATTGTCAGTTTATATCTCATAATTCTGACTTTTCTCAATTTTTTCAGTTTATATCTCATAATTCTGACTTTTCTCAATATTGTGAGTTTATATCTCATAATTCTGACTTTTCTCAATATTGTCCGTTTATATCTCATAATTCTGACTTTTCTCAATTTTTTCAGTTTATATCTCATAATTCTGACTTTTCTCAATATTGTGAGTTTATATCTCATAATTCTGACTTTTCTCAATATTGTGAGTTTATATCTCATAATTCTGACTTTTCTCAATATTGTGAGTTTATATCTCATAATTCTGACTTTTCTCAATATTGTGAGTTTATATCTCATAATTCTGACTTTTCTCAATATTGTGAGTTTATATCTCATAATTCTGACTTTTCTCAATATTGTCAGTTTATATCTCATAATTCTGACTTTTCTCAATATTGTGAGTTTATATCTTATAATTCTGACTTTTCTCAATATTGTGAGTTTATATCTCATAATTCTGACTTTTCTCAATATTGTGAGTTTATATCTCATAATTCTGACTTTTCTCAATATTGTCAGTTTATATCTCATAATTCTGACTTTTCTCAATTTTTTCAGTTTATATCTCATAATTCTCACTTTTCTCAATATTGTCAGTTTATATCTCATAATTCTGACTTTTCTCAATATTGTGAGTTTATATCTCATAATTCTGACTTTTCTCAATATTGTGAGTTTATATCTCATAATTCTGACTTTTCTCAATATTGTGAGTTTATATCTCATAATTCTGACTTTTCTCAATATTGTCAGTTTATATCTCATAATTCTGACTTTTCTTAATTTTGTGAGTTTATATCTCATAATTCTGACTTTTCTCAATATTGTCCGTTTATATCTCATAATTCTGACTTTTCTCAATTTTTTCAGTTTATATCTCATAATTCTGACTTTTCTCAATATTGTGAGTTTATATCTCATAATTCTGACTTTTCTCAATATTGTGAGTTTATATCTCATAATTCTGACTTTTCTCAATATTGTCAGTTTATATCTCATAATTCTGACTTTTCTCAATATTGTGAGTTTATATCTTATAATTCTGACTTTTCTCAATATTGTGAGTTTATATCTCATAATTCTGACTTTTCTCAATATTGTGAGTTTATATCTCATAATTCTGACTTTTCTCAATATTGTCAGTTTATATCTCATAATTCTGACTTTTCTCAATTTTTTCAGTTTATATCTCATAATTCTCACTTTTCTCAATATTGTCAGTTTATATCTCATAATTCTGACTTTTCTCAATATTGTGAGTTTATATCTCATAATTCTGACTTTTCTCAATATTGTGAGTTTATATCTCATAATTCTGACTTTTCTCAATATTGTGAGTTTATATCTCATAATTCTGACTTTTCTCAATATTGTCAGTTTATATCTCATAATTCTGACTTTTCTCAATATTGTGAGTTTATATCTCATAATTCTGACTTTTCTCAATATTGTCAGTTTATATCTCATAATTCTGACTTTTCTCAATATTGTGAGTTTATATCTCATAATTCTGACTTTTCTCAATATTGTCAGTTTATATCTCATAATTCTGACTTTTCTCAATATTGTCAGTTTATATCTCATAATTCTGACTTTTCTCAATATTGTGAGTTTATATCTCATAATTCTGACTTTTCTCAATATTGTCAGTTTATATCTCATAATTCTGACTTTTCTCAATATTGTGAGTTTATATCTCATAATTCTGACTTTTCTTAATTTTGTGAGTTTATATCTCATAATTCTGACTTTATAACTCACAATTGCAACTTTATATCACTCAATTCTGAGGGAAAAAGTCAGAATTGTGAGATAAAACCTTTTTTGTGTTTGTTTCACACTTATTAGTATTCCAAAGTATTCTAAAGTATTTAGATGAAGTGACTAAACTTGAGTAATGTAACGAAATACGTTACAAATGACTTTTTAAAGCATGTATTTTATAATCTGTAGTGAAATACATTTTAAAAGTGACACACCCAGCCCTGATTATAACATTATATTTTATATTATAACAAAATATATTGGATGGATGGATGGATGTTAAGCTATATTGGTAGCACGTTTGGTATGCATTAAATAATTACCACCAATTACTACAGAAATAATTTCAACCCGATTTTGTAAGACAAACGAAAAACATGCTTACAGTGAACTCAAATACACCAGATGCTCAACATGAATTGCTTGACACAAATATTGCCCAGTCATGTGTGCCAATCCACCCAAACTAAACTTTTATCGCCAATGCAAACCCTCAAAAAGCAAGAAGAAAGAAAATGAAGACTGGTTGAAGGTGTGTTACAAGCGTAGCATTTTTGGCAAAAGCGAATAGGTCGGCAACAATCGTCCAAATTGAGATGAAGGCGTTCTCTTGAATGGCATTCAAAAACATCCACGGCTATAAAAGCACTGAAACCCTTCAAATACACAACGAATGAGGGGGAGAAGAAGAAGAGAAAGACAGAGATGAAGTGTTTTCGCTGGCCTTTCCTCACTCCTCCCTAGTGGAACAGAAACCAAAAAAAAAAAAAAAGGAAACTAATTAAAGCTAAAATAAAATAAAACAGTGGAAGAAAAACTTCAAATGAATTAAAATGATTCCGTACTAAAACCAATTAAACGCTCATTCAAAATATAAATCCGAGAATAGCATACAAACAAACATCTACAGTACCATCTGGCAGGAAGAGGGGAAGAGATGTTTGCGATCGCTCCGGGGCGAGTCTTTGGGGAGCGGTAATGAGAGAAACCGATCACAGACGCAGCCGAGCGGAGAGGTGTGATGCTGGCGGCCGACGGAGGATTAACACCTTTAACAGGTGTCTCCTTCAGCGCCAAAACAGAGAGCCGCCCCGTCCATTATACAACCACTGCGGCCTGCCTCGTGTGATGGACACTATACACGTGTTTACAATACTCGTTTACACTCGCACCCGCTTTTAACGTTCAGACAAGTTTTTAAAAGCGAGTAGCACAGCTTACTTTACAATTGCAGCAGAGGATGTTTAGGCAGAGCTGCGTGGACTCCATACTGACGCAAAAGCTTTCATTTCTTTATGGCACTACATCAAGCTTAGATGACACTGAGGCAAACCGAGTCGGCTCAGAGACGTACCTTATAGCGCATCTTGGGACACGAATGTACGTAGAAACCCAGATAGTAGTAGGCGAGTTTGGGCGACTGCTGCTGCAACTGCCTGGTGAAGGCGATCTCCCTGCAGAGACAACGAGAGCATGATTTACATACACGATACAAGCAGATATAAGGTGGTCAAAGTCATGAAACTACATGGAGCTCAATAGAAAGAGAACGTAAAGCTGATTTTATTCATTGTTTACTTGATAAAATCATTGCAACGGGGTTGACACTTTTAGACTGGCCGGTAATTAAGACAGAGTTTATCTACGTAGTTTGACAGATTTCTTTCCATTTATGTTACAGTATAATATTTTAGGGCTTTGAGAGATATTTAGATCAATTTTAATCTTCTTAAATCAAGTTTAAGCTTTATTTTCTAGATTTTTAATTTTAAGGTTTGTAAAAGTGTAGAAATACATACATTTTACTAAGTGTTGTGTTTTATAATCAATTAACACTGCTTGTGTCATTTTTTACAAAATTCGTCACTTAAAAAAAAAAAAAACTCATTCGGTTTAACCAAAATCTGACAACTTTTGGTTCTACCAAATGACGATATTTTCAAATAATGCAGATATCTAGCCTACAAAAGGACAATCAAAAATGTTACATTTAGTACAAGTATTTAAAGTATTACAACATGTAATCCATGTTTTATAGCGGTTGTACCGAATGACCTGATGTTTCGGGACAAGCGTGTTGAATTTTTCAAATAGCTAAGACTCACAACCACTTTGCAGGCGTCTGAATGACGTCACATCCTGTCACATGATATTGACCGCATGATTGTTCCAAAATGGACTCTTTATATTGGTTACTCCGAATGACATCAATGAAATTCCGGACATTCATTCTCGTAACAAAGCGAATTCTACACATAATTTTAACACCATTTTGCACTGTGTTGATATGGTGTTATAAAATCATTGCAGAATAAAAAAAACATATACATTATTACATCTTAAGATATTTTAATCACAAATGAACGCTTGGACGGTTAAACCAAATGACCTTTTGACTCTTTAAAACACCTATAATATAATTAAAACCTTTTGGTTTCAATAAATCACACTTTGGATGTCATATCTGTGTTTTCTATCATTATTCGATATTGGGCTAAAAAATGACCGTCACGTCACTAACCCCTTTTTAATTATTAACACAGTAAATAAAACATCGAGTGATTTGCTGCATAAGGATCAGATCAACGGTTTCCCTCATAAACAGCCATTTAAATGTGTATCTGGAAGGGCTGAAAAAGAGGAAAGGAGGAGAAAAACAAAAGGGAGCTGAGAAAATAAAAACAGGAGGAAAAATAGAGGAGATTTATACTTCCTCCCGCGAGCAATCAATGAGCTCTCGCTCTCTCTCTCTCTCTCTCTCTCTCTCTCTCTCTTCAGTTCTCGCTTTATTCTCTGCACAAACATGTTTCTCTTTTCCATAAATAAATCCTACTCTTTCTTCTCACTTCTCCTGCATTTTGTACACCTAATACTCTCTTCCCAAAACTTAGGGGGAGAAATCTTTTCTTTTTTTCCTTTTTTTTTTTTTTGCGGGGAAAAGGAGAGGAAGAGAGAGAAGCCAAAGCCAAATAAAAGTAGTGGAAAATGAAAGCGAAGGGAGAAGGAGCGACGACAAACAGCGAGGTGCTGGAAGGTCATGCGGTCGCTGCCAGGTTCCCGGGTTCCCATCCCCTGGTGACAAAGCCTGGCTCTCCATGAATGAGAGACGGATAAGAAGAGGCTGTAGAACCCATTCACAAAAAGAGGGACAGAAAGAAAGGGCTCGATCTGAAGCCCAGTCCCCACCCGCTCGCGCTGGCAGCAGCTTGAAGCCTCCATTATCTCCTCTTCAGAGGACTGACACCCCTACACAAGCCAATTATACTGCAGCGCTCACCACAGACAAGACGTCTGCTTGATATTAATGTCACACACACACACACACACACACACACGCACGGACCATTTTTGTTGAATCTACACAACACAATGTCTAACTATTATTGGAGATGCAAACAAAATAGCAGTCAATGAAACATTACAACTTGTACGAGTTTCTTAGAAACGTAACTGAAATGTCTTCATTAAAGGATGTTTTAAAGCGCATTTTATATAAAATAAATAAATAACAAGAAATAGATACCGATTAAAAACATTAATTACAACAATACACATTTATAATATTTTTTAAATCAGTATAAATGATGTATGAATACTTCACAATACAATACTGTATGTGTATGTATGTATTTATTTTAATAATTTATACTGCCTTTAATTTATACAGATTTAAAATACAATAATTTATTTAAAATTTATATAATATATATACTTTATTTTATTAACTTATAAATATATTAATTAATATATATATATATATATATATATATATATAAAGATAAACTTTTTAATTTTAATATATATTTTAATTATATTAAAAAAATAATATATATATAAATTATATATATTAAGTTTAATATATACATATGAAATTATTTTTTCTTTTTAAAATAAGTATTTTTTTTTTTATTACACATTACAAATAAACCCAAAATATCCAGACCAATGACATTAATAAAAAATCTAAATAACCTTATTACTTCTTATTTATTCATATTTTGATTTATTAAATAATTTAGCGGCTAAAAACGGCCAAGAACAAATTTCCATAAGATTCAAACAAGGATTTCGACAGAATTAAAAATGCAAATAAATTTTCTGCACGTTTCAACTCTGAGGAAACGCATTTTGTTTATCTTTGTTGGCCATTCATCATTATTTATGCTGTCCAGCGCCGTATGAACAGTGTCACATCCTGCGCTCGGACAGTCTCACTCAATCACCCTGACACACAACAGCACAAAGACGCTGACCCCGCGGCTGACACCAGCTGCTCTGGGCACAATCTCCACTTCCCTCACGCTTTCTCTCATTCTTCTCTCTCTGAGAAACGAGGCTCCTCCACACACACACACACACACACACACACACACACATCTGGCATCTCCTGTAAAGTGTAACCTACACAGGTGAGTCTCTCATGTGAAATATTTAAACATGCATGAGACAAAGAAATATAGTTTTGAAAATAAAACGCAATCCATCAGAAAAGCATCCAGAAACGAGATTCTGCACTCAAGGGCAAAATAATTCAATGAAAAAAAATCTACAACATTAACGCTTTTGAACTTTTGTTGGGCGGTAGTGTAGCCTAGTGGTTAAAGGTTTAAGCTGGTAACCTGCTGTTGACTCAAACTAGTTTCACCAACAGATTCACACTTAAAACTCAAGTCAGATCAATGATGTTTAATGGCCTAAGAAGCTCCATTAGTGAGAGTTTATGAGCGAGATACACGAACCTGAGCGCAGAGTAGGTGCCCAATGAGAGCGAGGAGAAGTCGGGGTGGTAGTAGAGGTACACAGACGACACACAGGAGGGCAGGATGTCCAGGACACCCACGGCTACTATTCTGCCATCCAACCAGTACTGCTGATGGAACGAGCCGTAGCCCACATCAGGACCATCAGGAGCGCTCTCGGCCTGGAGAAAGAAAGACAGAGAACTTTTGTAAACATTTCAGTTACATGTATTCATTTTTTGCCATATATATATACACATCATTTCAATTAAAACACTCTCATACATATATATAATGTAGCATTTACATTTTATATACATACACACACACAACAGTTCTCGATTCTGATTGGCTGAGAGCCGTGCGATATTCTCCCTGGTACCGCTTCACCGTTTGCATCACTCCGCTTGCGGCGACGGTCATGGCAAAATCGAGCAAATCCAGCACATTACTTATAAATACTACTATTATGTCATGAAATGTAGTTTTTTTAGAGCTCAAATATGTGACTCATATTTAATCACAGTGCCTATTTTACAATTTGTTTTGACCCAGACGTGAGCTCCAGGCCGTCAGCGGCCGTTCAGGGCTCGTGTACCCGCCGAGAACAGCTTCGTCTCATTTGTGTTTGTCTTGCTACTGTTCTTAATTTTAATTTTATATAAACAATATGCCATATTCCGTACTGCGAAAGGGTCCGTTAAATTATTATGCCATTAGATGGCGGCAAAGACTCTCCTTATGAGTGAGTCAGAACATGAAAGTTGTTTTGGCGCTGTGGGAAATCCCCTTAACTTTTAAAAGGACACACACAAAGATATTGCTTTCCTCAAAGGATAATCATTTTTATACATTAATCCATTTTTATAATACATTTTTATGATACTTGTTTAGTCAATCTACATCACACCATAAGCTTCAATGAAGCGACTCAACGTTCCTTCATGACTAGCTCTAAAGTGTAGCTCTAGCACTAAACTAGTATTATCATGCAAATCAATTAAAATCATTGAAAACAATGTGAAATGTGTTCCTGTGTGAGATCCGGTGTAAAAACGAATCAATCAATGCTCAAACAATTTGAAAGTCTGTGCTTGCAAAGGAACACAGGCTGTACAGTAGCTCGCTAATACTTCCCACATGTGGGCTGAGAGCAGAGGTGTGTGTGTGTGTGTGTGTGTGTGTGTGTGTGTGTGTTTGTGGGCACACACGAACTATGAGAAACTACGAGGGGTGATTTAACAAATCCTTGCATGAACAAAATCAGTCTCCAAATTGAAAGTCTGTGCACAAAGGAACAGAGGAGCCATTTTTGCCGTGTGTGTGTGTGTGTGTGTGTGTGTGTACTTGTTTTCCTTACATTATGGGGACCAAATGTCCCCACAACGGAGGTAAAACCAGTGAATCTTGACATTGTGGGGACCTTTTGTTGGTCCCCACTAGGAAACAAGCTTACAAATCATACAGAATGATCTTTTTTGAAAATCTAAACTAGCAGAACATTTTCTGTGAGGGTTAAGTTTAGGGGTGGGGGGGGGGCCAGAATGTACAGTTTGTACAGTAGAAAAACCATTACACCTATGGAAAGTCCCCACAAAACACATAAACACAACAAGTGTGTGTGTGTGTGTGTGTAAACCAGTGGTGGCAGTGAGTGAAACCACTCAAAAAAAAAAACAAAAAAAAAAAAACGCACACACTGTTGTGTCTGAAGATAAAAGCCCACATTCCATCATGTGACATAAACGCACTTATGTCTGAATATACGTCTGCTGTGTTGGACGGCCGTAAAAACCTCAAACCGTTACCTGCCCGAGATCATGTTTCCCACTCAAACCTTCACGCTGTCTTTTTTCAATCAAGCGGCTTATCGAGGAGGGCGCGTTATTCGCCCTCGTCCACCAATGAGACTTCAAACGGCTCGGCGGGGGGGGGGGGGCTGCGCCGCCGCAGCCGTAACGGGATCTCTCCGCGGCCCCTTCGGCCCATCTGGGTCCGGTTAGCCCTGCAGGAAGGCGGCTCGTTATCACAACACCAGGGGAGCGGCTCGGCCAATCTGTTCAGTATGAGAGGCTTTAGACGCCGCTGCGCCACGGTCACTCACCTCCAAATTAAAACCAACACAGAAACATCACAAACGCTACTCGCCACGTTCAAACCTACACTGTACAAAAACGTAACCGTGAAAGACTGTACAAATGCGACAGCAAGGTCCTGTTTTTAATGTGAGAGCGGGTGTGTAACTTTCCGGCGTCATGTGCTTCCAGTTATTTAACAGACTCAAAAACAGTCCGTTATACTGCTGGATGCAGCAAACTGGGATGCGTTATCATATTATTAGGTGTGCAGGCTCCTTTTGTAATCGTATTCTTATTATATCCGCTCTGGAAGTCTATGGCAGCCCATAGAACCGCTCGCATGAATGCCTCTAGCGCCACCAACTGTCCAAAGTTAATCACTTTTGAACCATAAGAATTAGAAACAAAATTCTCTTTTACTGCGATTCCTTGGCTCAATATTCGATTCGATTACACTCTTTCCTGTCATGAAATTTTTTTTCCTGAAATTTGGAATTTTTTGAGAAACCCACTTTTTCGAACTGCTTCTACGCCATCGCTCCAATTTTCACGAAAACTGAACCAGATCATCTACAGACCTGCCGACAAAAAGTTTTGGAATTCAAACCGTTTTCAAAAAAACTTGCATAGCTCTTGCGAAAATAGACGTAAGGCTTTGTCGTATTCAGTCCACACATGCATGACCTTCATGCTGCGTTTTGGTGAAGCACCTTCTATTTTTGCTCAGAACTTCTGAACACTTGGTCCAAAAATCATCAAAGAAAGCGTCTTCAATAGACTGACAAAAGAAGGAAAAGGCAGGCGGGAGAATGAGTTCATCTCGTTAGATTCGGGTCATCATGCACAGTCAAATTATATACAATTTTCCCCAACGGCCATTTTGGGTGTCAGCAATTTTGTAGTAAAATGCCGTATTTTACAAACGCATTGTATTGTTGCGAAACTCTTTGGCATGTCTTTGGCATTCCCACAATTCTCTGTGTGAAATTAGACTTTAAATAATTGCATTCATTGGTTTCTCAGTAAAAGTTTGGTTATCAGTTAGCTATTATGTAACATCTCATGCTGTTTAATTGATGTTTACTGCATTATTTTAGTATCACACAGTATTTCTGTACAGTGAAACATTTCAAAACGTGCTACACTTGAATTAAACTGAATATTTTTCATTATAGACTACTCGTGATGAACATCATGTCTCTTATCACCTGCATCATTACGGTGGTTTTTACTGATTTTAGTACTCCAAGAGGATGGAATATTAGTATTATACCAGTTAAATTGAAATGAACAGTTTTTTATTTCTATTTAAGTGCCATTCAGTGCAGTAAAAACTAGAATCTTTCAAAGTAAAATCTTTACTCTACTGCTAAACTGGCACGGCTCACGGCATTCCTCGCCACTTCCTGAAGAAGTGTTACAGTAAACCCCTCACTTTGTCCGCCGAGGACCACATTCCACATGTATGGTTTGCTTATTTTCATTCGGTGTGCTTGTCCAGTCGGTTGGCGGTTTAAACTAGCTGTCAGTATTAAGTACGCACAGCCGTTCAAGATGAAGGTGCTTTCATAGCGCGGCTAGCGGTGATGATTAAGGGCTTGCGGTGAAACGGAGAGCCCATTCTCAGCCTGGCTTTTGGCAACACATGTGCCGGGCCTCATTTCTGTCAGAACCAGAGCGGACTCAAATCCAATGCATGTCATGCTACCCTCCGGCAGCGGAGAGCCGCTAAAAGAACATTAAGCTCTCAGCACCACCTGACAGCTGCCCATCTTTCATCCGTAATGATCTGACGGTGTGTTCTAGATTGTGTTTTCGCTCTGCTTTAATGAAACGCAGCCTGCGCATGTTTATGCAGCCATGACCTAAGAGCGGGAAATGGCGTCACCTTGACCCCAGGATCACCTTGCCGGACAGCCTAATGACTGCGTCCGTGCCACTGTGAAGGCCGGCAAAACAGAGATGAAGCCACAATAAAGGCAGGGGCCCAAATCACAAGCACATGCTGCCCCGTGCCGGTCTCAGCCGTGCGGTGGCGTGCTAAGAGTCCGTTTGCAGTCGGCGTACGGGACGTCAACAAGCTGTTTGTCAGGCGGCTGCGGTAGTTAATCTTTCACGAAAGATACAATGGCTCTTCTATGCGTACAAACAACAACAGAGGTTGATATATGCAAGAACCAGTTATCAGTGAAGAGAAGAGAAGAGAAGAGAAGGACGGTCGGAACAAAGGACGGATGAAACAACGGATGGATGTATGGATAGAATAACGAACGGGTGGTTGGGTGGATGGACAAAACAACGAATGGATGGATGGAACAATGGACTGAATAATGGATGGAACGAAAAACGGACAGAACAATGGATGAATGGATGGATGGATGGATGGATGGACAGAACGATGGATGGATGGATAGAACAACGAATGGATGGATGGAACAACGGACTGAATAATGGATGGAACGAAAAACGGACAGAACAATGGATGAATGGATGGATGGATGGATGGATGGACAGAACGATGGATGGATGGATAGAACAACGAATGGATGGATGGAACAACGGACTGAATAATGGATGGAACGAAAAACGGATGGATGGACAGACAAAACAACAAATGGATGGATGGATGAATAGATGGACAGACAGAACAATGAATGAATGAATGAATGGATGGACAGAATGATGGATGGATGGATGCATGGAATGACAGAACAAACAGAACGATGGATGGATGGATGGATGGATGGATGGAGAGAAAGAAAAAAGGAATGGATGGATGGATGGATGGAGAGACAGAACAATGAATGGATGAATGGATGGATGGATGGATGGAGAGAAAGAAAAAAGGAATGGATGGATGGACGGACAGACAGAACAACAAATGGATGGATGGATGGATGGAGAGAAAGAAAAAAAGGAATGGATGGATGGATGGATGGACAGACAGAACAACGAATGGATGAATGGATGGATGAACGGATGGATGGATGAACGGATGGATGGATGGATGGATGGATGGATGAATGGATGATGGATGAATGGATGGATGGATGAATGGATGGATAAACGAATGGATGGATGAATGGATGGATGGATGGATGGATGAACGGATGGATGGATGGATGGATGGATGAATGGATGGATGGATGGATGGATGGATGAATGGATGGATGGATGAACGGATGGATGGATGGACGGATGGATGGATGGATGGATGGATGAATGGATGGATGGATGGATAGATGGATGAACGGATGGATGAACGGATGGATGGATGGATGGATGGATGATGAATGGATGATGGATGAATGGATGGATGGATGAATGGATGGATGAACGAATGGATGGATGGATGGATGGATGAATGGATGGATGAACGAATGGATGGATGAATGGATGGATGGATGAACGGATGGATGGATGGATGGATGAATGGATGAATGGATGGATGAATGGATGGATGGATGAACGGATGGATGGATGGATGGATGAACGGATGGATGGATGAACGGATGGATGGATGGACGGATGGATGGATGGATGGATGGATGAATGGATGGATGAACGGATGGATGGATGGATGGATGGATGAACGGATGGATGGATGGATGAATGGATGGATGGATAGATGGATGAACGGATGGATGGATGAACGGATGGATGGATGAACGGATGGATGGATGAACGGATGGATGGATGAATGGATGGATGGATGGATGAACGGATGGATAATGAATGGATGGATGGATGGATGAACGGATGGATGGATGGATGAATGGATGGATGATGAACGGATGGATGATGGATGAATGGATGGATGGATGAATGGATGGATGAACAGATGGATGGATGGATGCATGAATGGATGGATGGATGGATGAACGGATGGATGGATGAACGGATGGATGAATGGATGGATGGATGGATTGATGGATGGATGAATGGATCGATGGATGAACGGATGGATGGATGAATGGATGGATGGATGGATGAACGGATGGATGGATGGATGAACGGATGGATGGATGAACGGATGGATGGATGAACGGATGGATGGATGAACGGATGGATGGATGAATGGATGGATGGATGGATGAACGGATGGATAATGAATGGATGGATGGATGGATGAACGGATGGATGGATGGATGGATGAATGGATGGATGATGAACGGATGGATGATGGATGAATGGATGGATGGATGAATGGATGGATGAACAGATGGATGGATGGATGCATGAATGGATGGATGGATGGATGAACGGATGGATGGATGAACGGATGGATGAATGGATGGATGGATCGATGGATGAACGGATGGATGGATGGATGGATGGATGGATGGATGGATGGATGAACGGATGGATGGATGGATGAACGGATGGATGGATGGATGAACGGATGGATGGATGAACGGATGGATGGATGAATGAACGGATGGATGGATGGATTCCACAAAAAAAAAGTCTTGGCACAGACTGACCAGAAAGCACAATGAAACAAATCACAAAAATCTTAAGTTGTTTAGATATGTTAATTAATAACTTTTCTCATTAAAACTCGTTCACTTCATGCCTAATTTCCCCTCCAATCTGGAAACCCCGCAGTGTCATCAGTGAATTCAGCTTCATGCGAGTCAATAGTACAGTTACACAAATGCACTATACGAACAAAACCGACTGGAGTATCGAACGATAGAAAACAAAATACCCCCATTATATTATATTACATCCCATTTATTGACTACAGTGATTATTCCCGCAGAGTATTAAATGTCAAAGAATTACCCCTCAGACGTGGGCCCTAGAGGAGCAGCGGGGCCGCTCAAATGTTACTCGAGTCACACGGGCGCTCTGAACTCACGGCGCTCATTAGCCGCAGCGCTCAGCGACGGCTCATTTAACCCCACGTGGAAACAGCAGCGCTCCATTACGACTGCCATTTTTCTCCGAGCCGGCACTCACGGCACGGCGTGGCACGCTCCCCCTGCGACGCAGACGCAGTGCCTGCACTGGATGCATGCAGGCGTGTGGAGCTCTGATTACATGACGGGGAAGTGTTTATTAATGCGCTAATGATTTCACCGTGTCCCGTCCTTCAGACGCGTCACGCTGGAGGTGACGGGACACGGACGGCTGAAGAATAATTGGTCTAGCTTGTCACTGGAATTAGAAAATAAAATGCCATAAGTGGCGTTTGCCAAGTTTGTGTGTATATGCATGTGGAAAAACAGGGGTCTATAAAACCTTGACGACTAATTACACAACACCGCTGTTAACGAGCATTTCCCCTGAGGACAGACATTTCAGGTCAATAAAAAGACATTTAAAAAAGCCAAACAGAAACAGACATACAAATGCAACACAGGCGCGCATCAGGAGAAGGGCATGTCGGTGACGCAAAACCCGCTGCCACGCACGCCATGTGACACACACGTGAACAAACACACACACACACACACACACACACACCCCTAGATAAATGCAACCAGGTGAAGGAGTCTAATAGATGCTAACGGCGAATCTACAATGATGTTTGTTTACGTTCGACCAAAGTTCAATAGTGTTATTGTGTTCGAGCATCTTTAAGAGAACGGATGCGCCACCAGCAGTTCTGCACCTGATGCCAAGACGTCTGCACGCAGAACACTCGTTTATCTGTGCGTGAACAAAACCCTTCATATAGCGCTATAGTAATGAAATACAATCGTTTAACATCTCCATCAGTTTCCAAGCCACACTTGAGCAGAGAGGCTCTAAATACACGGTTCACAAAACCCAGGTTCTGTGCGGTTCTTGTTGTTATTTTTTCTTTTCATCTTTAACACTCCAGAAATTTCCCTCGGCATATGATATATAGCTTATTAGATACAGTATGAACATGTTTGTGATGTAATCGTGCACTGACTGAATGTGACTGACTTTCAGCACATTATTGGGAGCGTCTCGGAGCAAAAGCTGATACAGCGAGAGAGAAGACATGAAGATGACGTGCTTTTCGTTCGTTTGGCATAAAAAGAGCACGTGTGTTGTGATCTCTACAGGAACTCGTGCCTTTTTAGCACACAAAGACTGACATTCACTTGCATTTATCAAACGGCCAACTTCAGTGTAAAAAACATTTAAAAATATTCTAAAAGACAAAGAGAGGAACTCTTAAAGCTCTGTCTTTTAAACAAGTCGAAATACTTTCACCATGAATATATAATATAACGTAATAAATAAACATCCCCGATGCTTCAGTTCACTGAGAGCTTTCTTAAACGCAGTAGAAGTTGTTTCCTAACCGGCTCTCTCCCGTTTGTGCTTCTTCTCAGGTCAACTGTCATTAGTTCTAAACAGTTCTATCGACTGTTTTATTTCCACTGTCATCGTAAGTAACATGAAATCCAAAATGTTCCGGATCTGAACGACACGCGCGCATCCGCTTCGTTACGGGCCGTTCACATATCGCGCCTAAAAAAGCGTGGAAAGCGCCGCCGCGTTGCTTCCCTTTTGAGCGCTTGCATAGGAAATCATGGATATGCGCGTGCAAAAGACGCGATATGTGAACTTTTCCACTTTTACTGTCTATATGCATGTTCGCGCAACACTGTCTGAACATGTATTTGATGTTATACATTTTCATGTACCGTGCCTCCCCTACTAAATACAGCAGTATATCTTTAGCCAAACAAGCGAAACCACAATAACATTCAACCCTCTTTTTTATTATTCATAAAGGATGCAGTAAATCAGATCAGAGTCGATTTGTTGCCGTTTCCAACATTGACAACAATCAGACCGGAATAATTTCTGAAGGATCATGTGACACTGAAGACTGGAGTAATGCTGCTGAAAATTCAAAGCTTTTGAAAGTTAGTGTATATTTTGCTAATTAAACTAAAAATGGAAGAATGTAAACTAAAAAGCCGAAGCGCTGATGCTGGAGCGTCTGGCTGACAGCCTCGACGAGGTGATAAAAGCATGTTTCCTGACATGGTAACAATCTTCATTAGCACATGTTTCCCTCCACATCCTCCCTCTTTTTTAAAGAAAAATTAGGAAGAGTTCAATAGAAAAGGGTTAAACCACCTACGACTTAAAACACAAATATAACAGATTGACACAATACATTGACTGCAGAGACTCATGTGACTGTGATGCTGATCAAATTTAATCTGCCGATGCTAAAAATGGTCTTACCGTGGCAATAATAATGATAATAATAATCATTTCGCCCTTTTAAAAAAGGACTGAGGCACCATGGCACCAGCGTTGTTACTGTTAACTAAATTTGCTAAATTAAATTATCTAAATTAATTAAACGTATTAATTAACTTATTAATTCAAATTATTAAATTAAACTAAATTATCTTATTTTCTCATCCATTAAAAAACATTTTTCAGTCATTGAAAACTAATCAAATAAAAATATAAATATTACAGTAAAAATCCTGAATGGTTAATTCACCCAGAAATGAAACTTGAGAGCTTCGTTCATCTTCAGAACACACATGAAGATGTTTGATGAAATCTGCGAGCTCTCTGTCCCTCCACAGACTGGATCTCATTGGTTCTTCCCGAAGCAATCGCTGAGGTTCATTCTCGTGTTGTGAGGCATATTAATAATAATAATATTAGAATATAATATAATAATAATTTAGAAATAAAAGGCATTTTTCCTACCCTCACTTTAACATGAAAGCAGTGATCCCGTCATTGAAACTCACTAACGAATGCTTTCATCATCACTATCAGCGCAAACGCGATGAAACTAAGAGATTTGAAGAATAAAACGAGAGTTTCGGAGTCCAGAACTCAGTGACTGATAAACTCGTGCCGTTTGATTGACAGCTCCAGCGATTGTAAAGACAGCGTTCTTTGACCGCTTTCTATATATAATTAAATATCATTTAAATAATAGATTATTTTCATCCTACTAAGAGAAACAACGTGAAGTTGAGCGTTTAGTCACTGGTTTGATTTACTGACATCTGACTACATGAATCATTAATATCAGTCACTCACATCTTGAGTCCATACAGTAAAAGTGAAATGAAGTGAATACAAATGAATTCATTCACATTGTTGAATATAAATAGTCATATTCCATTAGGATCCTGTGAAAGGTGATGTTATTTTAGTCCTGTATCGCTCTTCGCTCCTCCTCATCTCACGAACACACCAGTGGGCGGGGCTAACGCTGCAGTGACGAAGTGGGCGTTGATTTCTTCTAATTTCGCAGACTTTGCAGATTTATTCGAATACAAAAGTGAGATTTTCTGAAGTGTTTGTAGCCGCGTGAATGCGTGTAGTCGTTGCGTGACAGTCGATCCGTGTGAAATGAATTCGGACTTCAGTTCAGCTTCACGGGAAACACGCGCGATCAATATATATATAATATTTCGATTAATTCATACTTTTCATATTTCTAATTTATTAAATATGAATTAAAATAAATATAAATTACACATACCAGATTTATATCGCCCATCAGCCACTGTGATTTAATATATTTCAGATTGATATTAATCTTAATATTAATAATTAATATTTAAGATTACTATTCATCAAGCATGCATTGATTAAAATTGTTGTAGCAAAAAAAATTTTTAAAAAAATGTGCGACTAAATCATGTGCTGGTGCGACCAACTGAGAAAATTGGTAGCACCAGTGCAACCAGTGGAAAAGTTAGTCTGGAGCCCTGTTGGTAACACTTTATTTTACAGTGTGATTGTTACATATGTTACATGTATTTACTGTCGTAATAACTAGAAATTATGCATAATTACATGCAATTAACACTAAACCAAACCCTCACTCTAACCCTAACCCCATAGTAAGTACTAGGGGTGGAACGGTACATAAAAACTGTTCAAACCGTTCGGTTCGCTTGTCTCGGTTCGACGCATGCGCAGTGTAGCGCCGTGTTCAGACAGTGTTGCGCGAACATACATATAGACAGTAAAAGTGGAAAAGTTCACATATCGCGTCTTTTGCACGCGCATATTCATGATTTCCTATGCAAGCGCTCAAAAGGGAAGCAACGCGGAAGCGCTTTCCACGCTTTTTTAGGCGCGATATGTGAACGGCCCGTAATGAAGGCTGCCCGGAGTTGGCGGATGCGCCCGTGTCATTCAAATCCGGTGTATGGGAACATTCTGGATTTCAAAATCTATCAAAAACAAAATGTTGAAATTTGGATTTCAAAATCTCACCCAGCTTTTACTCAATAATGTTCCCAATAATGTGCTTAAACTCGAGTCACATTCAGTCAGTGCACGATTACATCACAGAACATGTTCATATTGTATCTAATAAGCTATATATCATATGCTGAAGGAAATTTCTGGAGTGTTAAAGATTAAAAGAAAAAATAACAACAAGAACCGCACAGAACCGGAAACCGCGACACGAACCGAACCGTGGGTTTTGTGAACCGCGCCACCGCTAGTAAGTACATGGAGTTAATTGTCATTACGGAGTACTGTATGTATAACTACACTGAAATACTGACACCTAAAAATAAAGAGTAGCCAAATACTTTAATAGTCTATAAATAAAATCAAGGGTTAAAAGCTTCATATGGGCTTCCTCTTCCCTTGATGTTTCGTTGATAACCCCAGCTCAACTCCCTCTGAAATGAACCCATTTTTTAAAATTCTTTTAAACCATAGCCGGTTGCTGCTCTTCTGCAGCTCATGAGAGGCACTTGAAGGCTGCGTCCTCAGACTCCCATCTGATCCAGACGTCTTGGCTATGAATCCTCTGCACCCCACTTCCAATGGAAACACACTTGGTACCATTTACCAAAAAAAAAAAAAAAATGAAAGAATATTTGTGTCATGCCACAGTACTTTTTTTCTAAAGGAATGATTTTTTTTTTCCAAATGGAAAATCCAAGTCAATAAGCCACAATTTAACATCCCAAACACCAACAAACATTTGCCCAGTCACATTTCCTCTTTAATGTCCTCAATATCAAGGATCGCTTGATGATGGCAGCTGGACACGACAGAGATGATCATCTGTCAGGGACAATTTCACATCACAGTCAGCTCTTTGTTTGCGTGTGTGGCCGTGCCATGCCGCGCAGAAATGTGGACAACACATTGAACTTTTTCCATCGTTTCACGACAAACAAACAACCCGACAATTACCCCGCTACCCAGAAAGCCATTCCCATCTGTTGTTTGTCTCACTAGACTCCTATAGAACGCCGCTCAAATTTAACATCGTCACTCAGAGGTGGTTTTACCCTAAGGCTTTATAGTCATATTTCCATCAAAACCAAATACATTTTGTATAAAGAGGCTCTGTGCAAAATCACTGACTCTCAATGGAAACTATATGAGTGTATGATTATGAACTATGGAAAAAATGGAGCTTTACTTTTGAAAATGATTCGTTATAGCAGCATCAAAACATGACCATTTATGAGACGTTTTTGCTCCAAGTTTACTTTATATCACAAGTCGAGTGTTTTAAATACACTTCTGTGATGTGATGTCGTTTTGGATCTAAAAATCGGATTATTTTATGGTGTTCTGCACAATGAGAAAAGCTATCGCGATTAGCATTGCATTATAAATCTAGAGTATTATGAAAATACCTGACATGGCATGAAGGACACATAGACCATACGTCGTCAAAAGTGTCTATATTATACGTTATCTGCATGTTAAAGCGATCTCTGGAAGACCGTGTTAGTTTCTGATTCATCTGAAGTATGAATCAAAAACACAGTACATCAGAGTGTCCAGCGCTCGTAAGGATCACAACGGCGCTTTTTGGGTAAAAAATGAATAAATATTACTCCTCTGTATAAAAATTTGACATAAACATATGAGAATCCATCAATATTTCTCCAAATGTGCATGCCTTTGAGCTAAAAGCCCAGCGGGATGTTGTTTTGTCATGAGTTTTGATGACGATCCCACAGGAGTTTTTTTCTCAATGGACGTCAAAGAAAAGGTATCGACTCCGTTTTTCACATTCGTGACTCCTGACGCGTATTAACAAATTACGTTCACTTTACGATATTGAGAGTAAAGCAGCGATTAAAAATGGAATCTTGAGTTTTAGATCTTTTTAATGATGTATAGTTTTACACTGCATGTACCAGTAAATTTGAGTTCATTTAAAGAAAGAAGCTTCGGCGCGTCGGCGGTGGGTTAAATCGTCTGCTTTGAGACTCCTCGACATCGGCCAAGACGTTCTTATTGTACATTGGAAATGAAAAAAATGAAAAAAGACTTACCTCTAACGGAGAGTCACAGAGGAACCTCTTAAACTGTGAGGGGAAAGAAGTAGAAAAGAACAGCGTTACTTTAAATTCAACCACATGACAAAATATAATATACGCAAAAGAACAGTTATAGTTGGAGGGCAGTCTCATGTACGCACATTTGATACGGCCTTTGCATCATTTTATCTCTCATCTCAATCCTTCAAGCTCACGTTGCAAGATTTGTTTTGCACCGTATTGTCAATGTTATGGCGTGCATTAACGTCAGACTAGGCTCAATTGAAGCTACGATCCCAAATTTCCGCTCTCCCATAGCAAAGTGAGAACAGATTAACGACAACATGTCCGCAAACACGGCGTCGCAGTGCAGGGCTGCTCACGATGCCCAAAGAAACAAATCAACGCTTTAAATCTTCAACTGTTTTCAATTGTGCTTCATTTAAGAGGGTTTAAGTAAACTTGGATCTTCAACAACACACACAACGGCAACGTTTGCAATCGCAGTGATGCAAGACGTTTAATACTGTTTACTTAATTTCAAAACGTGTAGCTGCTCGCGCCGTTTGTTTTGGCCGAAGCGAGGTGGCAGTGACCGGCTGAGCATTGTGAAGAGAGAGAAGAGGCAAGATGTTTATTAAGGAGATTTTAAATATTTTTGCTAAAGCCGTCGTGGCCTTGATTTGATTATCGATGACTGACTTACAGGTTTCTTTGTTTGGGTCACACACAGGACTAAAAAAAGATGAAACGGACCCAAGTATGACTTTTCATACTTCAGTACAAAAAAGTACCAAACTTTGAGGGGAGAAAAAAAACTCTGATGTCTAAATATATATTCAGAAGCATGTAAAAAAAAAAAACAAGTGTAAATATATTAGACAGTGGAAATGCCAAATAAGCAAATAAGTGCGTAAGTAATTTCAAATCTCTTTTTATTTTTTAAATAAAAGTGTTTGTTTGCCACCAAGTCTTGGTTTTGAATGACGCACGTCGACACGATCCTCAAAATTAGCCGAGTTGTGTAGAATCCGTCGATCCTCGAAACATATTTAGGAGCATTTGCGCGGGTGTAAGTCATTCCTGTGGTGCGACTTGCGGAACTGGACGGTTTTTAGAACATGCATTATTACACTACGTCACGCATGACCTTTCCAACGGGATTATGAAATGCATGGAGCATCACAGAGCAGAGCATGTGTGTACTAATGTTTATTTTTCTCATAAAATGTCTGTTGGTTTTCTCTAGATCAGACTCTTATTCCTCGTCTGTAGAGTCTTTGAAGCTGCACTGAAACTGACATTTGGACCCGTTGAACCCCAAACATCCCGGAATGTTTTCCTCAAAAACCTCCATTTCTTTTCCACTGAAGAAAGAAAGACATAAACATCTTGGATGACATGGAGGAGAGTGAATTTTTGAAGTGAACTAATCCTTCAACTTTGCTCAACTCACATCTCTGTCTCTCGAAGCGATAGATATTGAACATTAATGAAGTCCAATGTTTTGTCGCAGCACCCTGTGCAACCCAAAAACTTCTGTCTAAAATATGAAGTGTGAGGCAAAACTGATCCGATAAAAGCTCTTTACCCAAACATAAAATGGTCCATGATCATCGGCGCTTGTTCATTAGCATGTGCGCGCTGGTTGTCACTGTTTATCCACAGGCCTGTGACACTAATAAACCCTGCTATAATGGTGAAACATCAAACCAAAGAGAGAGAGAGAGAGAGAGAGAGGCAGCTTATACAAACTAAATGGTAATACTTCCACATTGACGCACAATGAACCTTCAAAAGAAGCTCCTGCTTCCAGATCTTCATCAGAATAAATCTGACGGAATTACATTTGGTTCCATGCAACGAACTCGCACAAATACACTTCCCTTCCATCTTTAACACACACACACACACACAGAGTCTGGTTGTAATCTGGCAAAACCAGGCTCCTGTGGTTTAAAACGCTACAAAACAACAGTGAGCAGCTTCGTGTATTGGACAGCGGGAGGGTTGGAGAGAATTAGTCAGCAGTTACAAACTCCATATGGTGATTTCTGCATCTGAGATGTTTAGAGAACCAACGACGAGACAATTTATGGTTTTTGTTTCTATTAAATGTTCTAGAACAGGCTAGTTATGTGTTATACATCCCTAAAACTGTACGACTGCAATAAGCAAATAAGCTCAATTTGTGGCCGTTGGGAAAGTGAAACTGAGAAAGATGGGCTGCTGTGATTCGCTCAGGGGGTGAAAGCTGGCAAACACTCTCTCCGGTGCTGCCAGCGCTCAGCAGTGGGGGTTTGTGGGTAACGGCTCTATGAGAGAGGGCAATGCAGCCATCTCCATTCATCTTTTCGTGGATCTCCTGGAGCCTGGCAGTGAACACCCTGCTTGGTTAACAACTTGGATGTACAAATATATCCAGGGTCGAGGAGTAACGAAACACAAGTCACTCAGTTTTGTATTTAAAATACTAAATGTGAGTGACTGTGTTTGATTTGAAATGGGTGGTAATCAGATTCCAGTTCCAATTGACCAAAGTGACATGTTTGAAAACAAGGCAAATCAACGACTGAACAATAAACTTTTCATTGCCATTAAAGTGGAATTACTTTTGCAATGGAACTCTTCATACATTTACATCCACCGATGAAAAAGAAGAAAGAATAGAAAAGAAAAAGAAAAGAAAATCAATTTGCTCCGTCTCCAAAACAACTTTTTCTTTCTTCTTTCCTCCAACCACCAACCATATTAGAGACTCCTTTCACAATCCAATCAGTTCCTGCTGGGAAAATGCAAAGTTATGTCCTTCGTTTGTTTGTTTTTCTCCTTGAATATCTTGAAAACTTGTCATTTGTCAACTACCCATATCTTACATGACAAGCATTCATGCTTCTTTCTCATTGGCTTTATTCTCTCAGAAGTCCTTCAAATATGTTGTTCTGACATGTTCAAAAATGGCCTTTTGTGAAAGCAAAAAGGTGAACTCTAACTAAAAGTAGGAAGTGAAATGGCTCAGCAGGGATTTGAAATTAAGCAGAACATAGCGGACGTTAGGGACTGGTCCTTAATGGACCATGAAATCTGCCGTTCAGATCAACCTACGTCTGTCAGAGAGGTAATAACGTAACTCCATACTTCATTTAACCAGACCATATTCTTGTACATTGAAACATATTCAAGTAAAGGGGAGTTTGACCAAGAGAAACTGCTCATTTTGGTAAACGGCACGCATCATATATCGTCAAATGCATATATTAACGTATTAATATAGAAAGTCTACAAGGCGATGGCATTAGTCAGAATAAACACAAGCTGTATGAATGGATTTGTGTTCCTCCTCTGCTCCCCAGAGGAACTCCATGTAATTAGTTAGTGTGCCATTAGGAGTAAATCGTTTTAACAGGATTTGTTGTGCTGAAAATCAGAGACACATGTGTAGGAGTTCAGTCACGCCTCACTACTTCAACACACAGACAACAGAAATCCCTGCCTGTGTGTGTGAGAGTGTGTGTGTGTGTGTGTGTGTGTGAGAGAGTGTGAGTGTGAGAGAGAGTGAGAGAGAGAGAGTGTGAGTGTGTGTAAGAGTGTGTGTGAGTGTGAGAGTGTGAGAGAGAGTGTGTGAGTGTGTGTGTGAGAGTGTGAGTGTGAGAGAGTGAGAGAGAGTGTGAGTGTGTGTGAGAGTGTGAGTGTGAGAGAGTGAGAGAGAGAGTGTGAGTGTGTGTGAGAGTGTGTGTGAGTGTGAGAGAGTGTGAGTGTGTGTGTGAGTGTGTGAGAGAGTGTGAGTGTGAGAGAGTGAGAGAGAGTGTGAGTGTGTGTGAGAGTGTGAGTGTGAGAGAGTGAGAGAGAGAGTGTGAGTGTGTGTGTGAGTGTGTGTGTGTGTGTGAGAGTGTGAGTGTGAGAGAGTGAGAGAGAGTGTGAGTGTGTGTGAGAGTGTGAGTGTGAGAGAGTGAGAGAGAGAGTGTGAGTGTGTGTGAGAGTGTGTGTGAGTGTGAGAGAGTGTGAGTGTGAGAGAGAGTGTGTGAGAGAGTGTGAGTGTGAGAGAGAGTGTGTGTGTGTGTGTGTGTGAGTGTGTGAGTGTGTGAGAGAGAGTGTGTGTGAGTGTGTGTGTGTGTGAGAGGGTGTGAGTGTGTGTGAGAGAGTGTGTGAGTGTGTGTGGAGTGTGTGTGTGTGTGTGTGTGAGAGTGTGAGTGTGAGAGAGAGTGTGTGAGAGAGTGTGAGTGTGAGAGAGTGAGAGAGAGTGTGAGTGTGTGTGAGAGTGTGAGTGTGAGAGAGTGAGAGAGAGAGTGTGAGTGTGTGTGAGAGTGTGTGTGAGTGTGAGAGAGTGTGAGTGTGAGAGAGAGTGTGTGAGAGAGTGTGAGTGTGAGAGAGAGTGTGTGTGTGTGTGTGTGAGTGTGTGAGTGTGTGAGAGAGTGTGTGAGAGAGTGTGAGTGTGAGAGAGAGTGTGTGAGAGAGTGTGAGTGTGAGAGAGAGTGTGTGTGTGTGTGTGTGAGTGTGTGAGTGTGTGAGAGAGAGTGTGTGTGAGTGTGTGTGTGTGTGAGAGGGTGTGAGTGTGTGTGAGAGAGTGTGTGAGTGTGTGTGGGAGTGTGTGTGTGTGTGTGTGTGAGAGTGTGAGTGTGAGAGAGTGAGAGAGAGTGTGAGTGTGTGTGAGAGTGTGAGTGTGAGAGAGTGAGAGAGAGAGTGTGAGTGTGTGTGTGAGAGTGTGTGTGAGTGTGAGAGAGTGTGAGTGTGAGAGAGAGTGTGTGAGAGAGTGTGAGTGTGAGAGAGAGTGTGTGTGTGTGTGAGTGTGTGAGTGTGTGAGAGAGAGTGTGTGTGAGTGTGTGTGTGTGTGAGAGGGTGTGAGTGTGTGTGAGAGAGTGTGTGAGTGTGTGTGGGAGTGTGTGTGTGTGTGTGTGAGAGTGTGAGTGTGAGAGAGTGAGAGAGAGTGTGAGTGTGTGTGAGAGTGTGAGTGTGAGAGAGTGAGAGAGAGAGTGTGAGTGTGTGTGAGAGTGTGTGTGAGTGTGAGAGAGTGTGAGTGTGAGAGAGAGTGTGTGAGAGAGTGTGAGTGTGAGAGAGAGTGTGTGTGTGTGTGTGTGTGAGTGTGTGAGTGTGTGAGAGAGAGTGTGTGTGAGTGTGTGTGTGTGAGAGGGTGTGAGTGTGTGTGAGAGAGTGTGTGAGTGTGTGTGGGAGTGTGTGTGTGTGTGTGTGTGAGAGTGTGAGTGTGAGAGAGTGAGAGAGAGTGTGAGTGTGTGTGAGAGTGTGAGTGTGAGAGAGTGAGAGAGAGAGTGTGAGTGTGTGTGAGAGTGTGTGTGAGTGTGAGAGAGTGTGAGTGTGAGAGAGAGTGTGTGAGAGAGTGTGAGTGTGAGAGAGAGTGTGTGTGTGTGTGTGTGTGAGTGTGTGAGTGTGTGAGAGAGAGTGTGTGTGAGTGTGTGTGTGTGGTGTGTGAGAGGGTGTGAGTGTGTGTGAGAGAGTGTGTGAGTGTGTGTGGGAGTGTGTGTGTGTGTGTGTGTGAGAGTGTGAGTGTGAGAGAGTGAGAGAGAGTGTGAGTGTGTGTGTGAGAGTGTGAGTGTGAGAGAGTGAGAGAGAGAGTGTGAGTGTGTGTGAGAGTGTGTGTGAGTGTGAGAGAGTGTGAGTGTGAGAGAGAGTGTGTGAGAGAGTGTGAGTGTGAGAGAGAGTGTGTGTGTGTGTGTGAGTGTGTGAGTGTGTGAGTGTGAGAGAGAGTGTGTGTGAGTGTGTGTGTGTGTGAGAGGGTGTGAGTGTGTGTGTGAGAGAGTGTGTGAGAGTGTGTGTGTGTGTGTGTGAGAGAGAGTGTGAGTGTGTGTGTGAGTGTGTGAGCGTGTGTGTGTGTGTGTGAGAGAGAGTGTGTGTGTGTGTGTGTGTGTGAGAGACTGTGTGTGAGAGTGTGTGTGTGTGTGTGTGTCCCAATTACAATCTTCCACTCACAATAAAGGGACGTTCACACTGATTTCAAGCAGCGAAATGAGCTGAAGTCCTGCACTTCCTCAGATTTTGAGGGAAACGAGTTACCGAAGTGCACAAACTTACTCCAAGTTACTTTAACATCCAAAAGTATAACTTCACCATCACTAGCTGACTGCGGTGTAATGCTACGAATTCATTTAATTATTAAGATATCATTCAAAAGTTTTATTAAAGAAATTCGTTCTTTTATTCAGCAAGGATGCATTGAATTGATCAGTAAAGACATTAATACATGACAAAAAACATTTCCATTTATAATAAATGCTGTTCTTTTGAACTTTCCATTTATCAAAGAATCCTGATTTTTTCTTTTTTATCATGGTTAACTACAAAAATACAAAGCAGCAGAATTGAAGGATCATGTGACGCTGAAAATTCAGCTTTGATCACAGGACACAAATTACATTTTAAAACATATTAAAATAAAATATCACAATATTACAGTTTTTAATGCATTTTTGATCAAATAAATGCAGCCTTGGAGAGCAAAAGACACTTAAAAACATCTTACCGACCCAAAACTTTTCAAGGCTAGTGTGTAAGTTCGCATGAATCAAAAATGACAAAATCACAGACAGGGAAAATGATCTTTCTGAAGTAGCTTTGCAGCACGTGTTCATCAAGACCAGATCCACCACCAAAGGGTACGAGGAGGTAAAGAATGAAGGAATGGAGACAAGTGACTTCAGGAAAGTCCCCGACTCAGTTTATACACACAGACCCACGTCTCGGCTATGATGCTCACACCTTCCGCACTATAAATAGAGCTCTGTTCTGGCACCAGGAAACAATCTGGTGGTAGACTGACAACAGCAATTCGCCAGAGCCGGGCCAGTTTCCAAGCTTTAAGACTTCTCTCAGGTTACTGAGAACGTCAAGTAGGTCCACATCCAGCTCACCCTCAGCACCAAGTCGTCTTAACAGCGACAGAAAGAGCTTCTCAAACGCAAATCCAGTCAAAACAATGCGAGTGCGAGACTGTGGCGGCAACAAACCACGAGGTCTGAAGAAGGTGACAGCTCCAACACTACTCTCCCTTTATACTCATAAACTCTCCATTACATTTGAGATGAAACCACTTTCATTATATCCTGTTTGACATTGTTCAACCCCCAAATCACTCTTCACATAAAACTTGATTTATCTTGGCCTCCCTTTGTCCTCCCGACAGCGTTTTAATAATCTAAAGACACCTCACAAGCTCCCAGACTGAGAATGTGGCTTCTTTTATGACATGCAATTGAGTTACGGCTGTATTTCACAGAGCAGGGTGTGTTTATGCGGCCCGGCCCAGTCTAGTCAAAGACTGAAACGACACAACAGAAGCAAAGATGGACGCGAGCAGCAGAACAACACTGTCATAATGGACTATGATCGCAACTGAGACGAAGACACTGCATGTCAATCAGAAGTCAAGCAGACCAACGGTCCTGTGGCGAGAGCCAATTTCATGTTTTGCTCAACGGCTCAAATTTGGTGAAAATATCTCGTTTTGTTTAGGAGTTATTGACATGTATATGAATGAACACATTAAAATGACCCACGCCTGACTTTGACTTGAATATCAACATTTTGACATTTGGCCATTGGCGTACAGTCAACGACCCATGTGGTGGTGGTTTTGTCTCGATCAGACTAACGGTTTTCGAAGATATTTTTGAATGTTGTTTAGATGCTAAATCACAACGTTGCACTAACCATACAGCGAAACCTAGCATGTTTGGTCTCGTTGGACTCGGCAAGCACTCAGGAATCCAAGTAGACTCCTGTGTAGAAAAAAAAAAGTCACCACTAGGTGGCGCTGGTCCGAAACTCCTTCAAGGCATCGTGCCGATGACCCATACCAAGTTTCATAATGAAATGTTGATACGTTTGTAAAATACAGGATTTTATTACAAAAATTAAAAATGGCCCAATACGGAAAATTGGACATAATTGGACTTGGCATGCCGCTCCGAATCTAAAGAGACCACTTCTGATTTTTGGACAAAGCATTCAGAAGCCATAAGCAAAAATAGCCATTTTTCGCACCGTCTAAACACAACAAGTTTGGTCTGAATAAGAGAAACCATTGTGGAGATCCGGCCTTGAGTCTATTTTCACAAGCTCTACGAATAATTTGTTCGAAAACGGTTTTGAGAAATTGACTTTTTTGTCAGCATGTTCTTACCTTCAATTTTCGTAAAAATTGGAGAAACGACTAACAAATTCTAAAAAAAATTCAAATATTTTTATGATGGAAAATGACAATTGAAATGGAAAGTTTAGTTCCAAGCCCTTACGGTTCAGTCTGTGCTTTACAGGTACAGATTCTGTGTGGTCTAGTGCGTTCGAGAGAAGTGTGCATATATCTGTGAGTCAGTGAGCAGAGCCTCGGGTTAGTCGGTTGTGTTTCATGCAGTTGTGAATGGGCTATGTTGAAGTCTGTACCTCGCTTTCCCCACACTCGTACGGAGCGTCGCCGTGAACGGTCATCTGGTAGCGGGCGTAAAGCGCCGCTGACTGCTCGTACGACGCCAGGAAGTCCGGGTCCTCAAAGCTGACAGGCACTAGCCTCACCTTCAGAGTGATGGAGGGATGATTAGAGGGTGGCGGGACAACAAAACGGTATAGGAGGAGAAGACAGGTGAATAAAGGAGACGGTTAGTGAAAAAATGGGACATAAACAATGGAAGACAGGGAGGTTGGAAGGGAAGGAAAAGAGAGGAAGGTAATAAAAGTGTGTCGATAAGGGGAATGCTTAATACAAATATATCAATGAAATGATATAAATAACATACATCACATATGCAGCGTTTTTGGGTTCATATTCGCATTGCAAGCCAAAGTACGCGATGCTTATTCACATTCATCATCATTTTCGCAACTTTCACAATTTAAACAAATAATATAATTGATTATTATTCTTAAAAAATCAAGGTTCTTTATTGGCATTCAATGAAGAACATTTAAAATGCACGGAATCCTGTTCTTCACACTGATGTTAAGAACATTTCATTTAAAGGCTCTTTGTGAGCTAAAAATGAGAAGCTTTATTTTAAGTGTATTTTTGCACATTTCTGTCTAAAACGTCTTATGATCCAACAGTAAATGAAATAAGTAGAATAGTTAATGTCATCACATGAATTCTGACTTTTGCATATGAAAGTAGTTCTGAATGGAATTGCACTTCATTGTGCCGTTCACAATGAGACCCAAAAAACTGGTTTGCATTAAGATATTGCATCTTCTTAAATAACAACAGCAAATACGAACCCAAAAATAACCTTAAAAAAAATTAACCTGCATTCCCAAGCTGTCTAATGCTTTTAGCATTTCACAATTGCTTCAGTACATTTAAAGAAATGTTGTTGTTTTGTTAGTGATGAACAATATGCGCCCTATTTTAACGATCTAAGCACTGTTGATGCACTTGAATCCACTTTTGCTAGTTTAACGACGGAAAAAAGCGTCCGGTGCAGCAGGTGCATGGTCCAAAAGGGTTGTACCTATTCTCTTCATGAGTCGTGAGTGTGTTCGGGGCGTAATGTGCGATAAACCAATCGGAGCGTTTCCCATCCCATTCCCTTTAAAAGACTGAACGCTTCTCCAGAGAGGAATCCTTTTATCTGGAACATTTGGGATGTTTGTGTGCTGCTTGTGTGTAACATTTTACTAACGTTCCCTTTAAATAACAAAAAAAAAAACTGTGCCAAGTTGTTCAGTCGTTTTTAGTTCCTCAAAACAGCAATACGCTAACAATGCACCTGAGCACACCTCGTTTTCAGACCGGACGGGCAAGAGTGCATTTGCTATTTAAACGTGGCACTGGATGTGAAAATGATAACCGTGTCGGGCTGAAACTAGCAAAAAAACACACGTTGCGTCTGGCGTCGGATTTCGCGGGGTTGTATGATAGGGCCGTCACCAAACCAATATTAGAGAATGATCAGTCTAATATTGGAAGTCTTTAAAGCATAATTATTATATGATATATTTAAGAAAATCCAAACGGTGTAATCTTCTGTTGATCCATATTTTTGGTGAAATTCCTGTTACACAGTTTACATTATAATGTTCAGGTGCATCTAAAACACGTAAATTATCATACCGCCATGTTATCAACCAAAATAATTATGGTTTAAAACCCAGAAAACCATGTTCTGCATTCGCACCATTTAAAAAAAAAAGTGACTTTGTGTTTGGGTGTTGAGTAAGACAGGAAAGGGAATGTGCATTACTGATCAACACTCAAGAGTTTGAGGGTGAATGTAGGGAAGGGGGCTGATGGTGAGGCTGGTGCACTGAGGCCGTGAAGCTCAACATTCCCAAGACGATCAATGAACCTGAAGGATTACAGGATAACCCTTCAGGAGCTGTGAGATAAGCACTCGATAAAAAAAAAAAAGCCCAAACTAAGCTTGTTCTACTTCCTCCAATGTGTTGAGCCCAACAAAATCAGCAGTCGGAGGCAGAAATAAGCCTCAGGACATCCTTTAGTGTATACACACACATTTACATACAAGGCATTCACAACCAAGAACTTGGAAATGTCAGTAAGAGCAAAAGCACAGAAGAAGTAGAAGGGCTGTATAACACCAATCCAATCCAAGTGAAAACAAAAAAAAAATCCCAAACGCCGCTTTCTATAAATCCTCTAATCTGGTGAAATAACTGACGCTGATCTCATGAACGAGTGCTCCAGTCACAATCACCGTCGAGATGTCTCCAAATGATTCAGTTCAAAAGAGTCCGCCATCAATAAAAACCAATATGAGACATGAATCAGCAACATGCACACGGCCCACTCTTCCATCACATCCCATTCACACAAGCTGATAAATACGAAACCGTAAAGCCGTCGGAAACGCTGGATGATGACAGACATTATATGTCTTCACATTAGTGAAAAAATGACTCAAACTTCAAAAAGAAATGTGTAGAGCAATCAGAGCATTAAGCTGTGGTGAATCTCATTTATTCTGCTCATCCTTTCCTGTTCTTCCCATCTACCTTTACATAAACCGTGGTAAAAAAGCCACAAAAACTGATGAAACGCATCACATGCATTCCCCTTTTCTTGTCCAATGTCTTACATACACAAATATAAGCTGACGTCACAATCCTCAAAACATTGTTTGGTTTGAAGATGGCCGTGTCAAATGCGCTCAATGAGAAAGCCCTCAGCGCCGGATCCCCTGACCTGGCTCTCGGTAGGTTTGTCAGGCGGGTCCTTGTGAATGGCCATCTGGTACAGTTTGTACACTTGGTACGAGGCGTCGAACGAAGCTTTGAACTGTGGACTGGGAGGGCTGGAGCGCACTAGCCTCACCTTCAACATGAGGATGAGCATCAGAGGGTTAAACAGATTCTTTCCAAGAAACAAGCCAAGAAAAAGTTAATAGTACAGGAGAACCTTGAGCATCTTGTGATTTGGAGCGGAAAGGAAAAACAGGTGTGCATGCAGTTCTCGTTATAGCACACGGGTGAATCTCATGAACATGTTCACTTACAAACATGGAAAAAAAAAAAAACATAAATAGAAATATGAAATCATATTCGGCATAAAAGAAAATAAAGCTAATTTGTAGATTTGCAATTTAAATATATTTTTGCATTGTCACAATTTTTATGACTTTATTTAACACTCAAATCTCATTATCACCAGGCAAAAAGAGTATAATTTATGTAACCGTTTTAGAATATAAACATTCTATAAAAAATTAATAAAGCAGTACTGCTTTTAAAGCATGCATGCTAAAAAAAAATAATTTTGCATTAATTGATAAAAAAAAAATCTGGGGAAAAGGAGTATTAAAATGATGGAAATACCAAAAAGTAAATTATCCAGCTGCATTATAGTAACAGGAAGTTAAAAAAAAGTGATATATATCATATATATCTTTTATTTTTATAGCATAATTTAAAACAACCATTGTTGCCCAATGTGCTGCACAAAGATAGAAACATTTTACAATAACAGAGAAAAACACAGAAAAACACCCAGAGAGATTAAAACATAATATACATTCACTCAAACACCTGCAAATCAGCAGTCCTCGTTACGTCCCAACAGATGAAGAAAACATTTGTGAAGATGGAAAAACAACAACAAAAAGCACACATTCATATTTTTTTGTTTGTTTGGGTGATATTCAGCATGAGTTCAGCAAGAAAATATTTTACATTATGCGTCTATGAAGGGGTGACTGATGAAAACATATTTCAACCTAAAATCAAAGCAAAAAACATATCTTTGCATTAAGAAATTATGATATATGACCCAAAATATTAATTCTATTAGTTCTTGACAGGCTTTACGAGATTCACCTGATAATACAATTATAATTATAATAATATAGTTGTGTACTTTCTCATGGATGAGAACCACATCCTGGTCCTCCATGTGATGCACACTGTAGAGAAGACGAGAACACATGACTTCCTGCACTGATGATTGAACACAGACCGGCACTGAATCGGTCTCAAAGAGTCTCCTTGCATACGGTAACAAAGGAAACGGCACGAACGTCTAGGCACGGTTGAACTGGCTTTCATTACGTCACATTAGCAGCCACAGTCGAATACAGGAAATGATGAAAAGCGGTAATACTGATACTTTAGGTTATTTTTAAAATTACTTTAAAAAGTACATAATGAATCCAAACAGTAGCTACATATATATTTTTTGTCCAAAGGCCTTAATAATAATAATAATAAATAACACAGATATGACATCTAAAGTATATAAGGTAGTAAAAGTAGAACTCTTTTAATGAATCCAAAAGGTTTTAATTATTTTTTTTATATATATATATTTATTTTTGAAGTGTCAAAAGCTCATTCGGTTTAACTGTCCAACTGATCATAAATATCTTAAAATGTAATAAATGTATATATTTTTTATTCTGCCATGATTTTATCACATCATATATCAACAAAAATGGTGTTACAATTGTGTAGAAGTCGTTGCTTTATGAGAAGTAACCAATATAAAAAGACCATTTTTGATCAAGTCATGTGGTGAATATCATGTGACAGGATGTGACATCATTCAGACGCCTTCAAAGGACCACATGGTCATGAAACAAAGTAACTAACTCTCTCTTAACTATTTGAAACATTCATGTTTCACGCTCATACGCATGTGCCGAAACATCAGGTCATTCGGTGCAACTGCTATAAAACATGGAAAAATTATATTTTTATAAAACTTGTACTAAATATAAAATGTTTGATTGTCCTTTTGCTATCTAGCTAGATATCTGCCTGTTAGCATTGTCATTCGGCACACCCAAAAGTGTCATTTGGTAAAACCGGGAAATTTTTGGTGCCAAATTTTGTAACAAAAAAATGACAAAAGCAGTGTTAATAGATTATAAAAACCACAATCTCACTGTTAACACTTAATAAAACATCAGCATCAATTATATTTTTTACACTTTTAAAAAACCTTATTCATAAATGACCCATAAATGAATGGGTTAAAGTAGTACATGTTTAGATTAAGCGTGTCAAGATGCAGGTTAATAATACCAAACTTTAGGGATTGACCGACTCGATTTTGGCCGATACAATAACCGATATATTGGCTGGTTAATCTAAATCGAAATCTTTATATCATTTTTGAGACTACAAAATTTACAAAAACAAAAATCTCACCATATATACACAATAATATTACGTAGCTTGTTCTTAACTGTGTTTTCCTTTATGATTTCCGATCCTATTTCAAGCAATTCAACACCATCATGATGGAGCGAGCTCATCTGAAGCGTCTCAGCTGGAGGAAATAATACATTATTGATCGGCTTTAATATATCGGGCACATTTTCCTATCTGGCCGATAACATTAAAAACGAACAAATATCGGCAGATGCCGACCAAACATGACTGATTTTCCAATGGGATTGGAACGACGTGAAAGTGAATGATTAAAATAAGCATATGCATTTACAAAATGCAGCTCACAATCATTCAATTACATGACCGTCTGAAGACAAAGTGAGACGAAAACTCATTGCTGTATAAATGTGTCGAACATGAGTTTAAAACGGTGTGGGATCAGATGTTATGCTTGATTAGTAAAACTGAGCTTGACATCCAACAGGATCATCAGTGTTTGCACAAGGACACACTGGCCTCAGAATTGAGGCGGCAAATTGAAATCCAAACCTCCAAAAAACATTTAATTGAGTGGTGAAGCTGTTCCTCATTAAAGGACCTCTCGCTGAGACATTTTCATTGGACGAGGTGCTTATGGTTCACAAGTTCCCCAGAAGAGCATGACTGGGGGATTTAGATTGAATTTTATTTTATTTGGCCCTCAATGAACATCTCTTATTATTGCTTGGCCGAGTTAATGAAGATATTTGCGACTTTTGTTTCAGATAAACATAAGTCTTTTAATCTGCCGAGCGATTCTCTTGAGACGTGGATATTTCATTAAATGTGTGAGGAGTAACCGAGACAAAGAGAGCGTAATGCTGTCAAAACAGCGCAGAGATTTCAATTTATACGGGAGGTGAAAGAGGGCAGAAGCAATGGCTTCACAAACGGGGATTTGAAAAGACGTTCAACATGAGATGAAGTTATAATGTGCCTCTACTGCCCTCTGCAGGTGTAGATGGTGTTGATAACCATAATTAATCTGGAGCAGACACAGGCACATATAGTTTTGAAAGCAACTCTCTGGGTTCAGTACAAGTTAGCCCAGAGTGAACGCACAATCATGACATTCCTCCAGTCTTCAGTGTCACATGATCCTTCAGAAATCATTCTGATAGGATGATTTGATGCTCTTTTCTTATTATTATCATCAATGTTTTGCATTGCATATTTTATTGCAATCAGAAATCTTTTGTAATATTGTAAAAAGTCTAAATGTCCATTTTGTTGAGTTTAATGCATCCTTGCCGTACTATTTTATTCTTTTCACAAAACACACGGAGAGAATTTTAGACAGAATGTCTTTTTCTGTACAATTAAAGTACAGGCAAAGAAAGGGAATATCAGTCAATAATGACTTAAATTACTTTAAGAAGGTGTGAAGTGACTTGAAATACTTGCATTTTGTCTTTTTTGAGGCATTTAAAGGCGTGGTTGATTATGATTTGACTTTAACTTCAGTCAGTGTTGATCATAAACAACATCTGTGAAGTGACGACGCTCAAAGTTCAATGAAATGAGAGATTTTCTTTTACAGAAATCACTTTTTAAACGGCTAGTAGAGACTACAACGAGCTTCTTCCCGGATGGTGACATCACTAACCCTAAAATTTACATAAACCCCGCCCCCGAGAAAACTCAACAAAGGGGGCGGGGCCATGTCGGGCCGCTTTAGAGTTGTTGTCGTCGAGTGTCGTTCGTTTTACGCCGGACCGCTTCACAAACGAGGGTCGATTCAACGCAAAAGATGAACGTGACGAGTCGATCAACATCAATTTATCCACGAACCGTTCAGAAACGTCTCCATCCGTTTGAACACTTTCCTCATTTTGTCTGCGTGAGATTCTCCAGCTTTGTTGTTGTTGAGCTGTTGAAGCTCCGCCCTCTTCTGGAGCAGCGGCTCATTTCCATTTAAAGGGACACGCACAAAAACAACGTGTTTTTGCTCACACCCAAATTTGACAAGCGATAATAAATGATCTGTGGAGGATTTCGAGCTGAAACTTCACGGACTCATTCAAGGGACACTTATATTACATCTTGTGAAAAGGGACATGAAAGGTGCTCTTTAAAAATCATTGTACTTTCTCTGTATGGAGAAAAACACAGCTCGCATCCCCTTTTGCAAGAAAGAAAAGAGCTCTACATTGTTCATTTTTGGGAAAACTCTTCTTTCAACACGTTAAGGCTAGAGGTAAGATGTGCCACGGCTTCTTAAAGTAATTTTTCCCCTGTCAAACAATGAGTTCTTCACTCAGATGGTAGTGTGCGTGATGAAACGCACTCCACGCGTGCATCTAAACATCTCATTAGGCCGGGTGTCTCTGAGGTCGCTCTCCGAGGGCTTGACGACCCCACAACTGAGATTTACAGAAATTAGCCCAAACACCCCCATTTCACAAGCGATAAAGTGACGTCTGGAAAGGAAGCGTGTGATACTCCACGCACTGCTTTTTATAGCATTCGTTTTCATTATGTGCCAGAGAGATAAGTGGTAACAAACAGACTTCAAGGACAAAGCTTAACCAGCATCAAACTACGCTCCGGCCGTTTATTTTTCCACGCAAGGGTCTGACACACAAATGAAATGGCTGAATAAATGAAAGCACCAATTGTTGGTTTGCATGAGAACGTTCATAATAATAAAAAAGGGTTTTCTGATGTAGGCTATTGTTTCTAAAGTGAACCACTATAACCTTGTTCAGATGACAGTGACATTGACTGCTATCCACTTAAGATAATTGAATGACATATTGAAGTCAATCAAATCAATCCAGTCAACAAGCTAATTGAGGGATGAATCAGCCCAGTGCCGTCTCCAGGGACAATGACGTTTAGGGAATAAGACGGCCTTTCATGCAGACTTGCTTAGAACGCAAAAACACTGGCTGTTTACCCATGCTGACTTCACCCAAGCAATCGCAGCAAAAGCAGGAGAGGATTGTTTGTGGAGAATATTTGCTCAGGACACTCAAACCGCTGTGTGTGATAGTTGCTGAGTTCAGGTTTTATTGGTGCATCTTCTCTTGCTTTGGCCAGTTTTAGTTTCTTGACCTCAAAGAAGTGTACAAGTAAAGTTCATGACTTACCTCTAAACGGTGCAGCGGGTCATTGGGTAAGGACTCCTTAATGAATTCCTCCAATGATTTGGGTTGATTAGATGGAGATTTTGGCGGGGCTGGACTTGGAGAAGACACGGTTTCTTGTTGCTTCTGTTGCTCCTTTTGAAGTCGTCTCTCTTTCCTAATGTCCTTAGCTTTCCGACACAGAGGCCTGTTGGGGTCGGCTCCATTTCCTAGAATTAAGACAACAATGATAGACGATATTTGAGAGTTGATTCACTCTCTTAATGACAGTCGAAGCATTACTGCACTCCAGTCTTCAGTGTCACGTGATCCTTTAGAAATCCTTCTAATATGCTGCTTTGCTGCTCAAGAAACATTTATCATCAATGATTTTTCCAGATCGTTTGATGAATAGAAACATTAGAATATTTTTACTTTAAATCACTTTTTATTAATTTAATGCATCTAGTGATGGGCGATTTCAAAACACTGCTGCGAAGCTTTACGAATCATGTTTGTTCAGAGAGTTTGACTGCAGATTGTCTAGAATAGAGGAACAGCGTAATGGAGAGTTCGCAAAGAAACTTGCTGATAGATGAAGCAGTCAGTTATGGAGGTTTGTTTCCGCCATGAAATCAAAATAAATGTTTATCTCACAATTCAGATTTTTTTTCCTCAGAATTGCGAGATATAAAGTCAGAATTGAGAGATATAAAGTCAGAATTGTGAGATATAAAGTCAGAATTGAGAGATATAAAGTCAGAATTGAGAGATATAAAGTCAGAATTGAGAGATATAAAGTCAGAATTGAGAGATATAAAGTCAGAATTGAGAGATATAAAGTCAGAATTGAGATATAAAGTCAGAATTGAGAGATATAAAGTCAGAATTGAGATATAAAGTCAGAATTGAGAGATATAAAGTCAGAATTGAGAGATATAAAGTCAGAATTGAGATATAAAGTCAGAATTGAGATATAAAGTCAGAATTGTGAGATATAAAGTCAGAATTGTGAGATATAAAGTCAGAATTGAGAGATATAAAGTCAGAATTGAGAGATATAAAGTCAGAATTGTGAGATATAAAGTAAGAATTGAGAGATATAAAGTCAGAATTGAGAGTTTATATCAAAATTATAAATGATTTCAGAATGCTTTGTGGTTGAAAAATGATGGTTTTATATGGATCATTTTCTCAAAACAATCACGTGTAATAGCGAGTGGGCATTGATAGTCATTACAGTGGCTGTTTACTGACAAGCCTTAATGGAGCTGAATCCTAAAAAAAAAAAAAAATTGATCATTTCAGACAGATGGTTGAAAATAATTGTTTTTCCACATATATATATTTTTTTAAAACTTCACTAACATTACAAGTGAATCTCACAGAACATCTTAAAATAAAAAAATCCATGTCATGACCACTTTGAAATGAACATGATACATTTGCATTTTAGTTTTATAATGTGACGTCTTAAAGGTGGAGAACTGATTTCACCCATCATTCATTTATCGGATGGTGTCAAGTGGGTGTTTTTGAATGGTGCTCGTTAAGTAAGGTCAGCGTTGATTTCATGTTGACTTGGTTAGCTACATGTGGCACGTGTAATTTTCAAGAGCGTATGCCCACAGGCGGAGGCACACCCCGAGTCTAAAATATGTCAAATAAATAGTTCTGCACAGTGGAAAACCTGACATCTCCAGAGAAAAACCAGCAGCAGGAGCCTAAAAACCTGAGGGCCGAGATCCCCAATGAAACAAAACTAAGCTTCCATTTACTGACTACCACATAAACTGTGCGGCATGTTGCTGGTGATGTCTGGTATAGAGGGGCGAAGACTACAGGAGAGGTATAATCAACAACAGGTCTCGAGTACATCCCACATTTGGAGCCGTTTTTCTGGGTGTGAGAGCATGTTTCCACGAGCGGCTTGCGGGCACGTTCGCTAACCGTAGGAGTGCATGATCCTTTGAGCGAGTTTCATGTGTACGCCAATGAGTCGTCCAGTTAGTAAACGCAGGGCCGAGTCCTCAGGTTTCGATGGAAGTCATTTGCGCTCCTCTGACATCATGGCAGCTGTAAAACACCACGGCTCTGTTTGTTGACTCCCGCTGCTTTTGCGAGGATTGCTCAGACCGCTCGCACGTTTAAATGAAAGTGTCGAGATGGTTGTTCGCTTTCCCTGAAGGAAACCGAAGGAGGTGGTAATCCCAGGTTGAGAACGACAGGCAGGGCTGGTCAGGAAAAGAGGGACGAACGGGGTCATTGCATCAGTTACTGTTTCAGAGAGTGCGGCAGCAGCCCTGGCAGTCGGCCATCCATTTACTATTGAGAAAAGATTAGAGAGAGTGCTATATGGTGGATAAGACACACAATCCAGTCGTGCAGTTTATCTCTGACAACCACTCCATCACCTTGATTCACCTAAAAATGTTAATATTCTGAAGCATTTCTGAGGACAATTTAAGTGGTGTTTGATGGTGCAAAACATGCTGATTTGATTTTAGGATGCTTGTCTGGGGATCGCGATGCATTTGCCAAAAGGTCTCTGGCCATGGCTGTCTGTAGGCGACTCTGAGCTGATTAACTGGCAATTATGAAAACAGACGCACATATTTGACACAAGAAGTGTTCGTAATTGCAAAATGAAATGGGTCACATCCTGCCCTAGTGGTCAAGAACCATTTGTTGGACTGTGCAAGCTGAAACAGTTTATGTGTGATAATGTATATTAATCTGTGTCTGTGTAAACAGTACAATAACCTGCTCACTCCCTCTCTTTCTCTCCAACCCCCCCCCCCTAAATCCCTCTGGATCAACGCCAGCCCCTCAGAGTGCTCCCGGCATCCCATGTCAACAGTTTACACACTGACATCCTGTTTGAAGCAATAAGGAAAGCAGGGCCATTTCCTGCCTGTCCCTGTGCCAGCCGCCATCGAGCGTCAGCCTGCCATCAAACCCTTCACCCCGCTGGGGGAGAGAGAGATAAGAGCACTGCTCACAAAACCTGTCAGTATATAAATCAAATAAGCACTTATATATTGCATATCAAATACCTTGTCGCATTGTGACAAAATGTATGTCTTCATAAATCAAGGCCACGAGACACTTTCACAATTAACACTGACATTCAAGTAAGTTTTTTTTGTGTATGGGGGGGGGGGGGGGGTTACTTTCATACTTTCATACTATTATATTGATTATAAAAATTAAAAGTTATATTTATAGTTTCATATTAATACTTTCTTTCAGTAAGAATGCATAAAATTTAGCAAAAGTGACGGTAAAGACATTAATAATGTTACAAAAGACTTCTATTGCAAATAAACGGCGTTCTTTTGAACTTTCTATTGATAAAGAAATCCTGGAGGGGGAATAATCATGGTTTTCAACAAAAATATGAAGCAGCTCAACTTTTCTCTCCACTTATAGAAATAAGAAATGTTACTTGAGCTGCAAATCAGCAAATTAGAATGTTTTTTTTTTATATGTTTGGCCTTTTTTGCCTTGATTTTTAAAAAAGGACAGGAATATTAGCATTGTCATTGAAATAATGTCACAATGCAAAAAAAATCCTGACGGATGGATGGATGGATAGATGGATGATACAAATAGATGGATGGATGGATGGATGAATGGATAGATGGATGGACAGAACTGGATGGATGGATGGATGAATGGATAGAACTGGATGGATGGATAGAAACGGATGGATGGATGGAAACGGATGGATGGATGGATGAATGGATGATACAAACAGATGGAAGGATGGATGAATGGATGAATGGATAGAACTGGATGGATGGATTGAAACGGATGGTTGGATGGATGGATAGAAACAACGGATGGATAGAAATAGATGGACATGGATGGATGGATGGATGGATAGAAACGGATGGATGGATGGAAACGGATGGATGGATGGATGAATGGATGATACAAACAGATGGAAGGATGGATGAATGGATGAATGGATAGAACTGGATGGATGGATTGAAACGGATGGTTGGATGGATGGATAGAAACAACCGGATGGATGGAAATAGATGGACATGGATGGATGGATGGATGGATGGATGGATGAATGGATGGATGAATGGATGATGGAAACGGATGGATGGATGGATGGATAGAAACAACCGGATGGATGGAAATAGATGGACACGGATGGATGGATGGATGGATGGATGGATGGATGGATGAATGGATGGATGAATGGATGATGGAAACGGATGGATGGATGGATGGACGGACGGATGGATAGAAACAACCGGCTGGATGGAAATAGATGGACACGGATGGATGGATGGATGGATATATAGAATCAACCAGATGGACGGATGGAAATAGATGGAAACGGACAGATGGATAAATAGATAAATAGATGGATAAATAGATGCAAAATGATGGATGGATGGATAGAATTTCCTAAAGAAAAATAAAACTTTAAAAAACACAAAAAAGAATTGCGAAGGTGAAATATGACCTGGACATCTTCTGGATAAGTTTCAAGGGATTCACTCATGAACAACAAAAGAACAGCGTTTACTTCCCGTCTTTAATTTAACACCACAAAAACAACATTTAGAAGTTATCTTTAGAAGCGCAGCATTATCCGGACGCAGCTCGTTAGTTACACTCGCAACACAAAGCGCAAATTTGGACCAGCTTTCAAAAGCACATTGATAGCAGACTATTTACACTTTCCCCAAATAAATCTGGTCTTTACACGCTTCGCATGAGACGAGGGACCTCCTTCAGGACCTCCGAGCGCTGCTCTGTGACTTCCTCCGAGTCATTGAGACAATTAGCTCTTTCTTAACACTCATTCTTCCCTCTTTTCCTGTTAATACCTCCAGTTGACTTAGAGGAGGGAACGTTTCCGGCCAGGGTTGTAAATACGGCACGGGGATGATAGAGATGTCGAATGGCTTCCCTCCAAACCAGAGTAAACACGAGCGAGAGAGCTGGAGCAGATGCTGGGCCGGATCCAGGTCGAAGACAGCCTGCGTTCTGTTTCTTACACTGTTTAACTGAACTCTGAGCGGATCGGAGCCGCTGTGGTGCCGTTTGGTTATAATACAATAGAGTATTGTACGAATTCATCTTCACACGACTCAAGCACACACCAAGAAACCCCTCAAGACGGCTGACGGGGGTTCATGTTCCCTAGTACAATTCGCAATTGGATTGAAAGCGATACAGCTGCTTAGAATCAACATGGAAGAGATAGTTTTAATCACTGGTCACTTTATCACTTCCCGCCCGGTTACGACAGTGTTATGTTAATGACGCAAATGCAATTCAACTCACTTAAACATATTAGTACAGCACTTTTCACAGCACATTTTATTCCAAAACAGCTTCCCAGCAATCTCCAGCAGTCAAGGCACCTAAAGCAAGAACATCTTCTTAAAGGGACAGTTCACGCAAAAATCCTGACATCATGCATTTGATGACTTACTTTCTTCTGTGGAACACAGAATTGAATTTTGAAGAGTGTCAGTTGTCCAAACTACATATTAAATTTACAATCATTGTACGGACAAAAAAAAGTTTGCAAAGTTTCATTTATTATCGCTTGTCAAATTTGGGTGTGAGCAAAAACACGGCGTTTTTGTGCGTGTCCCTTTAAATGCAAATGAGCTGCCGCTCCAGAAGAGGGCGGAGCTTTAACGGCTCAACAACAACAAAGCTGGAGAATCTCACGCAGACAAAATGAGGAAAGTGTTCAAACGGACGGAGAGACTCAGGAAGACGTTTCTGAACGGTTCGTGGATAAATTGATGTTGATCGACTCGTCACTAGCGTGTGTCGTCACGTTCATCTTTTGTGTCAATCCCACTATAATGTCCTTTTTCACATTTTTTGGATTGGCAGATGCACCGATTAAAGCACTTAAACACGGAAAAAGTCATGCTATGTCCCCTTTAAAAAACTAAATAAGAAACACTGACTATTATCATGTTTGAATAAAAACAGAGCAGATTGTCCTGAGGTCAGGCAGACCTTTAGCAATAGACACGAGCTGATGCAAGCGGGGCCGCTGTGTGCAAGGGAGAGATAAACTCTGACAGATCCGTTCCTGCAGAAGACACATTCTCCCTCTATAGCAGTTAACAGTTCGTAAAAAGTCCAGAACCGCCTTTCCTCGAGGACTCATGGACACATATACAGTTGCACACACTCATGTACATGCAGCAGCAACTCAGAGACACATTCCTTCAGATGCATGTACACACACACACACACACACACACACACAGGCTCCCTGAGGGGACAGTGTAAGGTATATTCTCTGTGTGGGGATGACTCAGGGCCGGGTGAATTAAAGCTGGCACACTCCTTTATGAGAGGAAAACATATGGAAAGAAGAACAGTGGGGCGTGGGGAAGAGAAACACTTTTACTACCTGGACCAGCCTTCGCTGAAACACACAAGGCTCAACCTCTTAGTCAACATGAAATCAAAATGTACTTTCATAATGCACATTCCCGGTCATGCGCTTACTCATAAAAAAAAAAAACTGAGTATTAGTTAAAGAAAAAAAATAGTATTGTTTTCAATCCCTCTCACTAAACTCACTTTTTCTAGTATGTAACACCCACTTTTCAACTTCCACCCCACATCCTTTTTTATAGAATATCTTGTTTCACTGAATTGTATGGAACTAAAATAAAAGGGGATGCAAACACAGTCACGTGTTGCTTGCAAACAGATTTAATTTCATGGAAACCATCAAATTATCTCTAGATTGGCCTGTTAGGAGTGACACCGCAAAGTTTAACAGCATTAAACGTGTCCACAAACTACCAGCGCTCCTATTAATGCTTCTTTTTAACTTTGCACCTCATCTTTTTTTACATAGACATAGTTAATTCTTATTTTTGTGCATTACTTGTGCTGCAGATACACTAACATTCAAACGTTTTAGATCAGAAAGATTTTATTTTTTAAAACAAATGAGCACTTTTACTCAGCAAGGATGCTTTAGCTGATCAAAAGCGACAGTAAAGACATTTATAATGTTACAAAAAAATAAATGCTGCTCTTTTATATTTTCTATTCATCAAAAATGTCCACAAAATGTGAAGCAGCATAAGTTTTCAACATTGATAATAATCATAAATGTTTGTTGAGCATCAAATCATCATATCAGAATGATTTCTGAAGGATCATGTGACTCTGAAGACTGGAGGAATGATGATGATAATTCAGCTTTGATCACAGGATATAAATTATAATATTAAATGTGTTCAAATAGAAAAATGTTATTTTAAATTGCAATAATTTTTCACAATATTACTGATTTTTTAGGCCAATAAATGCAGCCTTGGTAACCACAAGAGACATTCAATGTATATATATATATATATATATATATATATATATATATATATACACGTACTTTCCGACCACAAACACTTGAATGGCAGTGTAAAAACAAACCCTCAAATTCAAAATCAAGTCATGTTATGTTCTGCTTTAAAAACAATTTAAGTGGAAGAACTCAGTGTGTTCAGGCTGAAGGTAAACGATCTGGACTACTGGAGATTGTTGAAGGTGTTCCCCAAGGATCTGTGTTGGGTCCGCTTTTGTTTACTATCTACATAAATACTCTTGATTGTGATATTCATGATGCAAATTTTCACTTTTAAGCAGATGACACTGTTATGTATTGTAGAGCGCCCTCTAAACATCAACTAAAAACACTCTAAAACACATTAGAAACGGCACAGAATACCTTAGAAGAAAAACAAAAGTCTGCAGATTTTGGCTGGGTCTCAAAAAAAAAAACCTCTAGTTTTAATTGTTCCTTCTTAGTTTCTCATTAACATGAATTACGAGTGAAGGTCGAAGCCTGTTCGCATGTACTCGCTTCACTACATTCAGCTCAAATACCCAGAGAAACCATTTACAGATTCTGTTGTTTATAACCGGAGCATTAACCTCCTGTGAGGAATCAGTCATTTAGCTCCGTCCGCGTCAACGCTAACAGCAGACATAACTCAGACGTAAAGATGGTCATAAAGCAAGCTGCGATAAATTTGTCACCAGGTGGTTTCCGTTTGGAGATGGAGAGAGCGAGAGTTTTCTCCTCCTTTTGGGAGCCTCTATAAATCCTTCCTATTTCCGGACCGTTCTGTGGGGGTGCTCATTCCAGGGTCCTGTAGATGTATGGGACTTTTAATTTGTCTAAAATTCATATTCAAAGATGAATACTCCTTGTGCCTCAAGTCTACATGGAATTTATTTTACGGTTTGGCTCACAGCTCTTCACCCTTGGAGTAAAAGCAAGTACATACTTCTGATAAAGCTAAAATTAGTTAAACAATTGCATTTAACTAAAGGATAAGATGGTGAAATTGTTCAACACAGGAAGTGACACTGGCGGGAACAGCGATCTTACACAGATGATGTGAAATAAAAGAATATCCCAAGGGAGGCGCCACATTTATTTCTGGACACATGCTGCCCTCTACTGATCCTCAGCGGAACTTTGCCATCATTTCATTCATCAGACACTCATCCTGACTTGCTCGTCCGGTTGGGAAGTGTCAACTGGATCGGATTCAGAACTAGTTTTATTTTTGGACCCAGATGACTTTAATTTTCCTTTATACAGTGGTTCTCAACCAGGGGCGTCCGTGCCCACAAAAGGGCTTTAAAATTACTTAAAATGATCGAAGACAAGACAAAACAAGCATTAAAATAAGCTAAATCAACTCCAATCTTATTTCAACTCAGCCCCGTTTACATCTGTTTTTCTCTCTACCTCTGTCGTTGAAGAACCAAGGTTCTGATGGTCCGGAAAAATGTGGATATGTGAATTCACGCGTGGAAAAGTCATGTAAATTCATAAAATATTAAAATGTAATGAGCAATTTTACAATGAATGCATTTTACTAGTTATGCCAAAAAAACTTATAGGGTAGAAATTGTGAGTAAAAAAGTGGTAGTTCTAGAGATTCACAGCCATGAAATTTGGTTTACTTTTTCACAAATTCAGTGTTGTTTTTTTGTTATTGTTGAGTTTTTTTGGGACTCCCATTTTAAGAGTGACCTTAAATTTTAGTAATCAAAAAAATCATGTCGAATTAATTGAAATCATGTATATTACAATTTAACAACAATTTATTAAAAAGTTACATTTTTTAGGGCCCTATAAAATCCATTTTATTTATTCAAAACCGCTTTATTTTTACCAAATTATGTGTTTATGTTTATGTCTGGATTCCATTTTAATGCTTTAATTAAATTACAATAATCAAAAAGCATGTCTAATTAATTGAATTCTAAAGACAACAAAACATTAATTTTCCATGAAATGTTTTGTTTTTTCAGAAATTCTGTGTTGTGTATTTTAACTTTTCTGGCAATCAAATTAATTTATCTTTTAATCATATGAAATTAAACTTTTTTGTCAAACAAAGAGCTGCACAACAGCACTTTACTGTTATAATTAAAACATGGAAGACAAATTGTGATTATTATTTAAAAAATAATGTTTTAATAATACTAGTGTTATTAAATCACAACAGCAATATATTTCTGTCATTTCAGAAGCTGAAAACTGTGTGTGTGTGTGAGAGAGTATTCCCTACATTATGGGGACCAAATGTCCCCACAGTTACAGTAAAACCAGTAAATCTTGACATTGTGGGGACATTTTGTTGGTCCCCATGAGGAAACAAGCTTATAAATCATACAGAATGATGTTTTTTGAAAATGTAAAATAGCAGAACATTTTGTGTGATGAGTAGGTTTACGGGTGGGGGGGGCAGAATGTACAGTTTGTTCAGTAGAAAAACCATTACACCTATGGAATGACCCCATAAACCATGAAAACACAACGTGTGTGTGTGTGTGTGTGTGTGAGTGAGTGTGAGTGGTACATGAAAATGGTAAATGTATCTGTTATTGAGACTTACATTAGCGTAGAGACTGACCTGGTTTGGGCGTAACACTTGCTGTTTTCTCTGCTGAAGCGGGCGCTGTGTCCTCTCTGGGTGTTGTTGGAGCAGTGGAGTTGGTGGAGTCTGTGTCTGGGCTGGTGGTGATGTCTTGAACTTCACTATGGTCTATTTTCAGTGGTTGTTCAGGAGGTGGTCGAACACCTTCTTCATGCACAGAGTCCATGGGCTCTCCTGAAGAACCAACACACGCACATTTAAGATTTACTTGGAGCCATCGAATTATGCATGATTGTTTGATCATAAAACCAACTGCACCAAAGGAATCTATGATCTGCTTAGCCTTACAATGCTTTTGGGAAACACAGCCTAAATCATTTGAAAAGATAACCACAAGTGGGTGCATTAACACAACTAAACACCCTTCAAATGTGTACGTCTAAAAGGTATGACGTGCATCTAGTACTTTAGTTCATAAACACTAAGAAACTTTGTCATGCCAAACACTACACAAACCAACTGAGCACAAGATGGGAGATTCCTGGGTGATAGGTCTGGTTAATGTCTGTCCGACAGCACAGAAAGCGCACCTGACAAAAACGACTGGGTTTTTCCTGCAGCTATAGCCACTGTCCTCTGAAGTATGGAAGAGAAGGGCTTTAGACGACTTTTGAGTTCTTCTAAAACACCTGGGACGGCATATTAAATCAGACCACACCACAAGACATAAGAAACAGACAGAGGCTATACCTGTAGAAAACACTGGCTCGGGGATTAAAGTCACGATTGGGCTATATATTGAGCCGGATATATTCAGGCCGATGTAAGAGTGAGACGCTTTAATGGAGTCTGTGATTTATTTCAAACTGTCTCTCATTCAATTATGCGTTTGTGTCATCTTCACACTTCATCGAGCAGCATTATCAGCAGGTAGATGTTATCGTGCACGCTCACCTTCATGTCCCTCTTCACTCCGCTCTACTGGCATCTCTCCTTTGGAGAGAAACTTGTTCACCCTCTTCAAGGTCTTTTTGTGAGTCTTTGACGGATGGAAGTTCAAGGCATGGCACCTGCCAAACAGAGCCAACAACATATTAATGTATAAAGAAAGACCAAACACATTAACTATACAAACTATCACATCACTCAATAGTCATATTTAACTATAAGACATTCATTTTAATCTGTCACAGAATATCCTATTTAGACAAGCAATCTTTTACCTGATGGTGTACTGTGGGCAGCAGGTCTTATTCATGATAGGCTTGTAAACATATTTGCCACTTCTAAAAACAAGAAAAGAGCAAAGAGGAAATCAATTTAATTTAAATATGATAAAATCACAATTTTCATACATCAGTAAACCCATGTTTATTAATTAACCCTTCCATGCATGAATTGACAACCTCAGTAAGGATTTTTACCCCGTGTTTTTACTGCATGAAAAGTAAAATTTGAATTTAACATTGAGATTTTCAGATGTCTACTGCGTTTTTATACAGTATTAACACAGTAACAGACCTGGTGGAGAAACTCAACTCAGACTGTAGAAAACACTCATGCGTTGATCTACCCGTATTAGCTGAAAATACTTATGATCTTCAAAACGGACACATTTCTACCGTGGCTCTCCTCTGAGAAAAACTCACACTGAAATCTACATTGATCTATTGATTTTTTCAGACTGTAGGGGAAAAAACTAGTTAATCTCATCTGAAATGTTGGGACTAATACATTAAAAACATGCCATAACCAGATTACTTTTTTGATGTTATAAGTAAAGTAACGCAATTACAAGTATCACGCAATACAGAACCAGATGTAATGAGTAAGTAACACATAACAAATAACCTGGTTATGTAATGCTTGTTACTTTTTTGATGTTACATGTAAAGTAATGAGTTACAAGTTACATGCAATACATCACCAGATTACTTTTTCGATGTTATGAATAAAGTAATGCCTTACAAGTAATGTGCATTATGTAATCAGATTACTTTTTTGATGTAATGAGTAAGAAATTCATTACAAGTACCCTAGTTATGTAAAGCTTTTTACTTTTTTGATGTTACATGTAAAGTAATGAGTTACAAGTTACATGCAATATATAACCAGATTACGATTAAAGCAATGCATTTCAAGAAGCGTGCATTATATAACCAGATTAATTTTTTGATGTAATGAGTAAAGTACATCCAAAAGTAACCCGATTATGTGAAGGAACGCATTAAAAGTATAGCCAAAAAAAAGTTACCGCAGCTGAAGTATTTTTAAGAACAACAGCCACAGAAATAGCATGAATTGTAGCTAAAATACAGCTAATGATGCATGATGTGGACAGATGATTAATCCGAATTTCTCCCAATCTAAAATCCGTACATGGAAAGTGTAACATTGACATGATTCCTTACTTTTTTAACTGCAAGAGTCTCTTAGGATAAAGAATGGATCCGTATTACGAAGCAACTTGGCATTTCTGACTGGCCAATCTTGGTTTAGAGGAAAATAATATAAATATAAATATATATCTTTTCTTTTTTACTAAACCTGGCATTGTTTCATTTCAATATTGCTGCCTCTACTTGTGATTTTCCACATTTGTAACTCGCTTTGACTAAAAGCATCAGCAAAATAAATAAACGTACACTGTTTTCTCACCAAATATATCCTGATTAAAAAGTGGTTGACACGAACCACTTCCGTCAAGAAACTCAAGTGCACGCAAACCCATTTGTCCTGTCTGAAGGAGTCTGTGAGACTGTGTTAAGCTCATTACACTGCATCCTGTTCATGTGGAAAAGTGTTTCCTACCAAGACATTATGCAAGAAATCCTATTCATGCAGCACATGATGTAAAATCAAGACTGTATTATAAAACACTTTAACAGTTCAGAGGTCAGGCAATCAGCACCTTCTCCAGCCTCTGTCGATGAGATCTTGGTAGTCCTGCACTGTCATAGTATGGGACCACATGCCTAGAGAGAGAACAACAATATTCAGAACATATACAACACAAAATGATCAAGGCAAAAACCAAGAAAGACATGCATGATCATGAGAACAGGAGCGCATCTGATCTTCACGGTCACGCGCTCTGGGACACAGCGAGCCTCAAACGGACCCCTGAAAGCAAAGCTCTACACACAGTTCAGCGAGGGAAAATGTTTCCTTTGACGTCATGGAGAATTAAGCTCCCACACAAGGACACGTAAAGGACATCTGTCCTCAAAGCTTTGAGTTTTTTGGCTGTGGGGTTGAGATGTCTCTTTATCTAGATTGAGCTACAACGCATTCAACATAAACACCGAGCAGAATTTCAGATTATCACGAGCACAAAGAATAAAACCACTCAATACTGACATTAAACAAAGACACATATCCACAACTGAACTTGAGGGACTAATAAACATCTGTCAATGGGATAAGAAGAGGGCAGGATGTCTGATATATAAATGTGAATGAGTTAGACATCGTTTTATTCAAAATTGACTAAGATATTTCAAAACAGAAATGACTGATTAGGTTGATTTTGGAACAGACACAAGGAGGATCATTGATGGTTGATTTATTGCTACTAAAATCTCCATCTATAAAACTGAGCAAAAACACAGTCTAAACCTTTCAATAGCAACAAACGACATTTACAGTGTTATTCATTTTTGCGCTTTCAATTACTATTCCCCATAATCTAGCTCTTTCCCTTCAACATTTTGAGAGCGTGATTTATTCAGAAGATGTTCTGATTTTAAATTTGATTTTAAAGTTGGGAATTGGGACTGATTTTGGAGCAGAAAATTGCTCGAAAAGCCCTTATGGTAAAAGTAAAATTAACAAAATAATTACAATTAAAATTCAGGCCAGGAAAAGCAGGCAGTCGTCGAGGCCAAGCCGATGGAGCGTGAACAAACGAACGATTCATCAGAACAGAACACGGCACAATCCAGAAAGAGCCATTGTGCAACATCAGTCAGATCAGCGCAACAACAGAGACGTGAGGTTTGTTTTTACCAGACTTATCCATTAATCTAACCCTTACGGGCACCTGAACACAACACAATAGCTACTGATTCGGTTTGAAGCAGATAAACGAGCAGGTAACAAGCCCTGAGAAGACTGAAAAGGAGAGTAATCACTTCAAACACAATGTTTGATCTCCACATCATATATATATATATATATATATATACACTCAGCTAAAGGATTTTGAGGAACATCACACTAATACTGTGTTTGACCCGCTTTCGCCTTCAGAACTGCCTTAATTCTACGTGGCATTGATTCAACAAGGTGCTTTAGAATTGTTTAGAAATGTTGGCCCATATTGATAGAGGAGCATCTTGCAGTGGATGGAGATTTGTGGGATTCACATCCCGTTCCACCACGTCCCAAAGATGCTCTATTGGGTTGAGATCTGGTGACTGTGGGCCATTTTAGTACAGTGAACTCATCGTCATGTTCAAGAAACCAGTTTGAAAGGATTCGAGCTTTGTGACACGGTGCATTATCCTGCTGGAAGTAGATCAGAGGACGGGTACATGGTGGTCATGAAGGGATGGACACGGTCAGAAACAATGCTCAGGTCGGCCGTGGCATTTAAACGATGCCCAATTGGCACTAAGGGGCCTAAAGTGTGCCGAGAAAACACCCCCACACCATTACACCACCACCACCAGCCTGCACAGTGGGAACAAGGCACGATGGATCCATGTTCTCGTTCTGTTCACGCCAAATTCTGACTCGACCATCTGAATGACTCCACAGAAATCGAGACTCATCAGACCAGGCGACATTTCTCCAGTCTTCAACGGTCCAATTTTGGTGATCTCGTGCAAATCGTAGTGGAGATGAGTGGTACCGGTGGGGTGTTCTGCTGTTGTAGGTTGAGCGTGTTGTGGCTTCACACATGCTTTGCTGCAGACCTCGGTTGTCACGAGTGGTTATTTCAGTCAAAGTTGCTCTTCTATCAGCTTGAATCCGTCGGCCCGTTCTCCTCTGACCTCCGGCATCAACAAGGCATTTTCTCCCACTGGTCTGCCGCATACTGGATGCTTTTCCCTTTTCACAGCATTCTTTGTAAACCCTAGAAATGGTTGTGCGTGAAAATCCCAGTCACTGAGCAGATTGTGAAATACTCATCTGGCACCAACAACCACGCCACGCTCGAAACTGCTTCAATCTCCTTTCTTTCCCATTCTGACGTTCAGTTTGGAGTTCAGGAGATTGTCTTGAGCAGGACCACAGCCCTACATGCACTGAAGCAACTGCCATGTGATTGGTTGATTAGAGAATTGCATTAATGAGGAATTGAACAGGTGTTCCTAATAATCCTTTAGGTGAGAGTAGAGATATTCTGATTAAGCATTAGCCTGGTATAACGCAATCTCATCGCATAAATTTGATACAGGGTGATGAAGTCAAAAGTTCATGACGAGTCATTCGCCTCGAGACAGTTCAGTCACGCAGCACCAGCTGTTCCTGGATTTTTATTACAGTGCTGATATTTGTGATGATTGAGCCTTCACAAAGCCCCGCCCCCTTTAGTTACTGTTGCTATGTCCGCTCTCACGCCACACATCATGTTCTCACGCAGAGAAAAATACTGAGCAAAGAGACTCTGACAACGTATGAAACAGTTTCATATTTCAAACAGAAGTTGAATCAATCAATAGCGTCTAGTGTGTGTTTAATGTGTCGCTCCTCCATCATCTCTTCACTCTAGTTCATTTATAGCATCAAATAAACATGAATGAACATCAGAAGGAATGTCGTTCCAAAATGGAGGATTCAGGGTTATGATTGGTCAGATCGCCTGTCAATCAAACTGTTTGCGAAGGGTCAGTGGATTAGTATACAGGGTTCCAGACTGCGATAAAATGGTCTAATTTTGCCACCTTTATTTCTGCCTGTGCGACTAAATTTGTAAAAATTTTAAATGAAAGTGAAACAGAACAGTGCTACTCGTTTGAGCGGTGCAGCGACAGACTCGCCGATCTCGATCATGTGACACTGCTTACGACAGTTTGAGTTCAACACAAAAATGAATACGTTTGTGAGATCTAGTGGGAAGCGTTCAAACTCAGCGCAAAATTCTCCGCTTTAAACAGCGCCGATGTGGAAACCGGGAGAAACACTGAGCCTGAGGCTCTCCAGTCCACAAATCACCACGAATTAATGTAGTGACACTTACTGAAACTACAGTATTGTGGCAGAAATACTCCAATTTCAGAGCTCATGCAAACTTTTGAGTGATCTTTAAGTGCTTCACACTTTTTCCAGCACTTAAAAGCTCTGAATATCCCATTTTAATGTGATTATTTGTCAAACTAAAAGTTTAAAGATGAGGGAAAACTAACACTTCAAGGCAAACAAAACTTTATTACCACTTGATGGTGGCAGAGAAACACTTCTTGACTCTCTAAAATATGGAAAAGTCTCAAAAGAAATTTTGATTGAATTACTCAGAAAGCGAGTAAAGAGTTCCTTTAATGATCACTGGAGCTGTCGGTCAGTTTAGTATGGTACATTCAATAAGAGTACAATATTTACGTTCTTCCCTACAAAAATGTTTTTAATGTTAATTTTATCTGCATCTCCATGCTTTACTGTCAAATTTCCAATGAAAAAAACATGTATCCAAACCAAAACTGAGCCCAATCACTTCCTCAATGGACTGATACGCTCAGCTCCATTCTGGTATTTATTTTCCCAAATTAATTTGCAATGAATAATTTAGAGTCCTGCCCAGCATTATTTCTAACCAAACACCCATTTTCAATGGGAAACGCGTCACATCATAAAAGCAAAATGTGTTGCAAACCGCATGACGTGTTGACTTTAAGAGGTTCTGATACTTACTTTCAGAAAGTGAAAGCGAAAGCAATGAATTAAACTCTATTCTCCAGCAAAGCTGGACTGAAATGTACGACCTATCAAGAAGATATCAACAGTTACTGAGACCAAACTGGACCATTCTCCAGAATGATGGGACCATGAACTATAAAAACTATACATCTCGAACTAAAATATCAGAAAACGAGCTGGTGGAAATGTTTAGAGAAAAAAAATGAATAAAAATTTAAATAATAATAGTAATTAATAAAAATAATATTAAAATAGATTATTAGTTGTAAATAAACACCATAGTGAGTAGAAAAAATAATAATTTAAATTAATAGACACTAAAAACTTCCCAAATAATAATATTTCCCACATATTTTAACATATCTCACAGTATAAACTGGTTCTTTACACTAGTAAACATACAGACACCTTTCAAACTTTAGGATGGGCGCTCATATATGGATCTGAAACCCTACAGCTACAGTACAGTAAATAGTACAGTAAATGTTACTGTATAAACTCAGTGACCCTGTTTCTGACTGCCTAAATGACACAAAACGGGCTCTTTATTCACTTGATTACAAGATGAATGAACAGATGAAATCCAGGACAGTTTTTGTAAAGATCTGAACTTCTTCAAGCACGAACAGGCCTCTGCTATGATTACCTCAGATCGTGAAATTATTTCTGTCTCCTCGGTTTTTATGTGAAAACTGACATTCAACGCGGTTCTGACAGCTGACGAGCTCATTATGAGCCCATTTTACTGCACATGATTGACTCGACAATGACGTCTCTCATTAAGAACCATATAATTAATACTATAACATTAATAAAGCGTTTAAACATTTGACAAATCGTGCTAATCAGCTGACGAAACCGTCAACGCTAGTCAAAACAGACTGATCACACCCGGCTTCCGTCGATTCACGGGACATACTTACCAAAAAAACTACCATTAACGGATTAATGCCAACTCACCGTGTGAGAAATTGCCGTTTTCATGTTTACAGTAACCGCAGCGATAGCCGTCATCTCCCCCGAAATACTCCACAATACTGTAAGATCCACCCGCTGCCATTTCCACGCGCGCACAGAACCGCATTAACGAACCCTACTATTGGATAGGCCTGCGTCATGAATATTAATCAGGCTGCATGACGCTCGCCCAGCGCGCCTTTCTGATTGGTCTGATTTCCACCGTTAGTAAGCGAGCGCTAATAGACTGATTAATATTAATGAGGGACGTCCGTAAAGCTCAAGTCAGTAACGTCATCAGGAAATAATTAATATTCATGAACAGAACATTCGCCGTAGTAGATTCGAGAGTTTTACACACGGGTTTACGGGACCTGGAAGCACAGATTTACATTTCCTGTGCTGGGAAAAGACCCCTACTGGCGAAGACGTGATAATAACATTTAAGATTCAAACTATCGCTGTTTATCTTACGAAATAGTGCAACTTGCTTACCAAAAAAAAAAAAAAAAGTATTTTATCTGTGTTTTTAATTGTTCGCTTACCGTATGAAGCTTTACCGCCTTCATTCCCACAGTAACCACAGCCATATCCACTCTTGATCCCTCTGAGCTCCACTATGGTGTACATTTCCCACGGGATCCGTCCTGCTGACGTCTAGAGTGTGTGCCATGCAAAACTTTGTAATAAAAACATATACTGTAAATCCCCGTGTCCAACAACGTTTGTTTATGTTCACTCAAAACATCCGGCTACACGTCAGCTGATGGTTCACTTGTGTGTCTTATGAATTAAATCAAAATGATCGCAATAAAAAGCGAAATATGCACAAAAGATGGAAAACGCCGCGACACGACAGCGTTACAAAAGCAGAGCATGTTCGAGGGATGCAGATGTTTCCTCCGCCGCCAGGTGGCGCTACACGCCCTGCTGTGGAGAGACAATGTTGCTCATTAAGAGCCTTTTAAAAATAATTCTATTTTAATGACTTTAATCTTGTTTCATTCAGTCCTTAGCACATCATTTTAATCAAATGTTATTGTTATTTATTATTGTAATTTTGTACACGTTGGTTAAAACAACCCAATTGGCTTGTTTTGAAGCAGTGTTTGGGTTAAATGTTTGCCTCACTGCAATGTTTCATTTAAATCAACAAATGTTTAAAAATAACTATATGTCTGACTTAAAATAGGTTGGGAATTAAAGATATAATTATAGTAGAGGCAACAATAATAATGAAAAGGTGATCATTTAAATCGTTTAATTGTTATTAATTACACTTATTAATAAATGTTATTAAATATATGCTAATTTCCAACATACTTTAGGTTCATTTTAAGCAAGTTTTACTTAAGTTGAATAAAAACCACCCAGCAGATTGGGTCAAATATTTAACCCAATTTAACTCAATTTTCAACCCAACTTGAGCTGTTTAAAAAATTTAATTTTTAATAAACTTTTCTTGTCATTATTTGTTTTGTGTATAACGGTTTGGCAATATTATATGTAAACATAACTAACTAAGTACTTTTGCATTGGATGAAAAGGTACATTAAACGCGTGTGGTACTTTTAACAATAGATTTCACGCAAATTTGTGGTAAATATTGTTGTGGCCAGTTCACAGTCCCTTCAGATGAGTCAAAGTGAAGAAAGCTCTCAGAGTCAGAAGTTCCAATTCTTCAGAGATGAACTTTATTGCCGGCTTTCAGCCTAACATCTGATCTATACGGTATCAGTCTGCTCATTTTATACATTTTTCTTATCGTAAAGATCCAATGGGAGTTCTGGCACTTATCTCTTTCTTTAGACCCCTCTTTGATGATTGGCCACTATGAATTCTTCCATTTTCATTAGATAATAGTGGCCAATCACCTCGTGTTTTATTTAAAAAAAAAATATGCATCTTATGTCACTTTTAATATCACTTTTGATTGATCTTTTTAACTAATTATCCCATTCCTTAGCCGGGTAGTGGTCATTATTCATCTTTTCTGATCCCTCACCCGTCATGTTAGTGTGAGTGATTGTAGGGTCAGGACTTTCCCGGTTCTGAGGCCTCCTCCCAAAAGTTTTTCTCCTGTTCCTTTGAGCCATACATTACTTTTGGACAGCATTTTCTTGTCTTTATAGTTCATACACCTGCTTGTCAGCGTATTTGCACATAAATGATTCTTCATATCAGGTGAGGGATCAGAAAAGATGACCACTACCCAGCTAAGGAATGGGATAATTAGTTAAAAAGGTAAACCAAAAGTGACATTAAAAGTGACATAAGATACATATTTTTTTTAAAATAAAACACGAGGTGATTGGCCATAAATTTACTCCAACAATATCTGCGCAACAGCTGCCACGAGGCGACAAAGCCATTTAAAAAGAGCGAATCCGAGCGAACAATTCCGAGCGAATCCGACTAGGCGTGAAAACCAACCGACCGCGATCGACAGAGTTCGGCTGCGGAGTCGAATGCGGCCGAAAGAATCCGGAAAGAGCCGAGCATGGCCGACGCCCCAGCTGAGAACCAGTTCGTGGGTTGCCTATCAACCACACATACACCGTCACCGGCCCGATCCATTACAGCCATGCTAGGGCTTGTTGAGTGTCAGTGTCGTAGATGAGACACTAACTGAATCATGGCCTAATCTTCCGCGTTTTGTTTTTCCCAACACTATTCAACCGTTCCGAGGAAATCCTGAAGTGGAATTTTGACATTTTCGCGGTTATTCGGGGACATTACAGCAGGAGCTAACCGAGAGCTATTTGGCTTTGACCACTCCGGCCAGGTGAGTTAACTCAACTCGTTCCATCTCAACCAACTAGTTTGAGCGGAGTCAGTCCGATCATTGTGATGCTTCGTTTTAGTGTAAGTAAATCTATACCGATGCGAAATAACGTAATCCGGTTGATGCGAAATCACAACAGAGCGGCTAACAGTAGCACATTAGCTGTAGCTAACCAAACAACTATTGAAGTTTCTTAGGAAGTGTTCCCGAGGTAGATCACTGCCTAACCCACTTTAATGGACTAAATATAGTGTTTTCACGCACAGCCCGTCTATTGGTAGTTTGGTGTTATTGATTAGCCTGGTCTTATTTAGACGCAGTTGTTTTTCCTAAACTCTATTAAATGTCCATGTTCTGTTTTTGTGTTGCTGTTGTAGTTCCAGGTTTGTGAGGTGATGTGTGGCAAAGCTAATCTACCGATTAGTGTCAATCCTCACCAGCATCATGACAGATTATGGCTCTAGTGACACATATTCTGACTGGAATATGACTAATGCTTTGTAAACATAATCATTTGTATGTCCAAATCAAAGTGTTCGTTTGCGTTGATTTTGAGCTTCTGGAATTTCTGCATTTTTTTGTGTGGAAATCTGGCGTTAGTTTTTCAAAACTGGAGCCACAAGAAAATAAATTAAAAAAAAAATAAATGAATCATTTGGGGGGGGGGGGGGGGAGTAGGGATGCGTGATATACATCGGCCACAATATCGATATATGTTCATTTTTTAATGTTAAGAAAATGTGGCCGATATATTAAAGGCGATAAATTTTTTTTTTTTTCTTGCACCATGATGGTTTTGAATGGCTTGAAATATGATCTAAAATCTCTTTAAAAAGGAATATAACACGTGCAGCGCAAATGTGTCATATAAGCTACATAATATTATATATATATTATTTTGATTTCGATTAATCAGCCAATATATCAGTTATCGGTTTGCAAATATAGAGAATTATCAGTTATCGGTATCATATGCATTACAAATTTTGGTGCATACAATAAAAATAGTATAAATTTGATTTGAATAAATAAATGCAGTGAGTAGAAAAATATAATTTTTAAATGAATACAAGACAGAAATATTTTCCACATTTTTAATGTTAATTTTCATAGTAAAATACGGATTTTTATACATGGAAACATAGTTGTCTTTTACATTTTAGGATGGGGCTCCTCGCACGAGGACGATCATTAAAGATTGAAACCCCTGATCTAGAGAGAACCAAAACACATGATAATGTAGTTAAGTGAGGTGCTTTATTATTGTTTGTTTTGTGCATTCATTACTTACTTTGACTTTTTAATCTATGGTGGCCTTCATGTTTCATGTGCCTTGAGTTGTTTCTTGGTCTCCCAGTGACTTTGTGATGCGCCGATAATTCTTTATATTTCAAAGCTGATGAGTCTAAATCAAATTGTTATATAATTTTTGAGAGTCTGATTACAAAAACAAAAGTCTCACTATTAAAAGCCGTGTCCCAAACACACAACTATAATGTTCTCATTATAATATTATGTAGATTATTATATGACTTTGTTTTTTTTTTAAGTGATTTTCAATCATATTTCAAGCCATTCAAACCATCATGATGGAGCGAGCTCATCTGAAGTGTCTCAGCTGGAGGAAATAATACATTATTTATCAGCTTTAATATATCGGCTAAAGTTTCTATAACGATAATATTAAAAATGCTCATATTGTGCATCCCTAGTTCAAACTTTTCAAAGCCCTCAGTCTGCAAAGTTGTGGCGAATCACTCGCTTCTGTTGTAGCAGCAGTTGGTTGATCCCAGCGTTTGGCCTCCAGCACATATCTTAGTGCAACGAAAATCAATATATTGAGCTCGTTGGTGTCTTGGAGATGGCTTCTAGAAATTGGATACAGTTTTAAAACCATTTCAAAAGGATGAAGGCTTCACTCCAAGTTTAATATTGTCTCAGGAGTCAGAATGCAGTTCACCCTTTGGGCTCGGCTGGAGGAGAATGTCGTATCTGACGAAGCTCCTCTCGACCAGCTCTGCTCCTGGAGCCCAGCGTATGCTCCATTTGTCACACTCATATCCTGTCCGCAAATGTATAGTTTGCATGTATAGCTAACAAGATTCAAATGTGCTCTCCTCCACACGAGCCTTTAGTAATGACTTCCATTGGACTGGCCAAAACTCGTATTGAGAGCCCAGGGTGACGGACTGAGCATGCTCCGATTGCCGACACAAAATCAACACTTATTTTATACGCCAGCTTAGAGTGAACTATTCTGGAAAGCTAAATGATCATCGAAACACCTGTGGATTAAAGACTGTTGTCAGTATTATATATGTGTAAAACAGATTTTAGTACTTCGCTTTATTTAAAGGGGTGGTTGATTATGATTTGACTTTTTTTAACTTTAGTTGGTGTGCAATGTTGCAAAGTTACGACACTCAAAGATCAATGCCAAGAGAGATATTTTCTTTTACACGGTTCGTGGACTACAACAAGCGGCTGGTCGGGACTACAACGAGCTTCTTCCTGGGTTGGTGACATCACTAACCCACACATTTACATAAACCCCCGCCCCCGAGAACACGCAACAAAGGATTTGCTTCAGAGAAGAGGAAGAGTTGTTGTACGTAACGTTATATCAGTTAATGAAATTACATTTTTGCTAAAATGACTATCATGATTGTTTTGATCAATATTGCAATTTTCGATTTTTATTTTAGAGCTGTAAGATTCTGGATAAATCTCTTTTGGTTTAATTTCGATTCTGAAACAGTCCGTTTAAAAAAAATATTGAAGTAATTTGAGTGCATGTTCTTTTAATTGGTTGAATGAACGATTCAATGACTCATGAAGACTTATTACTGGATGAATCTGTGTTTTTGAATGAATCTCTTGAACGATTCAATGCCAAACGCAGTCAATGTCGCCACCTAGTGTCAAGTTTCAAATTCAAAAGGTGATTCACTCTATTTTGATCGAGATTGCAATCTTATAACAAATAAACACGCAGCTCTACATTTTTTGTAAGCTGACTTTATTGATGATATTTGGGGTCCCATATATTTGCATAAATGAGACGTGACGTGTCGGTTTTTCTTTAAGCCTCTTTGAACTGTTTTCGTATGTTGTGCACATGCTTTTGCAGCGTGGCACTCGTGTTAAAAGAAGTTCAACTTTTAAAAAACGCATTTCTAGATCTGCGCCTCGTGTTTTTAACTGCAAAATTGCATTTAGTGTGAATGGCCCCTACGGATTTGCCACAACAATAGTTTGACAGGTTTTCCAAATTACTTGGCTCTCTGATACACCTGTCCAATGTAAAAAATATTCCCAAACCACTGATGTTGTTTTTTGGGGGGGGGGGGGTTTTGGCTAATCTTCATCCTTCTCTGAATTCACCTTCCCTGTTTCTTGCTTTTATCCGTCGTAATGGTAAACCGCACTCCAGATTTAGTCGCGCTACACACCGAGGGGAGAAAACAGTGCTTTCTGCAGGTTAGAAATCGTGTAAGCTCACTTCGCAATTTTATTATGATTTCGATGAATCGCTCAGTCCTAATTTCAATCCATAAAACTTCAAATGTTGCCATTGTATATTTTAACTTCTGACAACCACTGCAGAGCTGCTTTAACCATAAATTTCACAGATTTTTGTGTGTAGTTTGATAAATATTGACAAGGTTGATTTTGGACCTGCCATAAGGGTGATCTAACATTTTTTTTCTTAAGTCTGTCCAATATTTCAGCTCTTCACTGGGCAATGTTTCAGAAAAATACACTGCAGAGAAAAAAATGATCTTATTTGATGCTGCATGTTTTATCAGAATTTAACTGAAAAATGTTATGTCATGTTTGAGTTTTATACGCTCAAGGTGTGCGCGATATCTGCACAGCCACGAGCTGTCATCTTTTAAAGATAGGGTAGGAAATTTCAGAGAGACCAGCAATAGCAAGCTACCTTTGAAGGCAAAAGACTCCACCCTCTCCAAAGCCACGCCTCCTCAAACACACGAGCCAGAGCAGAGTCTGCAAAGCATCACGAGAGACGGCGTTAAATGACCTCATGTCTTAAAGAACACATCATTACAGCGATAATGAATGTAAACAACATACATCAACTGCTGCAGATTCATTTCACCGTTGATGGTGTCGACATGCGTAAATCCGAGTATGAGGACGTGAACAGCTCAGAGAACAACATCAGGGGTTGCCGTCTTGTAATTACGGTTACGACGTGGCGTGAACGCAGCGGTTTAGTTCGGGAAGAACTGTTTGCGGCGCTCTGTGACTGACGTCTGTCTACAACTCAGTACACTGACCAACATTGCCTACCCAAACTTAAAGTACTGTCACTGGACATGTAAATTCTTGTGTTGAGAATCAGTTTTCTCAAACATGAAACACTAGACAATTATACGTATATGAAAAGGAACATAGAAAGTACAGGTTAAAAAAGAAGTGGCAAAGCACTTGATCAGGAAATATGTATTTTGTTAGGTGGTGAAGTTCAGTAGCAGACAGTGATACCATTACCATGGCATTAATTGTTGTTGTATATCATTTCACAGTCCAAACAAACTCTATGAAAGTATTTTAATGTTTCCTTGAAGACTGCTGATAGTGTTTGTGAATCGGAATGACTTTGACCTTGCAAATGATGTTATAATATGTTATTTACAGCTTGGCACGATGAAATGGTGCCAGTATTACTTCACTCTTGTAATGTGGTTAATGATTGACTGTTTCCTTTCACCTTGAGGCCAACGACCCAAAAGAACAGATTATCAGAACAGCATATCCTTATCCACAGCACTCGATTTGTCTGTCCTTCTTATGAAAGGCAAACTCTGAAGTGTAGTTCAACAGGGCATGAAGGTGATGTGTTTGTAAGCGCTGTAGAATGATAGTGTTACTTTGGTGTAGAAATCACTCGTTTGTTTGTTTGTTAGGATTTTACAGGCAATAGCAGTTGTTTGAGCTGATCCAAGGTCACTTGCTGATGTTGTAACTCTCCATTAAAAAGCAGCAAGGCTAATGTATTTATTATGGTTGTGCAGCGACATTCACAAATGTATTACAAATACCATGAAACTGGATGCAGAATTATAATAAAAACGTAGGGATGCACCAATTTTGGCGATCACGTATGGAAGACAATAACCAATATATTGGCCAAATTTTTATATAATTTTTGAGAGCCTGATTACAAAAACAAAAGTCATGTCATCCAATGTTCTCATTATGAGATTATGTAGCTTACATGACAGATTTGCACTTAAAGTATTTTCCTTATTATCATATTTCAAGCAATTCAAAACCATCACGGTGGACCGTGCGCATCTGAAGTGTTTTTTTCATTATTTTTCGGTTTAATATATCGGTCACTAATCTGGCCAATAACATTAAAAATATCAGTCGATACTAGGGATGCACCGAAATGAAATGCTTGGCCGAATACCGAACGCGGTGTTTCGCATTTTTTCCATTTATTTTGCCAATTTTTTCACCATTACAATAATTAAATAGTAAAAATTTGCTTTTTACTATTTTGTGTTGCTTTTCAGAGAAATAAATCAAATAACAAAAATATAATTTCAAAATATTTAACACTGAACATTTTTTTTAACATTCCAGCAGATATTATACAAACAAAGCACAATGTAACTTAAAATGAATAAATTAGTAAAATAAAAAAAAATAAAAAAATTATTTGGCCATCTTTGAAGCCTATGTTCTTCTTGAATAGCCTATAACTGACTGCTGAAAGAGTTTAACTCTGTATGTCTACAACAACAAATGTGCATTGAATAGTGCAAAAAAAATGTGGATGAACCCACAACAAATAAATAACTGTCCTAGACATAAGCCTACTTCACATATCGCGCCTAATAAAGCGTGGAAAGCGCGGCCGCGTCGCTTCCTCCTTCTTTTGCAAGCGCTTCTGTGGCGTCTGTCGTTGCTATGCAACCGTGAACTGTGGTTTCTGACGGTGAGAAAGTTTCAGCAAGGGATAAATTGATTTTTAGCCCTTGCTTTAGCTTTACTACTAGATATATTTATGTAAATGAGATATAACAACCCCCCTGTACAGCTATGATCAGCTGTTCGACTGAGATTTCCATGTTTTGTTACGGAAAGGTCGAAGATGATCGGTTGGTTCTTGTCACATGACCTGCGGTGCGCTTCCGGCATTCTGAAAAGTTGAGATGTTTTCATCTCGCCGCGGCACAGGCGCGCTCGGGGAAAAAAACGAGCGCGCCGCACCGCATGCGCGTCCCTTCCGTTTTGCGCGCGGGTTACCGCCGCGCGCCACATAGGATATAAAGAATATGCGCGCGGAAAAGACGCGATATGTGAACGTTAAAACATCATTAAAAACGTCATTGTTCGGCAAAATTTATTCGGTCTTTTTACTTATTCGGCCGAATACCGAAAGTGCTTTTTTTTGGCTTTTTTCGGCCGAATAATTTCGGTTGCCGAACATTCGGTGCACCCCTAGTCGATACTGATATGGTAGCCGATATATCATGCATCCCTATTAAAAAATTTTTTTAATGAAATAACATTTTTTTTTAAAATAATGAATTGCCCATAAACATAACATCTCAAGAAACTTTACATGATATTATCCAAGTTTTAAATGTTTTTTCTTTTCTTTTGTGATGTAAATTAAATATGATATGTAAATAATTGCATTTTTATTGTCTAAGAACAAATAGTGTATAATGCATGATGTTTATTTTTCTAAAGTTAGACATTTGAAAACCGTGTGATGGACATTTTGTGGTTCTGTAAGGCAAATTTGACAGTATTTAACTTTTTTAGAGAAATATATGTTGATATTATTTATCCAACACATCAGAGAATTAATATGCACAATTATCCCGTAACGAAACAAAACTTCGCCTGTTGAATTTCTTTGATTTCAACTTCCTTTTCCTATCATGCCTATTCAGCATCATGTGATATCCGTGGCATTCCATTCAAATTCACTCATGATTTGAATGGGAGCCAGTTTTTCTTTTTTCCAATTCTCGATTTTGCCCAAATTTGACATCAGTGAATGTTGCAGGTGTTGTGAACTTCGATCAATACTCTAATGTGACCCGTTGTCCTGAGATGATGAACTTTCGCAGACTTCTGTTAAAGATCATGTGAGTTTTGCTGAGCCCGGTGGAATGAAACTTGCACGAAGGAGGTCAGCGCAGCTGTGCTATAGATCAGACGCGTTACATCATATCTTTTGTCTGATACTCTCATCTGCTTTAAAGTTTAAAGACTGGGACATAATTGACGATATGGGAGCATAGATAAATAAATGAACTGAACAAACAAATCAGCAGTGCTTTGTAGGGTTGTCAAACTTGTTGGTCAAAACCTTCAGTTCGCTTTTTAACAAGTGTCGGCATGTTACGGGAAGCCGCGTAGTTTCCAGCGAATCAATTCTCTCATTGATCCGTTGACCTGATTTTCAGACATCTCAAAAACAGGTGAAAGATCAATCGGCGCTCACCCTCACGACATCAGGAGCTTGTCAACATCACTGTATGTGTTCAGACGGAGAGCATGACGATGCCAGGAAATCACAAGATCTGTCCGTGCGGCAGCAGCCTAATTGAACACAAATAAAGGCAGTCAGTCCGTGAATGTCTCTGTAATATGGATCATTTGCAACCTGATGCTTTTATTAGAGCTTGGCTGTCACAAGTTTGTAACGTTTGCTGTCATGCGCTGTTTGTTTTCATGACTCGGCGTTAGGGATGAGTTCAGGGCGACAGCAGCGGGGTGGATGTCCCAGCCATCTGTCCCGAAGGAACTCTTCCACGGCTGCCAGAGCATATGTATTTACACAAGCGGTTAATGCGTTGAATTTAATGCAGTTAATACGTTTTAACGCTTTCATTGCGTGCACCTGCAAAGTTTGAACAAACACTGACTATCGAGTGCAACAGAGACGCCAACTTTATCGCCGGTCTTGGTTTCTGAAGTATTTTTCCCAAAAGTATTTTTAAAAAGCCTTCATTTTAGAGCCATGACGCTCAAAATAATTAACAAATGAGTTCTGTCACATTAACTTTTCTGAGTATTTCACACTTTCTTTGTCTTTCAAGTTCACAGAACTGAGAAGTAACTGAACTGTTTCTTTGTTTTGGAGTTTTATGAACTACTTTTCATCAAGACAAACTTAAGCTTAACTGAAACTGGGCTGGGATTTCAATTTCCCAGCATGCTAAGCACCCAAAGGGGAGAGTAAATTCTGAAACATTTTTTGTGTAGTAAGAGTGAAATTTAGTAGTGATTTATGCTAATTTAGAAGAGTTTCTGTTAATGTGGTTTTACCGTCGTGGTGAAAAGCGGTGTGTGTGACTCGGTTTGAGAGCAAGTGTTTTATATCATTTATATTGCTGTAGTCAAATTAGCATTTTTTGAATTGGCTTGTTATAGCAAGCAAAGTTAAAAGTTAGCATTGAGCTTATATGATCATTTTAACTGAAGTGTATAGAGTTGTCAAAAGTATCAACTACGGTTCCAATATGGTAGTTGCATTTTAAAAATGTTACTCTGAGCGCTGTTGAGCAGATTCGTGAAACACCCGATTGGCCATTGTGTTTACGCGTCTGTGATTGGCTACAATGATCAACACTTCAAAAACACGCTGTAAATAGTCATCAGTCACGCTTACGCAGATACACACGGGAGCTTAGTGACTTTAAACGCGTTTCGAAAGCGGGAGCGTTTGAAAGCAGGAAGAGACTAACACTTCCTATGGCTCTCAAACGCTCCCGTGCGTTGATCGTTGGAGCCAATCACAGACATATCCGCCAATCAGGTGTTTACGAATCTGCTCGAGAGCGCTCAGTGTCACATTTTCAAAACAAAATCTCATTACCGACAACTTGAAGTGACTCAAAGTGTACTCAAACATTTCAAGTTAAGAACACTGAAGATGTACGAGTACAACATACAAATCTGCCAGTTCTGCTTAAACTTTGAATTTCTGAAGTGTTGAAGTGTTTTGCCAACTTATTCGGGTTTACAGTTCAAACAAAAAGACAAAAGTACAAGAATATATACTTATTGAGGGCAAAACTACAATCCCGTGAAGCTTTCAACATCGTGTGCAGTTCATGGGTGCTGAAGTGTTATTTCGGTGGGAATTGCTTTTTTTTTTGCTTTGCAGAATCATGAGTAATGTTTTGTTTTTGTTGTTGTTTTTTTTTCGTTTTTTTAAAATCAGGAATTCTACTCAATCAAAAATCAAAAAAGTGCTCACTTTCCTTATAATGTATTGGAATTTGGAAGCGAATTGGTGTCAAAGATGATTCGCTGATCACTAACTCACCTTCAGCTGGCTTGGCACAGAGTTTGGTTTATTACGAGACGCAGCGTGTGACTGTCTCTCCCCCATCACCCTTATACGCTGTATTTATTTTCCATCGGAAAAGTCAGAGTCCTGCTGTCACCGTTAACACAACTTGGGTTCTGACATTAATACACACTCATTGTGTGTGTTGCTTTTTCGTTGCATTCCATGAGCAACATTTTAGCAGTGACCAGTGGAATAAATGGTGATATTTGTTAAACTCCCACGTGATTGCAGTACAGTTTCGGCATCATTGAGATACTATTATAGGTTTTAGTGAAATATTCCTTAGTATTTGAAGTATACAGTACTGGCTGTGGAGTTTAGACCGTGTTCCCTTGGGAAGAACTTGGTACAGTTGGTGCATTTGGCCTCAAACTGACTGTCCTCTGTTTGTCCATTGTCCAGCCGTTTGGTGGCTGATCTCACTGTAGGAGGAATATAGATGTGTCTGTGTTGAGCCGGCGGTAGCATGCTAGGCCTCGGAGGTCCACAAATCTCTTAACGTAGATGTGTTTGCAGTTACATAACTGGCCGAGCTACACCTTTAGACAGATTTATGATATTGCGCTGTGACTGCTGATGTGTATTGGTGTGTTCTGCACAGAACCGGTCTTTCCTGTAAGATGCTTTGCAAAACTGCTCTCTTTAGTTTCTGCAGAAAGCAAGAGCCAGATTCATTGTTTGCCATTATATCTTTAAATGTGTGCAGCTGTGTAATTCTTTATCCATTCTGATTAGTGAACCCAAAAAAACTCTTCTTTCTTTTGTAAAACCTGAAAGATGGCAGGCAGAATGACAGACTATTTTCCCATCTGACCACAGGTGATCAGCACTAGAGCGTTTGTCCATTATATCAGTTATTTATAACGCTCTCGCTCTCTCTCCTCACAGGTGGAGTTCCAGGATGCAGCAGTTCTGAGGATGCTGATTGTCATAGTTTTGCTCATGATGGCTGTGAGCGGTGAAGCTGAGGTCTGCACAGGCCAGCACAACTGCTCCAGCTCCAACAGCTCCAAGGACTACTGCTATACGGGCCGGATCCGCAGCACCGTGCTCCAGGGCCTGCCCTTCGGAGGCGTGCCCACCGTCCTCGCCCTTGACTTCATGTGCTTCTTGGTGCGCATCGCAAGCTTACAATTTTCAGTTGTTGTTCATTTAAAGCAGTGGTTCTTAACCTTGTTGGAGGTTCTGAACCCCACCAGTCTCATATGCGCATTCACCGAAACCTTCTTAATAGGAAAAAGCGGGGCGTGTCATCACGAATCATATGAGTCGGGTGTGTGTCTCGACCTCCGCCGAACCCCCGAGTCTGACTCACCGAACCCCTGGGGTTCGATCGAACCCAGGTTAAGAACCACTGATTTAAAGTCAACATGAAATGAATCTGTTTACTTTCTTAATACACGTTCCTGCACATGTTACAGAGTTCATTCTAGTTCTGGTGACGTGTGCCAGACTTCTCCAGTCATTTAAACCACTTACAGGTTTTCTATTAGTGGGTTTATCCCCGCAGAAATGTAAACATTACGAGTCCCCGTGTGGTGAGAAATCGAGTCTTCCCAGAAATGGGGTCTCCTCATTGGTTCATTGGTCACTGCATCGGTCTTGCAAAATCACGTTATGATTATTTAAAATGTGTTATTGTGACTCATATTACATGGTACTAGTGTATAAGTAAAATGGGGTTGACTGGGGATGTGCAAAAATGCTTTGAATTCTATGGAAGTTTATTATTCCGCTACATATTTCTGATAATCTTGGGTCTTCCCTTACAAAAAAGAACTGCAGTACATTGAAGTAGAACTGCAGTACCAAGTCGTTTAACTGCAGTTTAATGAAGCACAACCGTAGATTTGCAGTATAATGAAGTATAGTCGCAGTACAGCTGCAGTGAAACTGTAGTATAAGTACAGCTGCAGTCAAATGAAGTACAACTGAAAGTTGCATAAAAACAGTAGAACTGCAGTTTTATTTTACCAGTACTTTAGATGTATTGCAGTGTAGTTGTACTGCAGTGAAACTACAGACATTTTAGGTTATACTGCAATACTGCAGTTTTTTCGTGTCCAAAAAACTGCATTTTTCTATATGTAACAAAAACTGCAGTGTTACTTCTAAAAAACTGCAGTGATCTTTTGTAAGGGTTAGATTAAGTCTGTGATGTTCAGTTCTAAATTCATGCACTTTAGGGATGCGTTTCATAATTGTGCTTACTTTGCATTTTGGTGTTTGTCGCACATTTACAGCGTTGTGAACAGGAAGTTGTGAATTTGATTTTGTAACGTGAATGATGTTGGTCTGCAGGTGCTGCTGTGCGTGTTCTCTGTCTTAAGGAAGGTGGCGTGGGATTACGGCCGTCTCGCGTTGGTCTCCGACGCCGACAGGTAAAAATAATGATATTTCGTACAGTAGCTGTGTGTAGTACACAATATTACAGTTTGTTTCCAATGTTCTGATGTCATTTTCATTATAGCACAATAAAAAAAGCTGTATTCCAGCACTCTCAGCTGGCTGCATTATCGCAGCATGCTCTCAGCCCCAATCTAACCCCAAACAAACGCTCATCTTTCCGACACGGAGTAACATTTTCAGACTAAATGTATACAGCTGGACACTTGATTCATCAGTCATGATGTAGACCTTTGATTTGGCCAGATTGAAGAGAAAATGCAGGAATGCACTGACCGCTTTAAGACAACAGCATGCTCTCAGCTGCTGCATAATGCGTTTATCCAATGGATTGCTTGTTCAGACAGCTCAGCCGGTCTTATTCGATTAGTAACATGACCCTGCCTTTCAATCACACTCACATCCTGCGATTTGGAAACTGGTTTTTTAAGTGCACGAGAGATTGTGTTTATAGGAGATCTGATTATATTCCGAGCATCTCGAACCTCGTCGTCACGATGTCCGAACCGGCTCTCAGCACGTCTATTCTAACAAAGTCATGATTCGGTATTTGACGACCAACTCTGAGATGACATGTAGTCATGAAATGACTTATGTGTGCACCTACCCAGCATTCATTGATCTATTTTCCCCTAAACATTTCCCTGAATTACAACACCTACATTATAACTTTCCAGTCATCTGTTTAAACGTAATAAAAGTTGCATGGGGAAATCCTGAAAAGCCAGCTGATGACGACGAATGCCTGTCACAACTTGACTGCGCATTACATTTTTAATAAATGATCCATCAGTGTATCACATGGTGACCTCATGTACCTGTAGATTTTTCAGGTTTTCATCCCTAAAATAGATTTAGTATTTTGCTAACAAACAGGTCAAGCCACCATTAGTACTAGTTTGAAAGTGAAAAGGCTGCCAACAAAAACTGGATATACGTGTTGTTAGCTATAGTCAAATCCAATCAGCATCAATGATTGAACAAGTTTGTGCTATTTTTAATATAGTTTTAATTTTACAGTTTTGTTTAAATACCACTGATGCTGAAGATTCAGTCTGATTACATGCAATAACTTGCAGCACTTAGTCAAAGGAAAGGTTGAATCATTAGTTTCATTGTATCTCAGCTGAGTAACAGTATCTTCTTCCTCTGAGTGAATGATCTCATATTTTGACTCGTTCAATCATTTCTTTTTCCCTCAGTAGGCGGAATCAGCAATATCAGCGTCTGGACGAGGAATAGTATGTGTTGTTTTTACTCTTCAGCTCTCTCTTCCGAGGACGTCTTGTGTCTGCTTTCTGAATTGACCCTCTGGCATTTCCTCTGCTGTGTGCTCTGTCGGGTGGATTGGGGGTGAATTCGTTCACCGTGTATCTGTTCCTAATAACTCTTTCTACTTCTTTCTGTTGTCCTTTTTACTCTACTTCTTTCCTAGAGTCCGTCGGTTGAGGGTTTCTCAAGATAATCATCACATTTATCGGAGCTAATCGATATAATTGTATAATAACTCTTATGGATTTGTGCCTTTTAAAGGTGAAGTGTGTAATTACCGCGGCACTCGCGTCGCCAAACAGATTCGTAATCAATTTCGATTATGATTAAAAAAAAAATCATAATTGTCGATTATTCCCTTGAAATTGTAATTGCGATTATTAATTACAATTATAACAATTTATGTTTTTAATGTCTTTATGCCATTGTGATTAAAGTGATTGGATGTCATATTGTTCTATCAAAATAAACAAGCTGAAAACACGTATTGCCTTTCTGTAGCGTTAAGCATCAAATATAGAGTGGTTTGGTTTAAAGAAAAAAGTGAAAATATGCACGGTATTATAATGTTATACTAAAATTAGAACAATGAGGACAAAACCCTCGATAACCTGTAGAAAGAAAAAAACATCTTAAGCACAGAATAATGTAAGTGGACTTTTTTGGTGATTGACCCTACACAAAAGTTTGATTGACAGGCGATCTGACCAATCCTAACTAGTATGAAGAGATGATCGAGGAGCGACAGCGATCTGTCACGACACATTAAACATTACAATATTTTAAATATGAAACTGTTTCATACGCTGTCAGTGTCCTCTTTGCTCCTCGATGTATTTTTCTCCGCGTGAGAACATGATGTGTGGCGTGAGATTGGTTGTCGGGCGTAGCAACGGGGCAAGTTTTGCGAAGTGTAAATTGTGCCTTTGAATGATTACATAATTGTGGCTTTCGTAATTGTAATCATGATTAACATTTGATTAATTGTGCAGCCCTAATTGTTCGGCTAAACATGCAGTCCCTTTCCAAACTCAGAAGTTGTTGACCGCTCAAACAAACTGAGCAAAATTAGGTCAAACTACAAAAGCTTTACATAACATTGCAAAAACTACACACTTCACCATTAAATGATATGTTTTCGTTCCTCTAAGCGTGGACATTCTGGCCAGGGTCTTTGCACCCTGTAGGTCCCACAGGGAAGAGGCTTACAGGGAGAGGTAAAGCGTCCTGTGATGGCATAGAAAACCCCTGTGTGACTGTAAGCCCTAGTTTGGATGAATACCTGTGGTTTGTCCAGTTGTTTGTCACTGACGAGCAGAAAGCACTGATACTGATTAGAAGTGTTTGTGGATATTGTAGCCAGAGAATGACACATACACTGGCCCCAAAATCTATTTTGATAATTAAGGCACACTTGCATAATGCATTAGATTGCAACCAGAATGCCATTTGTCAGTTTTATTTTGACTGGCAGCACAAGCTAAATGCCGCTTTCTCAGATATCAGCTCATCCTTGATGAATTACGGCTTTTGGAGGTCATTGTATCACTGTTAAAGTAGTTCCTTTGCGTATCTCTGTTTAACACTCTCTGCCTCTAATTAAATTTATGTTCCTCTCTCTGCATGTTCATCTCCTTTCTAGGTTTACTGCAGTCTCTTTGTGAACCGTCTGTGTGTAACGCCCCTGAGCCTCTGATGCTAATTCTGTGTTTGCGTTTGTATGTGCGCAGTCACTTATTGCTGCATTCCCAACATGTGGTTAGCCTCGATATGCCCTGATGGAGTAATCTGAGGCTGTTCCCCAGCAGTCAATAACGTTATCCCTTAAAACTCATATTTGATAATCACAATGACATTATAAAGATTAGTTTAATATAAATATAATTTACTCTCGTCCATGTCATCCAAGATGTTCATGTCTTTCTTTCTTCAGTGGAAAAGAAATGAAGAGGAAAATTTTCTCCATATAGTGGACTTCAATGGGGTTCAACGGGTCCAAATGTCAGTTTCAGTGCAGCTTCAAAGACTCTACATGATCCAGACGAGTCTGATCTAGAGAAACCATCGCACATTTAATACCAAAATAAACTTTTTAACCACAAATGCTCGTCTTGCACTGCTCTGATTCTCCAAACGTTATGTAATCACACTGGAAAGGTCATGTGACGTAGCAGGAAGTACGGCGAAACCATCTCATTTTCTCCTCCAACTTCAAAATCATCCGATAATCGTTTTTACCTTTTTTTTTGTAAAAGTTGTTTGATTTAATCTTTGCACGTTCGCTTTGTAAACACTGGATCGGTACTTCCTCCTACGTCACATGACCTTTCAAGCGTGATGACGTGATGTGTGGCGCATCAGAGCAGTGCAAGATGAGAATTTGTGGTTAAAAAGTATATAATGTTCATTTTTTGTATAAAATGTGCGATGGTTTCTCTAGATCAGACTCTTATTCCTCGTCTGGATCATGTAGAGTCTCTGAAGCTGCACTGAAACTGACATTTGGACCAGTTGAACCCCATTGAAGTCCACTATATGGAGAAAAACCCTGGAATGTTTTCCTAAAAAAATCTTCATTTCTTTTCTACTGAAGAAAAACATCTTTGATGACATGGATTGGGGGGGGGGGGGGAATAAATTATCAGGAAATTTACATTTTTAAGTGATTCTTCATTTTTTTTTATATAGCCCTTTACACAATACAGATTGTTTCAAAGCAGCTTCACAGTGATAATAGAAACTAATCCTTTGAGCGTATCTTTTCCTATAAATATAACATTATAGCGTCACATGTTTCCATTTACAATGTGTTCTTGCAGTGGTGAGCAATGTAGCCAATCACAGACATGTTTGTTGATCTCGTGAACACCGTAGCCAATCAGCAGTGTTTAATTCATTCAGTCAAATGTTTTTTTTTCACTGCAGTTTAAAGGTATTGACTGATGAATTTGCATATGGCTTGTCTTAAAGCATATTAAAGACACAGGCATATAAACAAGATTTAAAAACTTGATTTTCACCACAGGTCGTTAATAATTAGCTCACAATCAAATACTATATATATATATATATATATATAATTGCTTGATTGCGTCTATCATCGCAAAATGTAAACTATATTATGGTACAACTGCAATCTAAATGTAACTATAAGGCATGAAGATATTAAGATACTATTAACATCATGATTTTCTGCAAAGCCGCTTTGAAACGATGTGTATTGTGAAAAGCACTATACAAATAAATGTATCTGGACTGTCAAAAAACCCCTAAAATGAATGAAATTACTGTAAATATTAGTATTAGCTCAAATCTTCCATCTATGAAGTGGCCTGCCATTAAGTGACTGTTCAGCTGTCTGTTAGCTTGAGTTCAGAGGTCAGAGAGGGCGTGTGTTTGATCATGTGTGTTTGTGTTCAGTGTGGCCTCCGCCATCCCGACGCCTGCCGACTCCCGATACGAGCGTCTCACCTCTGTGTCCAGCTCGGTCGACTTCGACCAAAGGGACAACGTAAGTAGCTTGCGATGTCATGGTCAGTGTTGTGGATGCTAATGGCTATCTTCAGACTGGAATACTAGCATACAGCGCAGTGAACTAAACCTAACGGGAGTCAAGCTGTCATTTAACATTTAAGTTGTACATACAGAGAATAAACACATTAGATATTCTACGCACATTAATAAATGATTATTATATTGTGTAAATTTGCGTTCCATTCACACCAAGAATGACTCTTCTAAAGGTAACTACATTAGCATCCGCACCAACGCACAATAATCTTCTGTTCATTACACTCTTTCATATGTTTGTCGCCGTGTGTCCTCTTTGCTCCGATGTGTGAGAACATGATGTGTGGCGTGAGAGCGCATGACTTGTCGGACATAGCAACGGTAACTAAAGGGGGTGGGGCTTTACGAAGGATCAATTGCTGCTGAGAGGAGGGAGGAGGGAGTGCGTGGCAGAAGGGAGAAAATATTTTCCACTCGTATTAAGATATTAATTATATAAGGTGTTTATATAATTATATCAGGGTGATTGGGACACTTTTTGCCATTGAAATGCATTGAAAATGAAAAAGTGTCCCAATCAATCTGTGTTCACCGTGTGTGTGTGTGTGTGTGTTACAAGATTATTCATGTAATAAGTTGCGCTTGTGTCGACTCACATCAGCTCTGCTTATTCGCGACCCACCGCTAACTTGCGCTGCTCTTGTTAGATTGCGTTGTCATTACTTAAATGATTTGATTCGTCAGCAGTAGATCATGCGCAAAACTCCCATCGGCGCTTCCGTGGAATTGCGTTCTCATGCTGATTTGCCCCGTTTAGTAAATCTGCGAGTGGAAACTGTAGGATTGATTCTCATAGAGCTACACAAGGGTGAAGGGCCTTTATGTAAAGGACTCCCACCTCTGAACATGTTGCTAAATGAGTTTAAAACAGTAGATGATTTTTAGGCTGCGTTCACACTTGTAGTTCGGTTGGTTCGGACCAAAAAACAAGAACAAACATATATTCCTGGTCCGCTCCGCGTTCACACTGGCATTTCTAACAGCGAACCTGAAGTGACCGAACCGAAGGCGTAGGGATTCGGTCACGACCTGATTGGTCGGCTCTTGTGACGTATATTTGGAGACGGAGCCGAACACTCAAATCAACGCTGTGTTCTGGATTAAACGCCATCATTTCACGCTTTATTTTGACCAGCTGAGAATCTCGAAGAGCTCATCAAATGTTCAAAACATTCAGAACAGCTCCAGGATTTCCTCCGTTGTTCACAGACACAGAAACTTCACCTCCTCGTTTCCCTCGACTCATTTCGGATACGCCGATCTTCCCGCGTCGTCGCATCAGCTGACTCGTAGCGTCGCATCTCGTGACATCACGTCCTGTTTTTGGTTAGTTCACACGTCTTTGGTCCGTGTCGCGTTCATATATCAACCGAACCGCACCAGAGATCGTTTGGAAGCGGATCGAGACCCATCTTTTAGCACCAGGGTTGGGATGGCACTCACTGAGCGATCGCACCAGGGTTCATTTGAATCCAACCAAACATGACAAGTGTGAACGCAGCCTTAGTCTTTCACATTGATGGTAAAGTGCTGGTTTAAAACAAACACATACTTTATTTAAGTTACCAGGGTTGGAAGTGTCCTTAATATAAGCACAAGTTATTTGATGTTATGAGTATAAATGATGTTACATTAGCTCGTTTTTTTCCTAAGCCCGAGATGCAAATGAGCTCATATCTCCATGTACCATAGATATTCCCCAGCTGTCGACTGTCTCTATTTACATAAACTTACCAATAAATATTTTTAAGAAACTAAACTTAAAAATGTAGCTTAAATTAAAATGAAAAGTAAAAATAAAAATGTTTAATAGTAGTATATCAATGATCCTAATACCGCTAGTTCATTTCCTCATAGTTATAGTGGTGTGGACTTCTCTAATGTAAAATTAGAGTAATTATTAAAACGTTATCATTGTCCTTGTTCTGAACAGTGTTTTTTTATGAAGCTCAAAGCAGCTCGTCATGAGTCATTTGAAGGGAGTTTACTCTTGAAAATAGTATGCAAATTTTCTATATGCCCATCTGTTCACAGTATTCATATACCGAAACGGTGTTAAAGCTGCTATAAAATACCCTTCTCAACATTCCCTTTGTCTTCTCGCATATATTCACTCTCTCTGTCGCTCATGTTCGCACACGGGCGGTGTTTCTTGTCATCTACACACAGCTCTATCTCTCTTAATGCACACACACCTGTGGATTTCATAAAGGAACAGACAACGCCTCTCCCTTCCCTCCTGTCATCTGGAATAACTGCACTTATGTAAACTGGCGTCACGTGCGCCCACGCAGCCTCAAACGACTCCTGAAACTGGATGTTGAGGTGATTGACAGACAATAGCTAGAGCGTCTGAATATGATGTTCTTTGTCTCTGTTTGTAGGGTTTCTGTTCCTGGCTAACTGCCATCTTCAGGATAAAGTGAGTGCTTTCTGCTTTTACTTCATGAACGTTTCTGTTTATTTCAACAACAGTGAAGACTTCGTAACTATAGAAACCATGCTGCAAAAACGATTCACAATGGTGCGATTTTTTTTTTTTTTTTTTTTTTTTTTTTTTTTTTTTTTTTTTTTTTTTATCACAAAACCCAAAAACTGTAACCAGGGCTCCAGACTAACTTTTCCACGGGTGCTACCAACTTTCTCAGTTAGGGTTAGGGGGTTTGGTCACACCTTTATTTTATTTATTTATATTTTTTGCTACAACATAGGATTAATCAATGCATGCTTAATGAATAGTCGTCTTAATGTTAAATATATTAAATCACAGTATGAATATTTATATTTATATTAGAAATATGAAAATTAATTGAATGAAAAAGTTAATTTAAGTATACATATCGAGGCTGAACTGAAGTCCGAATTCATTTCACACTGTTACGCACAGAATACATGCTTTCATGCGCCTACAAACACTTAATAATAAATAATGAATAAATCTGCACGGTCTGTGAAATTAAACGTTAATTAGGTATTCAGAGATTTGTTTTAATGCTGTAGATGTGTATTTGCTGAATGTTGAAGGTAAATGAGAAAATATTAGCCTTTAGTTTGCCTTTCTGTGCACTTTCCCTCGTCTCCAGACCTGTACCACAGTTTGAGTTTGTCTCATTTTTTCATCATGTGATATAGTGAAGCTATATCGCACAAGTAAAACAACACTATCACACAAGTGCTATTTTTATCTGATTTGCACAAGTGTAAATGTGGTGCTAATTTTATACAACAGCTCAATAATTAAGTTAATATTGTGTTATTTTAGACACACAAAAATATGAAGACAAAGCAGAACTGTTCCTACAATGGCATTTCATTTCCGAATCCGCCTCAAATCCGAACAAATGATTGAATGGAACATTCATGGAGAGAACCGTTTACTCCTGAATGAATCAGCCGTTTGAACGAATCGAATGAGAGAATTTACCGTTACCTACTGCCAATTTGTTGCATGTAATTTAATTTTAAAATAATTAGATAATTAACAAAATAAATAAAATATTAAAGGTATAGTTCGCCCAAAAATGAAAATTCAGTCATCATTTACTCGGCCTCATAGTCCAAAAGCTTGTGTAATATCAAATAAAATATTTCACGCTGAAGCTACTTTTTTTGCCATTTTAATTTGATGTATTACACAATAATGCCTTTAAATCGTCTTTTGGGGATAATTGTTCAGCCAAATTTAAATCAGATAAATTTTTAATTGCTTGACAGACCTAATTATATTCACTGTTATGTCAAATATTTCAATATATGTAACGTTTTCAAATATTTAATTTGTATAGTGTTTTTGTTTATATTGTGAATATAAAAATAATATGAATATATTTCTGTTTAATGATCAGTAAATGTATGAATAATGGTGTACTAACACCTCTCTCTCTCTCTTCCAGAGATGACGAGATCAGGGAGAAGTGTGGCGAGGATGCCGTGCACTACCTCTCGTTCCAGCGGCACATCATTGGTCTGTTGGTGGTGGTGGGCGTGCTCTCTGTGGGCATCGTCCTGCCCGTCAACTTCTCAGGAGACCTATTAGGTGAGTCAGGAGAGTTGAGAGTGAGTCATCTAGGATTACATGACTGAATGCAGCCGTTCAGCTTCATATGACCCGTTTCTTGTCTTTTCTTCCTGCAGAAAATAATGCCTACAGTTTTGGGCGAACTACAATAGCCAACTTATATTCTGAGTAAGCCCGAGTAAAGTCTATGACACTGAATTGACCCTCGAATGATTGTCGATGAATGCATCAGCTCTGTTTTTCGCTCTCTTTCAGTAATAACCTGCTATGGCTACACACGACATTTGCCTGCTTATATCTGTTACTGACGGTGTACAGCATGAGGAGACACACGTCAAAGATGCACTACAAAGAGGATGACTTGGTGAGCAGAGACAACATCCCCAAAACACTTCAGAGAAATGTTCTGGAGGGGTTTATTATAGTTAACTAAAACTATAAACAACATTTCATAGTCACTTGAAATAAGCTAAATGAGAACTTGAATAAAATAAAAAATACTTTAAAAGCTACTTATCAAGGCAACATTTCTCATTTTCATTTAGTTTAACATGATGTACAAAAATAACTAAAAATAAAATGTAAAAATATATATTCTTTAAAAAAAATGACAAAAACACACAACAAAATTTAAAAAAAAACTTTAAAGGAGACCAGCAATGGCCCTTTCACAAGATGTAATATCAGTCTCTGGTCTCTCCAGAATATATTGTGTGAAGTTTCAGCTCAAAATCCCCCACAGATCATTTATTATCACTTTTTGTGTGAGCAAAAATGCGCCGTTTTTGTGTGTGTCCCTTTAAATGCAAATGAGTTGCTGCTCCCGCCCCCTTTCCAGAAGAGGGCGGAGCTTTAACAGCTCAACAACAACAAAGCTGGAGAATCTCACGTAATTTTTAGAATGCAACAGGACGTTTCTGAACGGTTAGTGGATGAATTGATGTAGTTGCTGTGGAGTTAATCAATTCGTCACTAGCATGTGTCGTCATTCGTGTAAATCCCGTATGGACTCTCACTATACATAGCGTACCTGTTTGCCACACACAGCAGGCTAATGTTTATGACTGCTATCAAACACTGTCAATGGTCTAATATTTTTTCCAAAATATCTCTCGGGACAGAAACGCTCCTTTTTAGCAGCTAACAAGACTCTAATAGTGTTCAGAGCTCGTCTGTGCAGCCAATGACAGAACCGTTAGCATGCTTTGATCGAACTTTTGCCATGGCGTTAGAACTGGTACACCGTTGATGCTTGCGAAAACAAAATGGTGGCGGCGTAGGTGGAAATATTGTAATAATATCTCCTTCCTACGAAATCTGAGCGGCTCGTTCTGTCACGTGCTCGCAGAGAAAGGCTTGCCAAAACTGGGTTGACCTTTTTCACGTTTTCTGGGTTAGTTAATGCACACGATTATAGCACTTAAACACGTCACACTTCCATATGTGCCCTTTAAAATAAAAAATAAAATGGAAAATAAAAAAGAACTCATAATAGGAATAAAAACTATAATAGCTTGATAATAAAATAACACCGTATACACGCCATATTTGGCAAAATGTCCTGTACAACATAAAATAATTGTAACTGATAATATAAGCGTCACATTTTTGTTTTTAAACCCTCCAGAACACTGGCCCATTTTAATGTTTGCTTTCAGTACCTCACAATAACAACAGTATGAGTTGAACCTGGAACATTTATTTATGCTCAAATTTTATTTTGTTAAGTAGAATATTTTACTTTCCCTGAGAGTGAGTTATGAACCTCAGTCAGGGTAAACAGCCCATTGCAACCCACTTTACTCGCGTAATCTGGCAGATGTTTTGAAACGGGATATTCACCCTTAAAAAAATTAAGGACGGGACATGCTTTTATCCATTTAGAAATTTTAGTGAAAAATAAAGTGAAAAAGGGGGTTGAAAATAGAAGAGCTTGTTAATGAAGTCATTCTAGAGGCGTATTATGTTTTGGTGAAAAATGTATAAAGTGCACAGATGAATCATCAGAGGATGTAAACTTGGTCGTTATTTCATGTTGATTTGTAACACACATGTCAGATATGATATGAACAGATATAATATGTGCTTTCACAGACTTATTGTCCTAAGTATATCCTGAGCAGTGCTCTCCTAATGTGGATCAACAATGAGCATCAATCAATGTTGTGGTTGAAATAATATTGCTAAAGCTAATAAACTGTACTCTGACGTCTCCACCTTGTCTCCATTCACAGGTGAAACGCACTTTATTCATTAATGGGATTGCCAAATATGCAGAGGAGAATGAAATAAAGCAGCATTTTGAGTAAGTTCTTGCTGAAAACATATAGATTAAACATTCCTAATTAAACAATTGGGATCAGTAAAGGTGAAGCGCGTCATTTATGTAGCTGTGTGACTTTCTTTCTTCTGTGGAACACGAGAGAAGGTTTATTTTTCCATTCAATGAAAGTCAATGTTCCACCTTGTGCTGGATCTCTTGTGTTTGGCAAAAGAAAAAAAGTCATACAGGTTTGGACATGAGGGTGAGTAAATGATGACAGAAGTTAAATTTTGTGGCGAACTATCCCTTTAAGAGTTCCCAGTCCACACAGTGAACTCAAACACACTGACATGCCTCGGCTTAATCCTGAGACATGCGAGACAATGACAACCTTAACTGTTTTAATTGGTCTAAAGTGGTCATGTGGCTACCAGATGCTCGGTGTGTCCAGCCACTCAGTTTGTCTAATCTCATTTACTGCTGAAGAATGTTTGGGGACAATACATGTCTTTTTCAAGGCAGGATGTGTAGAAAGAGGACGAAGAGGAGGCTTAGAACAAACACAATAAAGTAGAACGGATATCAGTCTCGCAGGCATCTCAAAGCATACGGCAATCTGGAGACAACTGGGAACAGAGTCTTCAGCCCTGTAGACGCCCATCAAACTCTTACATTAGAGCAGATGGAAAACTTGACTTCATAGTGTACACATTTTACCACTCACGCCTTCAGTGTGCACATCGTCTCAGAGACTGCTGCGTCATTATTTCAAAAGCCTACCAATTTGTTGCATGTCAATCTTTTATTTTGGTACCATCGATTTTAGATTTACTCCCCTCTATGCAGCACATAAAACACGGTGGCTTCGTTTTACCTGTCAGTCACTCGCTTTCTGTCTAAGTGAGCAATTCTGGGCTGGCATAAACTACAGTTTGCACCTGACAATGTTGAAGACCGGCTCCTGCTAGACTGTCAGCATTGTGTTCCAGTGCCAGGTTAAATGAGAAAGTGGAGTAGAACTATAGTAGATATAGTATATAGTATTTCCTGTCCCCCTCGAGAGAGTTTTATGTCTTAAGCATTCTAGCTTTTTTCTCATGTTTACCTCTTTGTTCTAATATCCAGGAAAGCATATGAAAACTGCTTAGTTCTGGATGCTCGCATTTGTTACGATGTTGCCAAGCTTATGTCTCTGGAGTCTGAAAGGTAAAAAGTTATTTTTTTCACCATTTTATTGGATGGGTGGATGGATGAGTGGGCAGGTGGATGGGAGGGCGGGCGGATGGATGGATGGATGGATGGATGGGTGGGTGGATGGATGGGTGGATGGATGGATGGATGGATTGATGGACGGGTGGGCGGATGGATGGATGGGTGGGTTGGTGGGTGGATGGATGGATGGGTGGGTGGGCGGATGGATGGATGGATGGGTGGGTGGATGGATGGATGGATGGATGAGTGGGTGGGCGGATGGATGGGTGGGTGGATGGATGGGTGGGCGGATGGATGGATGGATGGGTGGGTGGGTGGGTGGATAGATGGATGGATGGGTGGATGGATGGATGGGTGGGCGGATGGATGGATGGATGGGTGGGCGGATGGATGGATGGATGGGTGGGTGGATGGATGGATGGATGGGGGGTGGATGGATGGATGGATGGATGGGGGGGTGGATGGGTTGGATGGATGGGTGGGCGGATGGATGGGGGTGGATGGATGGATGGATGGGTGGGCGGATGGATGGATGGATGGGGGGGTGGATGGATGGGTGGGCGGATGGATGGATGGATGGGTGGGCGGATGGATGAATGGATGGGTGGATGGATGGATGGGTGGATGGATGGGTGGGCGGATGGATGGATGGATGGATGGATGGGTGGGCGGATGGATGGATGGATGGATGGATGGATGGATGGATGGGTGGGCGGATGGATGGATGGATGGGTGGGCGGATGGATGGATGGATGGATGGATGGGTGGGCGGATGGATGGATGGGGGGGCGGATGGATGGGTGGGTGGATGGATGGATGAATGGATGGATGGATGGGTGGGCGGATGGATGGGTGGGCGGATGGATGGATGGATGGATGGATGGGTGGGCGGATGGATGGATGGGGGGGTGGATGGATGGGTGGGTGGATGGATGGATGGATGGGTGGGCGGATGGATGGATGGATGGATGGATGGGTGGGCGGATGGATGGATGGATGGATGGGTGGGCGGATGGATGGATGGATGGGTGGGTGGATGGATGGATGGATGGGGGGGGTGGATGGGTTGGAGGGTGGGTTAGTATGCTAGTAGTAGTTAGTATGGATATTTGTATTATGATAAATATAGATGAATAGACAGACAGAGAAGGAACGTGTTTTTAAAGACGGGTATATTTATGTAGGGGTAGTCGTGGCCTAATGGTGAGGGAGTCGGCCTTGTAACCTGAAGGTTGCTAGTTCGATTCCCACACCGGCAGGCATTGAGGGTGGGGATTGTGAATGAACAGCACTCTCGATACCACGACTAAAGTGCCCTTGAGCAAAACACCTGACCCCTAATTGCTCCCCTTGTAAGTCGCTTTGGATAAAAGCGTCTGCTAAATGAATAAATGTAAATGTAATATTTAGGCCTGTTGCCCATTTGGGCTACTTAATTTAGCTATTTGTTGGTTTGTTTATTTTATTGGTTTACATTTTCACGTTTTTTTTTAATGCAAATTGTTACAAATTTCTGCAGGAAAAAGGCAGAACGCAGCAAAAAGTTCTACACGGACCTGATGTCCAAGGAGCACATCCCCACTATGATTAACCCCCAACCCTGCGGCCACCTCTGCTGCTGCATCATCAACGGCTGCGAGCAGGTCAGTCGTCCTGAGGCTCATGGGAGCTTCACACGCATTAGAGCCTGTCAAATCAGTGCATTTCACGTCACATTCCAATGTAAATCATGAATGCGTAACCTTTCCCCATTAGAGAAGCACAGCTCCTGTCGCTTCATTACATTTACAGTCATATCAGTCAGGATGATGTATGAACACGTTCAGCTTCAGCGCGCCGGTGTTTTTAGCAGCTCCCAAGTGTCTTCATTAGATAAACAGACTTCCAGTTTGTCGCATGAGCCATTTTCCCTAGAAGTACACATCCCCCCTTCTGGACTTTGACTATAATGCTGAAATCCATTTGACAAAAATTTAACTTGCAGGTGTACAGTGCATTAGGTTGAGGGTTTGATTAATTGTTGATGGGTAATAGTTTGGTTTCACGTGACGTCACGCTGCTACATCACGAGATGGAGGGCAGGAAGTGAGTCGCTGAGGATCTGCCAATGTTTTGTGTAGTTTACGGCTGGAAAAAGGAAAGGGTTTTTATAGAGTACCGAAGATTGTCACTCATAAAGGTGAGAAATGTCAAAAGCTCACTGAGTAAAAAGTGGATTTCCAACGTCCGTCTGCGGTCGGGAGGAGCAGAGTCTGTTAATGCCCGTGTCTGCAGCGACCACTTCGTCGGAGGATTGTTAACGTAGCTAGCCAACGTGTTTTTTATGTCTGTGTTTATATAGCAATTGCAATGAGCTGCAATGACTTCTCCATCCTCCTTCGCAATAATCCAGGTCTTCAGAGCTGTTTCGCCTGATCTCTGAGAGTGGTCTACCTTAAAACATAAACGATTGTCAGTCTAACGTCGTCGTAAAGATGTGTTGCATGTTTGTTGACATTCTAGCCGTTACTGTTTGCATCTTCTTAACACATAAAACAATATAAGACCAAACGATAATCATCGTGGAGCCGTTTGGTACCGAGGTTGTGGACCCACCCGCTAACAAAAAAGTTGTACGCCTCCAGACTTTCATATGCCTTCATTTGCTGTCTGGTGTATGATGTCTGAAGCACCAGATAGTTGGTGATGTCAACAGCCTCCACTTTCGGCAAATCTTGAAGTTCGACCGAACACTCACTCCTCTTCACGAGGAACGGGTCACGCCCAACATATCTGTTCACTAATTCTTTGTATCTGTTTCTTGAAACTGGTTCTAAATTCGTACAATACGGACTCTCCGCAACGGGTTCCTCCATTTTTACTTCCCGCCCTCCATCTGAAATCGCCCCGCCTTCGCGCGTCATCCTGATCACGTGACTGAAACCCAGCTATTAACAGAATCCAAAGGAACATTCACCTGATATTGAGGTGAAATAAGAAAGCACCTTTAAGAAGACACGATGGACATTTTTCCTTTCCTTTTGTGCAAAATCCATTGATCAAACAGTCCAGAAAATCACATCAATTGCATAGAGGAAGGGACCTGTGCCATATCTGGAGACCAGAATATCAAACATTTTTATTTCATGAGGTCTTTAAAGCAAAATGCATTAAAATGTCTAACTCTTGTGATGTTAATCCATCCCCGCAGGAAGAGGCTGTCAACTACTACACTAAGCTTGAGGCCAAACTAAAGGAAGAATACAGAAAAGAACGTGAGAAAGTCAACACTAAACCTCTGGGAATGGCTTTTGTTACCTTCCAGAATGAAGCCATGACAGCCCTGTAAGTCTGTGTGTGTGTGTGTGTGTGTTGTCAAATAATCATTCAGAATCCTGGTATTAACTTGTATTTCGCCTTCACAATACTGGGGAAAATATCAATAGCTTGTTTTTTGTTCCATTCCCAGCATCCTGAAAGATTTTAACGCGTGTCAGTGTCACGGCTGTCACTGCCGTCGAGAGCCGAGGTCCTCCCCCTTCAGCAACGGCCTCAACACATTCAACTGGACAGTCACATATGCTCCAGATCCACAGAATGTTTACTGGTAACATCCTCCTCTTCAATCTCATGAATTTATTATGATCGTAGTCTCACAGTGCCAGACAGGATACACTTTGCCATTTATTCTGGCCAAGAACTGCCCACTTACACAGGAAGAGACTGACCACAGTTAGTTTTACATGCAGGTAAATCAATGATACCACAATAATATTTCATTGTGAACTGCATAATGCATATTATTATTACTTTCTATTTGATATGGACCAGGGCTTGGCGTTTTAATATGCAATATGTATCTGGTATTATTGCTGAGTCAAATTTATTGGCATAGCGCATTTCACAATACACATGGTTTCAAAGCAGCTTTACAAATAATTCATGTTTATAATATTTTAATATATCTTCATCCCCAATAGTCGCATTTAGCAGATTAGAGCTGGGCGATAATATACACTTTTACAGTTTACATTTTGTGTCAATACAAGCAATCAAGAAGTTGAGATGTATGTATTTGGACACTTATATATCGACCTTTATATAAAGAGCTGGCCGAGAATATTAAGACATTTCACAACAAAATAAAAAATCAAGCCAGCTGAGATTAGCACTTTTTTGGGAGTGTGTTGTATGTTTGTGAATAAAGTTGGATGTAATATAACCAACTTTCTATAAGGAGCTTTATGATAATAGTTTACTTTTTTGTAATGATTTTTACGACAGTTTACGTTTTTGTGACAGTCACGCAGCCAAGACTTATTTATTCCTGACGAGCCTACTGCGTTACTGGGTAGTCGTGGCCTAGTGGTGAGGGAGTCGGGCTTGTAATCTGAAGGTTGCTGGTTCGATTCCCACGCCGGCAGGAATTGAAAGTGGGGATTGTGAATGAACAGCACTCTCTCCACCTTCAACACCACGACTAAAGTGTCCTTGAGCGAGACACCTGACCCCTAATCGCTCCCCTTGTAAGTCGCTTTGGATAAAAGCGTCTGCTAAATGATGAAAAATGTAAAATGTAAAATTCAGGTTTAGAGAACTTCCATTCAAAGAGACTGAAACGAATCATTTCAAATCACATGGTTGCCCTACAAATAAAGCTTGTCAATTTTCCTTCATGTTTTATTTTCACACATCATGAGAATAACGTGACTCTTAGTATTTTAACGTGACGGGTTATAAGAAGAATTTCAGTCTTTTCCTGATTATTTTCTTTTTGTCACTTCGTTGTAATAGTATGAAAAAGGACAACATATGCTGCACATTTGTCGTCTGTTCTCCCGATTTAAGTTACGCTATATCCCATTAATAATTCACTGGAATGCACGAAGAATCTCTCGTTTTTTTCCTCCTCCAATCCTCAGTTCTCTTTCCAGGTTTGTTTTCACCGGTAAATACAATTTATTATCGGTCAAAATGATGGAAATCACTTTGAAATAATATCACGCAATGCTGAAGTGAATGAATATTTTTGATTAAGGCAACATACGTATTACTACGGTTTAACTCAGTGGGAAGATCCGTGCGTTTGCGGTTAGTCATGGTCTGTTGAGAGCATCTAGTTGATGCTTTTACACTTTTAAATGTCCTTTTAATGGTTGATGGTTGAAGGGTGAGTAGAATAATGTTCATTTTAAATTAAAAAAGCGTGTTATTGCGTTTATAGAGCGATCCTTTCACTTAACAGAAGTTACACCCATAATTCACGTCATAGGGTGTAGGAATAAGGTGGATATTGCTTTATATGAACATACCATATTTGTCCAACTTTTAGATATCACTGGGCAACATTTAATGTCAAGCGGTTGAGATTTGCTATACAGAAAATGCTATTTATCATAATGTATCGGGGGAGGATGGATATATGTATAATAGTTATGTTATAAAAGTGTTATACATGTACCTTGTTCTCCACAGGGAGCATCTGTCCGTCGGTGGCCTCAACTGGTGGCTCCGCTGCCTCGTCATCAACTGCTTTCTCTTCATCTTGCTCTTCTTCCTCACCACCCCTGCCATTATCATCACCACCATGGACAAGTTCAACGTCACCAAACCCGTGGAGTACCTGAACGTAAGGAGACGTTAACCTCGGTGTTGATGAACAGTGCGGTGTTATGATCCTGTCACTCATCACCTCCCTCCTCTCCCTCTGTGTCTGTTCCTCTAGAACCCCATCATCACTCAGTTCTTCCCCACCCTGCTGTTGTGGTGCTTCTCGGCCCTTCTCCCCACCATCGTCTACTACTCTGCCTTCTTTGAGGCCCACTGGACACGGTACAATGCCTAACCCTGGATATCAGTGTGCTTTTAATGATTTCATCATTTATAGATGCTAAACTAAACCATTTTGTGGTGGACTCTTTGCTCTTCAGATCTGGAGAGAACAGAACCACCATGCACAAATGCTACACCTTCCTCATCTTTATGGTTCTGCTGCTGCCATCTCTGGGCCTGAGCAGGTATCTTATCACACCTGGTTTACGTTGAAAAGTTAGAACTACAGGTGTTATTCTAGAGAAAATACAGTAATCTAATTTTTAAATGCTTTTAAAGAGCACTGACTGTGTCCTTCAGCAATGTTTCTCAATAGCCACTGAGCCCCAATTTTGAATCCTTACAATTTAATGGTGAAAATTGGGGTCAAAAGCTCAGCCTTTTGACAAAGAGTTGTTTATATATGCTAATTATTATGATGTATCTTTTAATTTGATAGTCATTTGTATTCTTTGAAAATTCTCTTTTACAAATATTATGCATTTTCAACATTATAAAGTTTATTTCTGATGATATAAAATGGAAAGAATCTGTTTTATCCAGGTCATTTTGTATGAAACGTTTCATGTGATCTTTTCCTAATCGCAGTTTGGATGTTTTCTTCCGCTGGCTCTTTGACAAGACATTTCTTGACCAGGCAAAAGTCCGATTCGAGTAAGTCCATGAGAGGATATGCGGTTCCTGTTTTTATTTCTTTAAAGGATTTTAAAAACATTTGATTCATGCACATATTTTTGAGATTGTAGATGTACGTTTTTTACAGCTTGATTTCTTTTCTTTTAGGTGCGTCTTCCTTCCAGATAATGGAGCTTTCTTTGTGAACTATGTTATCGCGTCTGCTTTCATTGGTAATGCCATGGACCTGTTACGCATTCCTTATTTCCTGATGTACATGATCCGACTGTGTCTGGCGCGTTCAGCTGCCGAGAGGCGAAACGTGAAGAAGGTCTGTGTTGTTTGCAAGTGCAAATATTACTCTCGGCCTTAATATCATAACCGTTTAAACATGATTACTCAATATATCTCATCTATTAATGTATTTGTTCATATACTTTGTTTTCTGAATTCATCTCATTAAGGTCCGTTCACACCAAGAACGATAACAGTCTGTTTATTCTGAGTCACACGCTACAGTTTCAAAGTGTGTACAACATATTTTGGCTGATCTTGTTGCATTTACACGCTTTAACCAGCAGATGTCCTCCGCATGCAATCGATCTAATCTAATAGTGAATTTAGCTGACAGAGTCAATCTAGTGGAATGAACACAACACCTAGTCTTCAAAGGAAGCAAGACAATGTTGTCAACTAGCGCTGATATCTGAGGTAGTAGCTGTTCGCTAGCCTGACATCATGATCTCATAGTTAATACTTCTCACTGTTTATTCCAAGGGTGTGACCGATTGTTTTCCATATATCCATTTTCTTGAAATGAGCTTTTTCTGGACTTTGGCGATTTATCTTCTCCACAATGTCATTTTAAATGCATAAGCCCTTAAATGGATATGGATTCTGAATTTTAAAAAAATAGGGAAAACCCTACTTAAGACATTGCTTCATAACTATTCTGTTAAGAGTAAAGTTTGACGGGAGTAAAGCCTGTGTTTAGGCTATTAAGGAAATGTAATTTAGCCAAAAAAGAACTTTTATTTTAAATAAACGTTAATTTATAACCATATCTTCATGCTTAACACAATTTAACACAACAGAATTTGAACAATTGTAATGTAATGATCAGGTGGCGATATCTAAATCAGAGAATATCATTAGGTGGTTGGCGGGTGGATGATATATTTTTAACCGTGGACTTATCTTTGTTCAATCTGGACGCTGACCCCCGGTTTCACAGACAAGGCTTAAGCTAGTCTCAGACTAAGACGCATGTTTCAGCTATCTTAACTGAAAGCAACTTGTACTGACGTGTCTTAAAATAAGGCACTGCCATTGCTTTGTCTCAAGATGCACATCCGAAATGTTTTATTCTAGTGTACGTTTATAAATGATACTTAAATATCCTAATTGAACTAATACCTAATCCTAGTTTAGTGCAGTGTTTCTCAGCCCATTTTATCTTCCTTTTTTTTTTCTGAGGACCACCTAACAGAATCCCACTCTAACATCCCCAAAAATAGGAAGGATAAACTAAATTTCAGTTTAATATGCAATTGTTTCAAGTCAAAAAGTAATTCTTCAAACACAAATGCAATATGATCCATTTTTTCGTTATTAAAACACACTGACGCCCGCGATCCGGTGCGGGTTACGAGCTCGCCTAGTTTAGGTCATCTTTTCGCAGACCACTAGGGGGCGATGGTGGACCACACGTTAAGAATTACTGGTTTAGGCTAAGCCCTGTCTGTGAAACCAGGCCTGAGAGTTCAAAATAAAGCGCTCCAGCCCATCTTTAAAGTGCACCAGATGCACTTTGTTAAATTGTACAAAATTTTCCCCCAGGGAGGGATGAAGGATTTTACCACCTCTTCCTCGTTTTGAGCCAGGAGAAGCCCCTTTAATAGTTTTCACTCTTGGTGTGAGCGGGCCGACGCTCAATAATTCGTAGCCATCCTCATGTTGATTCATGTGTGGTTGCGTTTTGTTACAGCATCAAGCCTACGAGTTCCAGTTCGGAGCTGCTTATGCCTGGATGATGAACGTCTTCACTGTGGTCATGACCTACAGCATCACCTGTCCAATTATTGTACCATTTGGTGAGTGCTGCGTCTCTCACTGAAGAAGATTTCCTGCATCGTTACAGCAACGGTGTAAAAACCTTTCATTCTGTCTGCAGGCCTGATGTACATGCTACTGAAGCACCTGGTGGACAGGTATAACATGTATTATGCCTACCTGCCCTCCAAACTGGACAAGAAAATCCACTCTGGAGCTGTCAACCAAGTGGTGGCAGCACCCATCCTCTGCCTCTTCTGGCTTCTCTTCTTCTCTACTGTCCGAACAAGTAAGATACCGCCAAACAGTGGCTGTTTTAAACACTAATGTGTGCCTAACTAGACACTTTTGGGTGTCAAAAGACCTACTTGGAAATAAAACTTCACACAAGTGAAGAACTCGGAACGCTTACGATTGTGTTTTTCTTTATTTTAATGTAGGGATTTAAACTGTCAGCACATCGATCTTGTGCATATAGATATATTCCCTATATGTTTTCAGTTGGCACGTTTGTTTGAAGGACAGCAGGATGTGGAATAGTGTGTTTTGTCAATAAAAAGAAAAAAGATTAGTCGATTATCAAAATAATCCTTAGCAGCAGTATTAACAGTACTGGAGTGGTGATGTAATATTATTCTTAAAAACAGTTTCCAGCATTTCAGTAATAAATGCGTTTATCGCAACAGTTTCCATCCGGTGCACTTCAGTGGTTATAAAGGATTGCTGTTGAAATTGGGATTTAGATACTGCACAATCTTTGTTGTCATGTCTCTAATATGCCCTGCTTTCTTCCCTCTTATCTTTTTTTAAATCTGAAAGGTTTTAAAGCTCCAACATCGATGTTTACTTTTGTGGTTCTGATCATCACCATCATCATTTGCCTCTCCCATGTCGTCTTCGGTCATTTCAAATACCTCAGTGCGCACAATTATAAGGTCAGAAACCAGGGATTTTTCCGTTATTATACACCGTTTCACCCCGAGAACGTTCTCTAATCCGCACAATGTTCTTCCCGAATTCACACCAGGTTGACATGGACGGTGTGGACAACGGACAACCACCAGGTTCATCCCCACCTGTCAAGTCTGTGGTAAGTTTTTATAATCATGACACATCATAATGAGCAAGAAAGCATCTAGTTTTCAGCACGGCCTCGATTTTTACTGATTTGTTAATTTGGTGAACCGATTTAGATTCTTAAATATAAAGTCTATGCTCTTTTCAGCCGATGAATGAACAAAACTTAGTTTGTAGCCCCTTCCATCCAATAAATCGTAAAAAGATTTGTTAGTTTTGATATAAAATTGTCCATTTTTTTTATGAAATTCAAACAATAAATCCTTGCGTGACAAATCGCTGTAGACGCCTGAATTCGAGCGGCACTTAAATCGATCATCTACGGAATAAACATGAATGAACATCAGAAGCTGTGCTAAAAAAACTTATAGAAATCCGTATCATGTCTCGTAATAGTGTAAACCGTAGCCACGTACATGGACACTTTTTGTTTCAATCTGAATGAATTCATTCCGAACGGAGTGTTTACATGAACGCTAAATAAAGTGATCGGGTTGATTTACGCGTTTATGTCACATGCTTCAAATGATTTTTTTTGCCATGTGCACACTGCACAAATATATAGTTTCCTGCTGTTTGTGCTCTTCTTCTAAATGCCTTTGTTTTGAAGAGCAGACTTATCTGTTTCGGGTCCTCACGAGACGACGAGCACATGAACCATTGTGTCTTGCTGCTTATATATATCAAGTAGTAAAAATGCCCAAAGGCATCTGTGGATGACGGTGCGGAACATTGTCCTGCTCCACTTCACAGACGATGAGTGGAAGCAGAAATTTAGAACGACACGATAGTCATTTATGACACTTATTTCAACAATAATCCTCACGTCATGCGTCACTGCACATGCGCAGAATATTTCCAGTTTCTGTTTTAAATCTGATCAAGTGTTTAATGTTATACATGACTACGTTTACAGGTGCACCAATAAAGCGATTATTTCTGATAATCAGACTACGGTCGTAATCGCAGTAAGATGTTTACATGACACGAGCAGAACTCTTCACTCCAGTTTACATGCAATTTCTCTGATTATTCGCTGGTTATGCCACACTCAGTTAGGCGTACAGTATGCATGTTACCAGCCGCTGTTTCAGGCTGCGTTCACACTTGTAGTTCGTTCGGTCCGGACCAAATAACAAGCACAAAACACATAGTCCTGGTCCTCTTAGCGTTCACACTGGCATTTCTAACAGCGAACCTGAAGTGACCGAACCGAAGGCGTAGGGATTCGGTCACGACCTGATTGGTCGCTTTTATGACGTATATTTCGTGCTTACGAACACTCAAAACAACGCTGTGTTCTGGATTAAACGCCATCATTTCACGCTTTATTTTGACCAGCTGAGAATCTCGAAGAGCTCATCAAATGTTCAAAACATTCAGAACAGCAGCAGGATTTCCTCCGTTGTTCACAGACACAGAAACTTCACCTCCTCGTTGCCCTCGACTCATTTCGGATACGCCGATCTTCCCGCGTCGTCGAATCAGTGACTCGTAGCGTCGCATCTCGTGACATCACGTCCTGTTTTTGGTTAGTTCACGTGTCTTTGGTCCGCGTCGCGTTCATATATCAATCGAACCGCACCAGAGTTCGTTTGGAAGCGGATCGAGACCCGTCTTTTTAGCGCTTGTTTGGTCCGCAGCAGGGTTGGGATGGCAGCGTTCACATATGAACCGCACTCACTGAGCGATCGCACCAGGGTTCGCTTTAATCCAACCAAACATGACAAGTGTTAGTCAACTCGCATCAAATTAAACGCAGTGTATGGACCAACAGGGTAATTTACAGCATTCGTTAAGAATTCTGACTCTGGTGAAAGTCAATTTTCATGTAGTAGTTCTTCATCTAGCATCGACGTATTGCTATGTTGTCAGCTCTGATATTTTCTGCTTTACAACTTCATGTTCTTTCTTTTATCAGCAGACGTACGTCGCCCTTGTGCTACAGGATGAGAAGGGCAGCGGTGAGGACGAGGGCCAGGGGTCCTCGCAGGATGAGGAGGTGGTGACCGAGGGTGACTTCCAGTCAGGAGAGGACAGCCTTATTGAGAACGAGGTGCATCAGTGACCCATGCTAGGGTCACACCATGTGCTGAACTTAAGAGAAACTAGCAGGAGATCCACTACACCTCACGACACTTGTGTGTGTGTGTGTGTGTGTGTGCGCGCGTGTGCTTGAATCCATCGCGGCTGACAGCTAAAACACTCCTTAATCATTGAGGCTTGGAGACAGGATGGCCAATTGTCAAGAATCTGAAGTGGCTTGTGATTGTCCTCCACCTATAATAGTTTTACATTGTTTGCCCTGTTCGTACAGCATTCGGTCAGATCCAAGTTTCAAGCGCATGTCTAGTAAATAATACCAAAAATAGTAACGATCGCTCTTAATTTACATGTTATGATGAATTGAATCCGCTATAGTGCTATCTCAGGTGGGCAGTAACATTGTACATCAGAGCGGATAAATCTTTTGCATAAAGAAAATCTTGGTTACATAGGGTGAAGGTCGATTTATACAGGTTGCCGACTGTTAAAAACTGTCAAAAAGATGAAATTTGTGTTTACCAAAACATTTCAGCGATCATTGATCACATAGTGTGAGAAATCCGACTGTTGCGCTGAAGTTTTGAGTTTAGATATTGTTATTTTCTTGGCCCGGCTGAAATGGCACTACAGCACAATCTACACTTTCTTCTCTAACAAAGCGAATGTATTTAACATTACTAGTGGGAAAACTCACTCCAGCCTGATGAATTAACGTATTGTGAGGAAAACAGCCGTCGAACACTAATCGTCTCAACTGGAAAAGCCACTTTCAGACTGTCCCAGACTCGACGGCAATTCGCCATCCCTGTAACTGTTCAAGGTCAAAGTCAAACGCATCTAACGTTTCGAGGCTTTCAATGTGATCCTCCGCATCACTAATCCATACCCGCGCGGTGTGACGCTACTTTCTGAACGAATCGGGCACCAAAAGGACCAACTCTGTGTTGCTCTACTGTGGAATGTTCTGTCCATCACTGATCCTGTAGCAGATTGAACTAAAACGCACAGCAGATTCCCTATGAGGACCTTAAGGTGGAATTTTACTTTTTATTATTATGCATGGGTATGATGGTTTCATCATTTTTGTTTTGGTTTTTTTTTTTTTTGGGCGCTAACAAGTGATAATGTAAACATCAAACATATATTACAACTTATAAATTACTGTAAACAAAACAAAAAAGTGCATTGGAAACACCCAGAATCTTCCTAAAAATCGGGTAATATATGATGATAGCGAGATCTAAACATACGTGTCTTTCTTTACCGCTACTGTGGTGCGTGTTCCTTTGCAATTTTTTACAAGAGAACTGGAAATAATAGAATCCGTGCTTTGGTTCTTCTTACCTGTGTGCGTTCACTGACACTTGCAGTTCTGAGATCATTTGACTGGGTTTATTCATCATTTAGTGGTTGAAGCCTGAGAAGAAAAAAAAAGAACTCAAAAACTAGTACAATGACCACTATTTATTGACTACTATTTTAGTTTTTTGTTTTGTTTTTGACAACTACACTCTTTGTATCTGTCTGTCGCCACGTTTTGTCCATTATAAACAATTTTTGCTCTCTGTGCAAAGTCAAAACCTGGATTATGGGAGCAGACGAAGGCCGAGCCCGAGTGCTCGCTTTAACACGATGTCGTTTTCTTTGTCCGGCCCCTCGTCTTTCCTGCTAGTGGACCTAAATAGTTCTCATTGTGTCATTTGTTTACAGGAATAGCAATGCAGTGTTTGAACTGTCGTTTTCTGCAACAAATGTTGACTTGAAACAGGTGTAAGCTTGTGAATTAGATCATTAGGAAGTGAATCAGTGATACTTTTAGTTAATTTATGTGTTTCTTCACTAATCACTGAAGAGCTTTGTAACTTTTAAATGCAAATAACACTGTAGGCTATGCACTTCATGTGAAATATGTAACATTATCATGGTGTATGTAACAATTTCAAGCCATTTTTTATTTTCACTGATCTCGTTCGGACAACATCGAGTAACTCTGTACGTCTGACGCTCTTGCTGCTTCGATACCGTCGGTGACGTCCGTACGACTGCATCCCGGATCTGTTTGAGGAAACGCGCTGTTCTGAAGCATGATGCGGTGGCAATAATTTATTTATGCATCTTTATGACTTCTCCTGTTTGTTACAGATGTTGTCCGCAGTATTTATTTCATTTGTCTTTTTATTTTTCCATCTTTTGAATTAACTGGCTGTTGACCTGGAATGAAGAGGTTAAATCACTGTAATATTTTTGTACATAGAAGCATTGCGCTGCTCTTGGAACACTAAACTGTATTTACATTTGTACAGCTTAGTCAGCGGAACCATGTACAGTCAACCATGAATCGTTTGCTTTTGTCCATTCAGATTTCCCTTAAGATCGTACTATGCTTGCGATTTGCTGTTTTTAATAGTTTTGTATCTCAACCTCCCCTCAAATGATCTTTTGTACAGTGTCATCTTCAAACTCTTACATGTCTTTGAACAATAAAATAGACATTTACTGACAAAACCAAATGAGGTGTGAAGAAATTCTTTTGACTTTTTCTTTTATTCGGCTCTAGCTTTTTGTTGCACGTTGTTGTTGTTGTTTTTCTAAGTATTCAAAAACTGCAATATATATCCAGGGTCGAGGAGTAACGAAACACAAGTCACTTAGTTTCGCATTTAAAACACTAAATGTGAGTGACTGTGTTTGATTTGAAATGGGTGGTAATCAGATTACAGTTCCATCTGAAAAGTGTTTTAGATTACCAAAGTGATTACTTTGAGTTTTAATGTCATTTAAACAGCGATTGGTGATTCTCTGACTCTGACCGTCTGAAAAAGACCAGTTCAGTTTCATGTTTTCCACTGTTTTCATGTTTTGAGAGTCATTTTATTATTCACTCGTCACTGACTTTTTCTCATTATTTGTTTTTTCCCTCAAATTTGTGAGTTTGTGTTTCACAATTCTGACACGAGATTTAAATTGGGAGATTTAAACTTGCAATACTGACTTTTTTTCTTGCAATTGTGAATTTAGTGTGTGAGTTTATATCTCATAATTCTGACTTTTCTCAATATTGTGAGTTTATATCTCATAATTCTGACTTTTCTCAATATTGTCAGTTTATATCTCATAATTCTGACTTTTCTCAATATTGTGAGTTTATATCTCATAATTCTGACTTTATAACTCACAATTGCAACTTTATATCACTCAATTCTGAGGGAAAAAGTCAGAATTGTGAGATAAAAACTCTCAATGACCTTTTTTGTGTTTGTTTCACACTTATTAGTATTCCAAAGTATTCTAAAGTATTTAGATGAAGTGACTAAACTTGAGTAATGTAACGAAATACGTTACAAATGACTTGTTTACAAAAGCACGTTACAAACGTTACAAATGACATTACAAAAGCATGTATTTTGTAATCTGTAGTGAAATACATTTTAAAAGTAACCCACCCAGCCCTGTATATATATATATATCTTTGCTTCCAAATAGGTTTAAAGATGTAAACAGAACTGCTGCTGTCCCACAAAACAAAAAAACACATTTTAAAAAGTATTGAAATTTTAGATGTTTGCTAAGATCCTTCTATTATCTATTGAATCCCAGAATAATATTGAAAACATCAGTAAATTTAATATATATATATAAAATCATCATTTATTGGGTACTTTAAATTGACTGTCCCGAACTGTACTTGTGAGAATATTTAAATCATTTTTGCAATTTTGTCCACTATTTTGATTTTTTTTTTTAAAGTGAAGTTAAAAAGTTCTTATATTTTATTTTTAAATCATAAAATTTCATGTAATTAAAAAAAAAAAAAGTGTCCCACATTTTCACTTCATTACCGAAACTGTGTGTGTTTTAGTCCATTGGCTGAGACTGATTTTAACACACTTCTACAAACTTTTTTGGGTGTTATTCGATAATATTTAGTTTATTTAGAATTTAGCTAGGCTCAAAAATATCTAAAATTCTCACTTAGCAAACTTCACCATGATACGGTCGTGACTGACAAAAGCGAACGTATAATCGTTTATTCGGGGGAAATAAACTGAATTTTAGTACAGTAATACAAATCATTAGAATTTTAGTGTGCGAGTGAAACTCTGTAAAGTGATGATGTCACGACCGAAAATGTGCATCACGACCGAATCATCAGATGTTTTGTCAAAAATTATTGAATGATCAACTAAGATTTTATTATAACGTTTGGATCAATGTTTATTCAAACTAATGAATCCTTCACTGTGAACTCAAACTTTATGCCTTTTACAAAGAAAGACTAGATTCAAAATACAACAAATCTCATAAATCACACTTGAAATATTGATTAAATTGTAATTGTTATTGATTTGCCCATGAAAACATTTTTTTAAAAATAGCAAAAATATATATTTACTATGTAGATGTAAACAAAATCTTAACAGGTCAATGTAACTCTTCTCATTAAATTATTTATTATCGTGTTTCGGTAGTGACAAATTTGGGAAGAGGAACAATATTCCAAAACTTTCAGAAAATAAAATATGAGAATTAACTGCACCAGTACCTTGGATATTATACAATTTGCATACATACAAAAAAGACATTTTTGTCAAGACGTTTCCAACTCTTGACTTTGACATGATTCAGTTAGAATGACTCATAAAGATCCGGACTGCTTATTTAAAACAGTTTAGTTAAAACAAGCAGCAAAGTTTTTCTTTTTTTGTTGATGAACATTAATGACTTACGAATAAGTGATTGTCAATAAACTAAAAACAATTTTACGCTTATACAAGAAAAATAATATCCAACATTAAAGTTTAAATAATATGGTTTTAAAAGGCTCTTTTCCTCCTTTAAGGAGTCATGATGTCATTTAATGGCAGCTTTCTTCTCTCTGCCAGTGAGAGCAATCTTTGACCTCTCATGGTCTTATGGTGGAGTCTTGTGATGTGTCTCCAGAGGACAGAAAAAACAGGAACAGAGTCATAAGATCTCACGCCTTCATGATATCTGATTCACTAACGAATCTTTCATCTGAACCGATTCTTTTCAACGGTACGGTCGAATCATTCGACTGCACTTGCAAAATGTGTTGAACTGTTTACCAATAATAAACGGGATAAAGAGATAGAGGTCAAATATTAGACTCCACGGTTGTATTTCTATATTTGTTAATTACAGTAATGAATTCGCCGTTACGAATTCAAACTGTCGGTATGAATCTGATAACCATATTAACAGCGATCTAGTCGTATTATTTTAGACTTCTCATTACCTATATAAACTCAGTTTTCTTATCACATTACTCTAACAGAATGTTTTAATGTAGTTTAGAAGTTAATAAACTAATTCGTCGTCGGGTAAAAGCTTCTTACCTCAGACGCTCTGCGCGCGCTTTCTAATCAGTTCAAACAAGGTGATGACGCGTTTTAACGGTCATCAGCCTCGTAAATCCTGCAATTTTTTTTATATTTTCATTTTTTTTTTTAAATTTTGTACATTTATAACACTATACTTTGTATTATATTACCTTTACATCGGATTACAAAAAAAAATAGTTAATGCTGCCGTGATCGCTCCTGCTGTGGAAGTGACAGTAAAATTGGCATTTTTCTCTCTTCTGACTGCCGTTATCAATTGATCTCTATTTTATTTTATCTATTTTTAAAGTTGTAAAATCCTTATTGATCTCTATTTTATTTTATCTATTTTTAAAGTTGTAAAATCACTATATTGATCTCTATTTCATTTTGACTATTTTTAAAGTTGTAAAATCACTATTGATGTCTATTTTAACTATTTTTAAAGTTGTAAAATCACTATTGATGTCTATTTTAACTATTTTTAAAGTTGTAAAATCACTATTGATCTCTATTTTATTTTAACTATTTTTAAAGTTGTAAAATCACTATTGATGTCTATTTTAACTATTTTTAAAGTTGTAAAATCACTATTGATCTCTATTTCATTTTAACTATTTTTAAAGTTGTGAAAGCACTATTGTGGGGATTTTCTTTTGCTATTTAAGCAAATGGAAGCACAATTTTTATTTTTTTTAATGCAGTCTCAAGTTTACCCAACTATGACGACTTCCGCTTTGGAGAAACCCGGAAATGCGAAAAGGGTCCAATCCACTCATTTAAGTGACATTCATTCACAGTGTCCTAAAGTGTTGTTAAGAATGTTTTACAAACTGCGGTTGTTGTTTTCATAATGTAGGCTTATCATCCGCAAACGTTATATATCGGTACTCACCGACGCATTTTGAGGTCATTTAAACGTACATCTTCATAACAGAATAGTAATAACATACTAATAAAAAGCCATTTTACTACAGAAATAAAACGTAAAAATCCCGCCTGAAGGTTGTTCTGAGGAAACTTGACGAATCAGTTCATCGTAAAGAACCGATTCTCTTGAATGAATCGAACTGAGCATCGGTGTCGTGTAGTTCCGCTCCCCGGGCTCTGGGGGTGTAGTTCGGGGTTGTGTAAGGTTATGGAGGCTGTCGAGACGTGCAGAGCTCCACAATGCCTTTCATTGAGTGTTCAAAGAGGATATTGTGTCTTATTTTTGTGTTTTCGTGTGTTTGTTCGGTGTGATGCGGCCTGAATGTGCGATACGAAGTTCAATCGGAAGCGCTGAAGAACAGAAGCGGAGATGGACGGAGCTTGGGCTGTTATTCTCATTTCTCTGGCGATGTTTGTGGGATGTTTCGTGCTCGGGATTATTCCACTATTGATCAATTTATCAGAGGTAAGAGGATGAGTATTAATATTCAACAAGTGTTGATGTACTTCAGATTTAAAGCATGTCCGATTGTAAACTGTAACGTTGCCCAAGATATTAAATGCAAATAAAAGCAAAAGTCCACCTCTGTTGCGTGCATTACTGTTTAAGTTTAGTTCTATCACCTTGTACTTTAACCTGTGGATTTGAGTTCAGTCACGTGGCTGTTTTTTTTTTTTCTTTCTTTTCTTTACGTGATATTTTGATATAAAAATCTGTACTGTTTTAAGCATTTATAATGTCATGGTACAAAAACTTACTGTGGTGTATATACAGTACGATTACCAGGTTCATATACTATGGTATTATACCATGGTGCACGTCTAAAAACAGAGCAATAATTTGTAACCCCATGACTATTAACAACGGACTATTTTGACAGTGTAAAACAAGTTATTTTAAGACATTTTCTCCACTATTACAGCACAAACTGCAGTTGATTACTGTGCTGGGGGCGGGGCTTCTATGTGGCACTGCGCTGTCAATCATCATCCCGGAGGGGGTGGAGTTAGTGCAGGAGTCATGGAAAGGTGAGGCTGGCCATCATCCTCTGTTTTATTATTTTATATGCACAGTTATGCGCACTCTTTGTTTACTTTTATCCAAAGTCATTTAAAGGATTAGTTCACTTCAGCATCACTCTCCTCCATGTCAACCAAGATGTTCATGTCTTTCTTTCTTCAGTGGAAAAGAAATGAAGAGGAAAATTTTCTCCACATAGTGGACTTCAATGGGGTTCAACGGGTCCAAATGTCAGTTTCAGTGCAGCTTCAGAGACTCTACATGATCCAGACGAGGAATAAGAGTCTGATCTAGAGAAACCATCGCACATTTTCTTAGAAAAAGTCAAATTTATAGACGTTTTAACCACAAATGCTCGTCTTGCACTGCTCTGTGATGCTCAACGCATTATGGAATCGCATTGGAAAGGTCATGTGACGTAGGAGGAAGTACTGTGGTATGGTGAAAAGCTCTAAAATCGTCCGACATCGTTGCTTTACCTTTTTTAAAGACTTAGACTTTACACATTCACTTTGTAAACACTGGATCAGTACTTCCTCCTATGTCACATGACCTTTCCAGCATGATGACGTGACGTGTGGCGCATCAGAGCAGTGCAAGACGAGCATTTGTGGTTAAAAAGTTTATTTTTGTATGAAATGTGTGATGGTTTCTCTAGATCAGACTCTTATTCCTCGTCTGGATCATGTAGATCTTTGAAGCTGCACTGAAACTGACATTTGGAGCCGTTGAACCCCATTGAAGTCCACTATATGGAGAAAAACCCTGGAATGATCTCCTCAAAAACCACTTCAACTGAAGAAAAAAAAGACATGAACATCTTGGATGACATGGAGGAGAGTAAATTATCAGGAAATTTTACCTTTTGAAAGGTGACTCCATATTGAGCAGATCACGAATAACTAATGTTCATCAATACACGTTTTCTCCTCCTCCACATCTAGACTGGTATTGCTCCACAATGGCAGGGAATGAAAATAACTCCAAATCAAATTCAACGCTTCATCTAGTGGCGAGAAACGGTCTGCGTCCTCACTTCTTCATAGGAGTGTCTCTCGTGTTGGGCTTCATGCTCATGTTTGTGGTGGACCAGATCTCCAACTACTGCTCCTCACACGGTACCTCAGTTCTTCTCATTATAAACACACACTTCTACACTTCAACACACTTCTTTCAAACATAGGTCGTGTTCGGAATAGAAATGCATAGTGTATGTTGCCTAAAATAGTTTTTAATCATCATGCCGTGAGTTATAATGTCAGAAACAAAACATTATTTAATCCTAACTTATAACATCTGGCTCATATTTCACCCTAAAATCAAACCAGAATGCTACACTTTGCGTGAAGACGATGAAGATCTTCTGCATGTGCATCAGGTCTTGTATTTCAGTTCTCAGTAGAGTTCAGCACGCATCATGAATTGAATTTATTCCACTCGGGCTGCAGACGGATAAAATGGAAAACAACCCGGTGTGAAACGCTGTCAAATGCTCTCTTGAGAACATGTCTGTTTGTCTTGTTTCCCAGAATCCCGAGCGCACGTGTACAGTGGCAACAGCGTTACTGCCACCCTGGGTCTGGTGATTCACGCTGCAGGTAATGAGCGCTTCACTTCCATATGGTGTTCCCACAGTGCCCAGATGAAGCAGATGACATTACACTGAATCATGCCTGTCCTGAGGATGATTATTCAAGTCTGTGAACAATGAGTTTTCAATTGACCCTTCGCAAAGCCCCGCCCCCTTTAGTTACTGTTGCTCTGTCCGCTCTCACGCCACACATCATGTTCTCAAGAAGTGGAGCAAAGAGACGCTGACAACGTATGAAACAGTTTCATATTTCAAACAGAAGTTGAATCAATCAATAGCGTCTAGTGTGTGTTTAATGTGTCGCTCCTCCATCATCTCTTCACACTAGTTCATTTATAGCATCAAATAAACATGAATGAACATCAGAAGGAATGTTGTTCCAAAATGGAGGATTCAGGGTTATGATTGGTCAGATCGCCTGTCAATCAAACTGTTTGCGAAGGCTCAATTCTGTTTAATAATCTTCTGTTGTGAGTTTATTACAGCATCTGTCCTGTATTGACAAAAAAAAAGGAACACAATCTGGGAACAGACTGAACTCATTTCATGGCTTGGTTTTTGAATAATGATGCCTCGGGTCATTTGTTTGCTGTGAATTGATGCCCACAGCTGAAGTGTTTGTGAGGATCATATTTGCATGACATTCACTCCGTTTCTCTCTCTCTTCAGCTGACGGTGTCGCTCTGGGAGCTGCTGCCGCCTCGTCACAGGTGTCCGTTCAGCTTGTGGTGTTTTTTGCTGTCATTTTGCACAAGGTCTTAGTCTTTTTTTTCTCCACTATCTATACTAACAGCGCTGAGTCGATCTGTATTAAGTGGCTGAAACAGCAGAGCATGATTAATGTCAAACACTGAGATCCTGGGGTTCGATTCCCAGCATGAAATCTAACCATACTGTGAAATAAGTCAGAATTGAGAGATATAAAGTCAGAATTGAGAGATATAAAGTCAGAATTGAGATATAAAGTCAGAATTGAGAGATATAAAGTCAGAATTGAGAGATATAAAGTCAGAATTGCGAGATATAAAGTCAGAATTGTGAGATATAAAGTCAGAATTGAGAGATATAAAGTCAGAATTGTGAGATATAAAGTCAGAATTGAGAGATATAAAGTCAGAATTGAGATATAAAGTCAGAATTGCGAGATATAAAGTCAGAATTGCGAGATATAAAGTCAGAATTGCGAGATATAAAGTCAGAATTGAGATATAAAGTCAGAATTGAGATATAAAGTCAGAATTGAGAGATATAAAGTCAGAATTGAGAGATATAAAGTCAGAATTGAGAGATATAAAGTCAGAATTGAGAGATATAAAGTCAGAATTGCGAGATATAAAGTCAGAATTGAGAGATATAAAGTCAGAATTGAGAGATATAAAGTCAGAATTGTGAGATATAAAGTCAGAATTGTGAGATATAAAGTCAGAATTGAGAGATATAAAGTCAGAATTGTGAGATATAAAGTCAGAATTGAGAGATATAAAGTCAGAATTGCGAGATATAAAGTCAGAATTGTGAGATATAAAGTCAGAATTGAGAGATATAAAGTCAGAATTGAGAGATATAAAGTCAGAATTGTGAGATATAAAGTCAGAATTGAGAGATATAAAGTCAGAATTGTGAGATATAAAGTCAGAATTGAGAGATATAAAGTCAGAATTGTGAGATATAAAGTCAGAATTGTGAGATATAAAGTCAGAATTGAGAGATATAAAGTCAGAATTGAGAGATATAAAGTCAGAATTGTGAGATATAAAGTCAGAATTGAGAGATATAAAGTCAGAATTGTGAGATATAAAGTCAGAATTGAGAGATATAAAGTCAGAATTGAGAGATATAAAGTCAGAATTGTGAGATATAAAGTCAGAATTGTGAGATATAAAGTCAGAATTGAGAGATATAAAGTCAGAATTGTGAGATATAAAGTCAGAATTGTGAGATATAAAGTCAGAATTGCGAGATATAAAGTCAGAATTGTGAGATATAAAGTCAGAATTGTGAGATATAAAGTCAGAATTGTGAGATATAAAGTCAGAATTGAGAGATATAAAGTCAGAATTGTGAGATATAAAGTCAGAATTGAGAGATATAAAGTCAGAATTGTGAGATATAAAGTCAGAATTGAGAGATATAAAGTCAGAATTGAGATATAAAGTCAGAATTGAGATATAAAGTCAGAATTGTGAGATATAAAGTCAGAATTGAGAGATATAAAGTCAGAATTGTGAGATATAAAGTCAGAATTGAGAGATATAAAGTCAGAATTGTGAGATATAAAGTCAGAATTGTGAGATATAAAGTCAGAATTGCGAGATATAAAGTCAGAATTGCGAGATATAAAGTCAGAATTGCGAGATATAAAGTCAGAATTGAGAGATATAAAGTCAGAATTGAGAGATATAAAGTCAGAATTGAGAGATATAAAGTCAGAATTGAGAGATATAAAGTCAGAATTGCGAGATATAAAGTCAGAATTGTGAGATATAAAGTCAGAATTGCGAGATATAAAGTCAGAATTGAGATATAAAGACAGAATTGAGAGATATAAAGTCAGAATTGAGATATAAAGTCAGAATTGAGATATAAAGACAGAATTGAGAGATATAAAGTCAGAATTGTGAGATATAAAGTCAGAATTGTGAGATATAAAGACAGAATTGAGAGATATAAAGTCAGAATTGAGAGATATAAAGTCAGAATTGAGATATAAAGACAGAATTGAGAGATATAAAGTCAGAATTGTGAGATATAAAGTCAGAATTGAGAGATATAAAGTCAGAATTGAGATATAAAGACAGAATTGAGAGATATAAAGTCAGAATTGTGAGATATAAAGTCAGAATTGTGAGATATAAAGTCAGAATTGAGAGATAAAGTCAGAATTGTGAGATATAAAGTCAGAATTGTGAGATATAAAGTCAGAATTGTGAGATATAAAGTCAGAATTGAGAGATATAAAGTCAGAATTGAGAGATATAAAGTCAGAATTGTGAGATATAAAGTCAGAATTGTGAGATATAAAGTCAGAATTGAGAGATATAAAGTCAGAATTGTGAGATATAAAGTCAGAATTGAGAGATATAAAGTCAGAATTGAGATATAAAGTCAGAATTGTGAGATATAAAGTCAGAATTGTGAGATATAAAGTCAGAATTGTGAGATATAAAGTCAGAATTGAGAGATATAAAGTCAGAATTGTGAGATATAAAGTCAGAATTGTGAGATATAAAGTCAGAATTGAGAGATATAAAGTCAGAATTGAGAGATATAAAGTCAGAATTGTGAGATATAAAGTCAGAATTGAGAGATATAAAGTCAGAATTGTGAGATATAAAGTCAGAATTGAGAGATATAAAGTCAGAATTGAGAGATATAAAGTCAGAATTGTGAGATATAAAGTCAGAATTGTGAGATATAAAGTCAGAATTGAGAGATATAAAGTCAGAATTGTGAGATATAAAGTCAGAATTGTGAGATATAAAGTCAGAATTGCGAGATATAAAGTCAGAATTGTGAGATATAAAGTCAGAATTGTGAGATATAAAGTCAGAATTGTGAGATATAAAGTCAGAATTGAGAGATATAAAGTCAGAATTGTGAGATATAAAGTCAGAATTGAGAGATATAAAGTCAGAATTGTGAGATATAAAGTCAGAATTGAGAGATATAAAGTCAGAATTGAGATATAAAGTCAGAATTGAGATATAAAGTCAGAATTGTGAGATATAAAGTCAGAATTGAGAGATATAAAGTCAGAATTGTGAGATATAAAGTCAGAATTGAGAGATATAAAGTCAGAATTGTGAGATATAAAGTCAGAATTGTGAGATATAAAGTCAGAATTGCGAGATATAAAGTCAGAATTGCGAGATATAAAGTCAGAATTGCGAGATATAAAGTCAGAATTGAGAGATATAAAGTCAGAATTGAGAGATATAAAGTCAGAATTGAGAGATATAAAGTCAGAATTGAGAGATATAAAGTCAGAATTGCGAGATATAAAGTCAGAATTGTGAGATATAAAGTCAGAATTGCGAGATATAAAGTCAGAATTGAGATATAAAGACAGAATTGAGAGATATAAAGTCAGAATTGAGATATAAAGTCAGAATTGAGATATAAAGACAGAATTGAGAGATATAAAGTCAGAATTGTGAGATATAAAGTCAGAATTGTGAGATATAAAGACAGAATTGAGAGATATAAAGTCAGAATTGAGAGATATAAAGTCAGAATTGAGATATAAAGACAGAATTGAGAGATATAAAGTCAGAATTGTGAGATATAAAGTCAGAATTGAGAGATATAAAGTCAGAATTGAGATATAAAGACAGAATTGAGAGATATAAAGTCAGAATTGTGAGATATAAAGTCAGAATTGTGAGATATAAAGTCAGAATTGTGGGATATAAAGTCAGAATTGTGAGATATAAAGTCAGAATTGTGAGATATAAAGTCAGAATTGTGAGATATAAAGTCAGAATTGAGAGATATAAAGTCAGAATTGAGATATAAAGTCAGAATTGTGAGATATAAAGTCAGAATTGTGAGATATAAAGTCAGAATTGAGAGATATAAAGTCAGAATTTTGAGATATAAAGTCAGAATTGAGAGATATAAAGTCAGAATTGAGAGATATAAAGTCAGAATTGTGAGATATAAAGTCAGAATTGTGAGATATAAAGTCAGAATTGAGAGATATAAAGTCAGAATTGAGAGATATAAAGTCAGAATTGTGAGATATAAAGTCAGAATTGTGAGATATAAAGTCAGAATTGTGAGATATAAAGTCAGAATTGTGAGATATAAAGTCAGAATTGAGAGATATAAAGTCAGAATTGAGAGATATAAAGTCAGAATTGAGATATAAAGTCAGAATTGAGAGATATAAAGTCAGAATTGAGAGATATAAAGTCAGAATTGTGAGATATAAAGTCAGAATTGTGAGATATAAAGTCAGAATTGAGAGATATAAAGTCAGAATTGAGACATATAAAGTCAGAATTGAGAGATATAAAGTCAGAATTGAGAGATATAAAGTCAGAATTGAGATATAAAGTCAGAATTGAGAGATATAAAGTCAGAATTGAGAGATATAAAGTCAGAATTGTGAGATATAAAGTCAGAATTGTGAGATATAAAGTCAGAATTGAGAGATATAAAGTCAGAATTGAGACATATAAAGTCAGAATTGAGAGATATAAAGTCAGAATTGAGAGATATAAAGTCAGAATTGTGAGATATAAAGTCAGAATTGTGAGATATAAAGTCAGAATTGTGAGATATAAAGTCAGAATTGAGAGATATAAAGTCAGAATTGAGAGATATAAAGTCAGAATTGTGAGATATAAAGTCAGAATTGAGAGATATAAAGTCAGAATTGTGAGATATAAAGTCAGAATTGCGAGATATAAAGTCAGAATTGTGAGATATAAAGTCAGAATTGTGAGATATAAAGTCAGAATTGAGAGATATAAAGTCAGAATTGAGAGATATAAAGTCAGAATTGTGAGATATAAAGTCAGAATTGAGAGATATAAAGTCAGAATTGTGAGATATAAAGTCAGAATTGCGAGATATAAAGTCAGAATTGCGAGATATAAAGTCAGAATTGTGAGATATAAAGTCAGAATTGTGAGATATAAAGTCAGAATTGTGAGATATAAAGTCAGAATTGTGAGATATAAAGTCAGAATTGTGAGATATAAAGTCAGAATTGAGAGATATAAAGTCAGAATTGTGAGATATAAAGTCAGAATTGTGAGATATAAAGTCAGAATTGTGAGATATAAAGTCAGAATTGTGAGATATAAAGTCAGAATTGTGAGATATAAAGTCAGAATTGAGACATATAAAGTCACAAGTACCTTTTTTATTTTTTTGTTTAGTGGCAGAAGGAACAAGCTTCAATCGGTAATTTCTCAAACTGATGTGCGATTAAATTGGAATTAATTTGATTAGTTAATCAGCACATTAATTCGATTTTAAAAAATGTAATCGCTTGACAGCCCTAATATTATTATTGTATGGGGAAAACATCGCCCTCTGCCATGCTTTAGTTCCCACATGCAGTTCTGTAAGGTCTTACTTCACTCAACACATTCTCCTCCTCTCTCGCTCTCTGTAGGCTCCGGCCGCATTCGGCCTCGTGTCGTTCCTCATGCACGCTGGTCTGGAGAACAAGACTATTCAGAAGCATTTACTGGCATTTTCTGCTGCGGCGCCACTGATGGCCATCAGCACTTACTTCCTCCTGAGCGCGGTGAGTTCCTGTAGAACAGTTCGCAAGCCAACAAACACGGAGTGTTATTGTAGTATTATTTATACACTATTACAGTATGAACAGAGTGCCTCAGGCATGACTTAATAATAATTGGGGTTTTTCAGTTTGTGAGTCTGTGGTAAACGTAACTTGACTATATTTGCAACATAAATTACTCACACCCATATCGAAAACAGATTTTGAAGCTGTTATGTTTGTTTCTAATAAGTAACTAGATAAGAAAGCTTGGGGTGTGAGTGTGTCGTGGTTCTTTTTGGACTGTGGAGAGAGAATTTGTGTTCTGAACATGCAACAAGATTCAGTCTTTGACAAATAAGGTTTTTAAAACTGTAAAAAAAAAAAAAAAAAAAAGTTTTATTGAGTGTTAACAATGAGATTATGTGCTTTTTATAATCCGTTAACACTGTTCTTGTCTTCTTTTTTTTTTTTTTAAGATGAACAAAATTTGTCACCAAAAAAGTCATTTGGTTTAAACAAAATTTCGGTTTTACCGAATGACACATTTTCAAACAGGCTAAAGGACAATCAAACATTTTGTTGTTTTTTTAAAATATAAAAACATTTTCCATGTTTTATAGCGGTCGCACCGAATGACCTGATGTTTCGGGACATCGTATGAGCGTGAAAACATGAATTTCTCAAATATTTAAGAGAGAGTTCGTTACTTTGCTTCATGACCACGTCCTTTGCGGGCGTCTGAATGATGTCACATCCTGTCACATGATACTGACCGCATGACTTGATCCAGAATGATCCATTTATATCGATTACTCCAAATAACATCAATGAAATTCATTTTTCCGACCGACTTCTACACATAATTTTAACACCATTTTGCACTACGTTGATATATGATGTTATAAAATCATGGCAGAATAAAAAAAAAAATGTATACATTTTTTATATTTTAAGATATTTTAATCACAAATGAACGGTTGGATTGTTAAACCAAATGACAATTTGTCACATCAAAATATTCTAAAGACATTTAAATGTAGCAAAATATAATTAAAAACCTTTTGGATTTAATAAAAGAGATACTTTAGATGTCATGTCTGTGTTTATTATTATTATTATTAATGTCTTTGGATAAAATAAATGACTCGTCACGTCATTGACCCAAGTATTGTTTTAATGTTACATATTTTCATTTAAATCTTCTGTTGTTATTTTGCACTGATCTAAAATAAGTATTTTTTCAAATCTTTTGCAGTCTAATGGCTCTTCCCAGAACCGTCTGAGCGCTACAGGCATCGGCATGCTGTTCTCCGCTGGGACGTTCTTGTACGTGGCCACAGTTCATGTTCTGCCTGAAATCAACAGCAGAGGGCAGCATCGCTCCACTCACCTCCACCATCACGCAGGAACTCGATCCAACCAGCAGGGCGGCGGTCTCGGCATTACAGAGAGCCTGATGCTCATCCTGGGGGCGGGACTTCCTGTGCTTTTGGCCCTCGGACTGCCAGATGACTAATCTGTAAAAGCAAAGACCTGTGAAGATTCGTGTTTAAATGTTTATATTTTTTTAAAGATTTGAGAGTTTTGTTTTATCGCGATTCGTGGTACGTGTTGGTTTCATTTTGTTTATTTGCCGAGAAACAATCGTGTGGCAGGCCGGTGTTTATGTGCAGTAAAGGTCCGAATTCGAATCAAAGACTGATATTTATGTTCTTATCAAGAAGCCGTTTTTGTTTTGGTCTTAAAGCTCAAGTCATTTTTTTTCCTCACTGTTATAAAGTTGCAATACAGAGCTCTCTTTTCCCAAAGAGTTTTAATTGTCACCGTTTGTTTTGTATCAAACCAGGAATAGCTTGTGTTATAAAAAAACGATGTTTATTTTCAGAATTAATCTGAAGATCACGAGACGCACGACAGTCTCTGGTACGTGACAATCTATTAAAAGCCATAAAAGCTGCCGTTTTTGTGTTTTGCGACTCATTTGTGTGGACATTCCTGTCCGAAAGCATAGTCCTAACCCAATCCCGTCCCCTAAACATAATTTATCCCTAAAACCAGTGGGAAATTACAGGTGAACAACTCTAAAGTAGAAACACCTAAAGCCTAAATTTGACATAAACTTGTCAAATCCGATTGGTTGATTGGAATGTTCTAGGATCAATAGAGATGAACTTGGTGAAAAAGCTGATAAATAGCTATTGATACACCAACAGATGTGCAACTGACCATTGTCAGACTATATATATATATATATATATATATATATGCACCTATCAGGCATAACATTATGACCACCTTCAAAGTAACATCCACATGGATGCAGGCAGAACATTGTCCAAAGCTTCACACTGTCTCCGCCAGCTTCCCATAGTGCATCCTGGTGTCACACGCACCTTCTCCCATCGCTCCGTGGTCCCACTGTCGGCTCTTTGGGCGGTGGACAGGGGTCATCATGGACACCTGACCGGTCTCGTCTGCAGCTCCACACACAACAAACTGATGCTCTGTGTGTTCTATGTAAAAATGTGAGAAACACTGTGAAAAATTCCAAAACTTTATTGGTTGATAAAGCATTAAGAAATGTCATTATTTGTTCAAATTAAAGTCAATAAATAAACTCTATCAAATAAATACTTCAATGCAGTCTAAAAGCTGTCTTTGGCATGAAAAATACATTTGTCAGCACTATAAACAAACAAACAAAAAACGCGTGTGTGTTTGTATTCAAGTCCCCCTGGAGTCAATCATTTGATCCCTTTGATCATCAAAATGACATTTCTAAAAAATCCAGTGAAAAAAAAATTATTCATGGTTTTAAAATAGCTTCACCCTTGTTTCCTTTACTATACGCGAACTCATGAATATACTAATTAGCCCCGCCTCCACTCGCTCGCACGAGCTCGGAGATCCACTGGGTCAACTGACTGAGGTAAAGAGTTGCTCAGAAATCTCTCATTATGCTTCATCATCATCATCATCATCATCAAATACTGGATTCAATCTTTTTGTCAGCTTGTTTTCTTTCAGTTCGGACAGGTTTTGTATTTATTTTTGGAGCTGATCGATCGTCGGCCTCATTGATCTGAGCTTATGCACCTCAGTTTTTGAGTGAAAAAAAGCATTATTTGAGGATAATTGGTCAATTTTACATAAAATATGAAAAAATGACTAGCGTGCTTTAACGTTTAACCAGGAAATGTGTTTTAAAATGGTTTTATTTATTACTAAATGGCACATTTTAGTCAAAAATGACCGGCCTACAAAAATCACTTGTTAGGCTATTTTATCACCAAATACTGGATTTAATCTTTTTGTCAACGTGTTTTCTGTCTTTAAAGACAGATTTTATATTTATTTTTTACGATGATTGATCGTACGCCTCATTGATCTGAAGATAAAGTTCATCTCTGTGCAAAAGAAAGCCTGTAAGACACAAAATAGTTTGTTTGTGTAGATGAACGTGTGTGTGTGTGTGAGAGTATTCCCTGCGTTATGGGGACCAAATGTCCCCACAGGTACAGTAATACTAGTAAATGTTGATCTTGTGGGGACATTTTTTTGGTCCCCATGAGGAAACAAGCTTATAAATCATGCAGAATGATCTTTTTTTCACAATCTATAATAGCAGAACATTTTGTGTGATGGGTAGGTTTGGGGGGGGGGGGGTAGTGTAGGGGACAGAATGTACAGTTTGTACAGTAGAAAAACCATTACACCTATGAAATGTCCCCATAAAACATGAAAACACAACGTGTGTGTGTGTGTGCGTATCCACACATGCACAGGTCAAGCCCACACGTATATATGTGAACATGAACACGATGAACGCTCCTGATTCTCTGATTTTTGACTCTTCCATTCATTTTCAAAGGATGGTCATTTTTGACCAATAAAAGCTCAGATCAATGAGGCCGACGATCGATCAGCTCCAAAAATAAATACAAAACCTGTCCGAACTGATAGAAAACAAGCTTACAAAAAGATTGAACCCAGTATTTGGTGATAAAATAACATAACAAGAGATTTAGAAGCGATTTTTCTGTAGGCCGGTCATTTTTGGCAGTGAACACCACAAGTGGTACAAAATAAAAGCATTTGAAAACAAATTTTCTGGTTAAACATTTAAGCACACTTTTTTGGTCAGTTTTTGTAAAATTGACAAAATTATCCACAAAAAAAAAAAAAATGCATTTTTAACTCATAAGCTCAGATCAATGAGGCCGACGATCGATCAGCTCCAAAAAAGAAATACAAAACGTGTCCGAACTGAAAGAAAACAAGCTGAGAAAAAGATTGAACCCAGTATTTGGTGAAGATAATGAAACAAAATGACAGTTTTAGAAGCTTTTTTTTGTAGGCCGGTTACAAAAATAAAAATGACAAAAAGTACCAAAAAATTGTTGTTTGACTCTGTAAAGTCGATTTTACTCCAATGCGATAACATTTTCGAGTACGGAAAAATCCTGCACACAACATTCGGGGGAAAGAGAAAAACACTCATCAGCGGTGCTGACATAAAGCATATTAAAGCACCATCTGAACACTTCAATACTGTTATAGTTGTCCCTCTTCAGTGTTCACAGTTTCAGGCGGCCCAGTTGAGCGGTCACCTCGGCTTCTCGTGCCATCTGGTGGAAGGAGCTCCGGGACGTCTGCTCCCGCACCCTCTCCCGCACGTAGCAGGAGGCGTGAGCCACTCTCCGGCTCCTCTCCTGGGCCTCGGCCCTCTCTCTCCGCAGCTTCTCCCTGCGCCGCTCCTTCTGCGTCGCGGCCTCGCGTCTTCGCTCCCATTGCGCCTTCTCCCCCTCCGCGACTCGGTCTTGTAGTCTGCGATGATTCGTTTCCTTTTCCTGGTTTTCCCGCCTGACGCGCTGAGCTCTGCGCCGACGCTGCTCCTGCGCCTGCAGCACCGCGCGCTCCATCCGCAGCTGGCACCGTCGCACCAGCGTCTGCTTCTGCTCCAGACGATCCCTGCTCTCCCTCTCCGCGCGCTCCTGCGCAGTCCGCATCTGCTCCTCCTCCTTCGCTGCGCGCGATCGCATCTCCTGCAGCCGCGCTCCTACAATGGCTCCGTGGTGCTCCGCGGAGCGTTGAAGCTTCCGCTCGACTCCTTTTCTCTTCAGCTCCTTCTCCTGGCGCTCCTGCTCCTCGGCCTCCTGTTTTAGGAGGAGGTGCTTGAGTAGCTCCCTCTGGTTCTGCTGTGCGATTCTCCTCCTTTCTCGGTTTTCCCGCATTCGCTTGCTCCTCATCGCGTGCCGCTCCTTTTCACGCGCCTCCTCCAGCTCCTTCTCTCGCTGCGCCTCCTCGATGCGCTCCTTCTCCCGCAGGAGCCGCTCCTGGTAGCGTTTGCGCTCTTTCGCTTCCCTGCTCGCGGCGTTATGCTGGAACCTGCGTTGCGTCCGCTGCTCCTCGGCGAGTCTCCTCCAGCGCTCCTCGTGCCGAAGCGTCTCCCGCTTGCGCCGCTCCGTAAGGGTGGCCTCCTCTTCCGCTCGCCGCCTCCTCCGCTCCTCCACGTCCTCCTGCCAGCGGCGGATCTGTCGCAGAAGCTCTTTTCGCCGCTTTTGCTCCGCGTCAGCTCGCCGCGCCTCCTCGCGGCTTTGCTCCTCCTCACGATTTTGCTCCTCGAACACGCTCTGCCGTAAACGAATCTGCTCCTCTTCATGCTTCGCCAGCATCAACGCGGCAATCTTCTGATCTTTTTCCGGGATGGCGATGCCAAGTTTGCGACTGATCTCCTGCAAGAGGCACTGTAGCCGGCGCTCCGTCGCAGGAGAACGTCTGAGGTCGGCCAGACCGAAACCGGATGGGACGTTCTTCGGAAACCTGTCTGAGATGGTAATCGTGGACTTCGAATGAACCGTGAATCGTGAATCGGGACATTTGGCTTTGGATTCCGTGCTTCGACTCTCGGCGGTTCGCTCCGGCACGGTTTCCAGGGCTGTGAACGGTTTTACGGACGACTTTCTGTTCCAGCCCTCGTGTACGATCCGCTCTCTCTCCTCCTGACACAAGCGCAGTCGTTCCCTTCTTCCGTTCTCGTACTCCTCGTATAACGCGGTCACTTCCTCCAAAGAGGACTCCTGGTCTTCATCGATGAAGTCTGTGAGGGATCGGAACAGCAGATCCACAGGTTTCACTCCCAGTCTTGCACAGGATTCAAGTGAACGTGGACTTGTCAGAACATATCTGCTGTCTTTAGCTTCAGGAGAGTTGAAATTATTTAAATCCAAATGCAGGAGAGGTGAAACTGATCTAATATGCTCCATGAACACCTGTGTGATTTGATCGTTTACTAATCCGTCATAACTCGTTATAAACGGTCCACAGACAAAAATACAAAACGCGTTTTAATACATTTTAAGTCTACGTTTTTGATTTTTGCTTTTATAAATGTTTTGTAATACTTATTCGCGCCTGAAACGGCTCTTTAAATCCTGAGGCGCTTCTCTGATCACCATAGCAGCGCGGGAACCTCCCAGGAAAAGGGCGGGATTTGCGCTTAAGCTCATTGAGACTCAAATTCATCACAGCGCCATCTTGAGTCCAGGCGTTTATATTCTTACCGCCGCGTTTAGCATTAGCAGCCGCTTTCCATGCTAAACATTTGAAAACGTTTGTGTGGAAATTATAATAGTGTTGAAAATGAAGACAACATGTAGTTCACCGCGTGAACTTGAGGAAAATTACTTCAGATATAATAAAACTAAATCTCACCAAAGCTCTCCCGAGTTAGTGAAAAGAAACGATCCTTCAGTCGAGCTCAATAACATTTGAACAATCTCTTCTTATATAAAATTGTCGTGAAAGAATTGTAGAAAACAGAATATGCAGGAAGGAAATATCCTCACTTAAATGGGCAAATTAAACGACAGACTTAGTTCATAAAATTAAACCGCAAACGCTGATGTTTTTCCTCAGTATTTTTGTCTCGTTTTCCAGACGAAATTTCCTAATAAACATTTTTAGGTTTAAATCAAGTTACATTTGAAGGAGAAAGTCTTGTTTTCTAAAAAAAAGAAAAAATAATTGTTTATTTAAAAAAATTAAATGAGTTCTAGAAAAGAATTTATCAAATAAAGGGAATATTTTCCCCTTGAAATTCACATAATTTTTGTCAAATTTTTCAGAAAACAAGAGTATTTCTGTCATATCTGCGATGTAATTTTGCTTCTCAGGTAAATGATATATAAATACATTTATCATTTATATATATTTATATACATAGGCTATATATAAATGTGTGTGTAATATATGTATATGTAGCCTATACATATATACATATACACATATGTATATATACATATACATATGCATATACACACACACACACACACACACATATATATATATACACACATATACATACACACACACACATATATATATAATAATTCACAAATAGCCTAACAATTGGTGGATGTAACATTTAAAAGTTGCGTCAAGCATTAATGAAAATGACGGCAATAATCAAGCAAACTTCCTGTAATTACGAACCTTTTCTGCTGGAACCCTCCACTGACCTCTGAGTAACGGACGAGCAGCTCACGTACTGAACAGACATCATCACTCAATTACAAACAGAAATGTTTATTTCCACCCCCGTCCACTCACAGACCCTCCCACCCGCCAATTTTTTTGTAAAACAACTCATTCAAAAAGGCACCAAAGCATGTTGTGAATTTACATGGTGTTAGAACGTGTCATGACACAGGCTGCCGTAAAAATAGATAATACAAAAAAACTTAAAAAACCGATATAAATAATAATGACAAACGTAACAATTTCAGACCTTCGCTCTTCAAATATGTGCAGCGGACGAAATAAACCGCAGACATCTGAACGACTGGAACATTCGAAATGCCACTCAAAAAGCTCAAACTGGGGCCCTTTACGATTCATCTAGAATCACTGCAAAATCTGAGCACAAATATCTAAACACTCTTAAATCGAGATCAATTAATCGAGCTCATGCTTAAAACTGCAAAAATACATCTGCCAGTGGGATCCGAAAACCAGCTAATTCTTCTGACTGACCCATATTTTTAGTCTTTTAAGTGTAAACTTTATCAGAAGCTCGAGTCATTTTCCTTCATGTTGATTTAAGATCGTTTAGATATTTGTAACGCGAAACAAGACAAAAATCATTTTTTGCAGTGAACTACTGCCCTAATAGCTGCAAGTCTCTGCCATCACTACACAAAACTAAAACGAGACAATTAAAACTGTTAATACCTACAAAAACATATAAGAAGCTCTATTGCTAAATACTGATTTGGCACAATACACAAGAATTGCTGACAGATTTTGGCTCATTTTTGCTCACGACATCATAATGTTGCTCTTGTAATCCTCGTGTGTGTGTGTGTGTGGGATGCAGTTCTTCAGACACGTGTGCAGTGTGGAAACGCTCTCTGGCTCCGTAAACAACCGGGGTTAAAGTTCCTCTTGATCATTCTGAGAACTAGGCCACGGTTCTAGATCATGGCCCGGAAGCCGAAGGAAAAGCCAGCTCCCAAAGCCAAGCCGAGAGAGAGAAAGAAGGCCATGATGGCTCCCGCAGTTTCCGCTTCCCGCGGCGACACTTTCCTGCGGGACAAACACAAAACATTAGAGGACACGAAGAGCTTTCACTGAACTGGTTTTCACATTGTTCAGCGTTTATTTAACAGAAACAAAAGTGCATGATTGTGTAGGTCTTAAATACAAAAAAATAATGAACTAAACACAACACAGGTGTGCTACAGTCAATCAGACAACCAATCACTGTGGCAGAAATCGCCGCCTACACACCTCAATATCAAGTGCGCTCAATCAATCCCACAATGCACCACGATAACGACTGTACAACTGATGTACACTCAGCGGCTAGAGAATACCCATAATGCACTGTGAGAAAAATGGCGCCCCCACAGTCGAATCATCCATCCATCCGTTATTCCAATTATTATCATACAGGTATAAATTCCTTTTTAATGGATAAAAGGATTATTGGATTGTTTAATTAAGGTTTATATGTCCGAATTCACTCACTCGTTTCCATTCAGTGAACGATATTAGTGGACGGCTGTGGGGAATAGTGAACGAGGATATAGGGGGAGATGTTGGACAAGCGTGAACATGGGAAACAGGGAAAAAAAGCGAGACAAACTACAATTCCTTGAACACAAAATCAAAACACAGACAAATGCGGCGTCCCGAAATTGCATACTATATAGTATGTGACAAAATAAGTATGTCCGAATTAACAGTATTCATAAAAGAGTAGGGAAAAAGACCGCAGATGACCTACTAGTTCTTTAGTGTGCACACTTTACTATCCCATGAGGCCACAGGAGAGGATTCGTGAACGGCAGTGATGCGACGCCGCCTTCACTTTTCGGAAATTTGATCATTCCCACTTCCAAGTCGTGATTATGAACCCATAGGGTTCACATTTGCAAGTTTTTCCTAGGAATCTCATATATACAATAATTCCAAGAGCATGTGAATGCAGCATTACACTGGTGGGTCACATGACAATGACAATGTCATACGTGTCGTACAGAAGTTAAATTTGCAACTTTAGATAGAAACGCAGCACACTAGGGCTGTCGTTATTCTTCAGTTAAATTCAAGTACTCGAAGTTTGCCATGTTTCACATATTCATGTTCATGAAATTACAGACGCTGTAGCGATTCTAACGTAAAAAAGTGACCAAATATTAAAGATCAAGTAAACATTTTAATATTTAAGGATTTGATCTGGTGTAGTGTAACAATGTTATAATGCATCATGTACATAAGATGATTGTTTATATTATGTGTATTATGTATTTTAACAGTGTTGTTCTATAAAACCTCGCTTTTGATATTTTATTTGAACCAAATATTACTGCCTCATTGTTATGCGTTTCAAAGGCTTGGGTATTTGCCCAGGTCTATTTTTATTACCACAAAATTGTATCCGATAACCCGATTAATCGCACATACAATCAGCAGATCACTAAATAAATCCTCAAAATAGTCAGCTGACTCCTCGATCGACTGTCAAAAATAAACAGACTGCATGATTAATTGTCGAATAATCGTGTTGATTACTCGATTGAACGTCAAAATAATCAGCAGATTACTCCATTACCACAATAATCGTTGGTGGCAGCACATCATGAAAGACTCTACTGTTTCTCCAGCAGACCAATATAAAGTGTAATGTGCACGACACTTTTCAAGTATACGGAGGACGTTGTTTGAACTTACTTTGGTCCGAAGCACATGCAGAGGCTGGCCAGGTATCCGTTGCTAAAGGAGAAGAAGATCATGAAAATGATGTACCAGGCGTCGTGAGAGAACCCCACGGGCAGGTATTTTCTGGGCTGAACGTTGCAGAAGATGAAGAGAGGAATGAACACCATGCGAGCGAGCACCAGGATGGGCAGCAGGATGCTGTCTTTACCGGGCTGGACAGAGAGAGACCAGATGTCAGACTTAAATGGATCATAAATGTGTCTGCAGACATTCATTAACCCATCATCATCAACCAAATCTGGAGAGAAATCCACACCGTAGACACTGTATTAGTGACAGATTGTTGAATTGGTCATATTACATTATATTGAGCTAATTAACCAAAAGCTCTTTGGATGGGTGGGTGAGTGGATGGGTGGATGGTTGGGTGTGTGTGTGGATGATGGATGGATGGATGGGTGAGTGGATGAATGGATGGGTGGGTGTATGGATGGATGGAGGGGTGAGTGGATGGGTGGATAAATGGATGGATGGATGGGTGAGTGGATGAATGAATGGATGGGTGGATGAATGGGTGGGTGGATAAATGGATGGATGTATGAATGGGTTAGTGGATGGATGGATGGATGGGTAGGTGGGTGGATGAATGGATGGATGGATGGATGGATGAATGGATGGATGGATGAATAGGTGGGTGGATGGATGGAAGGATGGGTGGATGGATGAATGAATGGATGGATGGACGGGTGGGTGAGTGGATGAATGGATGGGTGGATGATGGATGGATGGGTGAGTGGATGAATGGATGGGTGGGTGTATGGATGGATGGAGGGGTGAGTGGATGGATGGATGGGTGGATAAATGGATGGATGTATGAATGGGTTACTGGATGGATGGATGGATGGATGGGTAGGTGGGTGGATGAATAGGTGGGTGGATGGATGGATGGAAGGATGGGTGGATGAATGGGTGGATGAATGGATGGGTGGATGGATGGATGGGTGGGTGAGTGGATGAATGGATGGGTGGGTGGATGGATGGATGGGTGGGTGTATGGATGGATGGAGGGGTGAGTGGATGGGTGGATAAATGGATGGATGGATGGGTGAGTGGATGAATGAATGGATGGGTGGATGAATGGGTGGGTGGATAAATGGATGGATGTATGAATGGGTTAGTGGATGGATGGATGGATGGGTAGGTGGGTGGATGAATGGATGGATGGATGGATGAATGGATGGATGAATGGATGGATGGATGAATAGGTGGGTGGATGGATGGATGGAAGGATGGGTGGATGAATGAATGGATGGATGGACGGGTGGGTGAGTGGATGAATGGATGGGTGGATGATGGATGGATGGGTGAGTGGATGAATGGATGGGTGGGTGTATGGATGGATGGAGGGGTGAGTGGATGGATGGAGGGGTGAGTGGATGGATGGATGGGTGGATAAATGGATGGATGTATGAATGGGTTAGTGGATGGATGGATGGATGGATGGATGGGTATGTGGGTGGATGAATAGGTGGGTGGATGGATGGATGGAAGGATGGGTGGATGAATGGGTGGATGAATGGATGGGTGGATGGATGGATGGGTGGGTGAGTGGATGAATGGATGGGTGGGTGGATGAATGGATGGGTGGATGGATGGATGGGTGGGTGAGTGGATGAATGGATGGGTGAGTGGATGAATGGATGGGTGGGTGTATGGATGGATGGAGGGGTGAGTGGATGGGTGGATAAATGGATGGATGGATGGGTGAGTGGATGAATGAATGGATGGGTGGATGAATGGGTGGGTGGATAAATGGATGGATGTATGAATGGGTTAGTGGATGGATGGATGGATGGGTAGGTGGGTGGATGAATGGATGGATGGATGGATGAATGGATGGATGAATGGATGGATGGATGAATAGGTGGGTGGATGGATGGATGGAAGGATGGGTGGATGAATGAATGGATGGATGGACGGGTGGGTGAGTGGATGAATGGATGGGTGGATGATGGATGGATGGGTGAGTGGATGAATGGATGGGTGGGTGTATGGATGGATGGAGGGGTGAGTGGATGGATGAGGGGTGAGTGGATGGATGGATGGGTGGATAAATGGATGGATGTATGAATGGGTTAGTGGATGGATGGATGGATGGATGGGTATGTGGGTGGATGAATAGGTGGGTGGATGGATGGATGGAAGGATGGGTGGATGAATGGGTGGATGAATGGATGGGTGGATGGATGGATGGGTGGGTGAGTGGATGAATGGATGGGTGGGTGGATGAATGGATGGGTGGATGGATGGATGGGTGGGTGAGTGGATGAATGGATGGGTGGGTGGATGGATGGAGGGGTGAGTGAGTTGATGAATGGATGGGTGGATGGATGGATGAATGGATGGATGGGTGGGTGAGTGGATGAATGGATGGGTGGATGGATGTGTGGATTTTTTTTCAAATTTGAAAAGGAAAAAAAAAATCAGTGTTATTAACTAAATGTTTTAAAAACTGTATTTTTTCACTGAAATATAATAAAAGATAAATATTGGATTAAAAAAAAAACTAACTTAGAAATCTTGCCTTGGCAGATAAAGTAAAACCCTAACTTTAAAGTACTAAACAATTACTAAAACTACAACTGCAATAAAAATAAACAGAAATATGAAAAACAACAAAACAAAAACTAATAAAAATGACAAAAGCACATAAAATTAAACAAGTTAAAACTTAAAATTAACTGAGAACTATAAAAATAAAAATACAAGCCAATTCAAAATATTAATAAATACTTCAATAGTACAAGACAAATAAATATTACTAGTAAATAATAATGAATGTTAATTAAAATATTGTGTAAAGGTTCCAGCAATCAGCTGTTTTGTGTCAGTGTCACATCTGTATTAAATCATAAGGGTCAGGGTTGGGTTATATATTACATCACAACCCAATTATCTGTCATTGTCATTAAATAATCAATCAGGACAGAATCGGCCATTGTAAAACCACACTGGTCAACCACTGCAATCCAGTAGCTTAAACAGCCAATCAGCGCATGAGAAAGAGCGGAGAACAGCCCATCTTGAACATCCTGCGATCATGTGAACGTGGTTTCGACCCTAAAACCCACATGACAACGCCGAATCTAAATCCAGCAAATTCACAGTGATTGCCGGGACATGACATTTAAATTCCTCCACCATCTCCATGTACAGCAGCCAAGTTTCTCCCATGATGCTCAGCTCTTCCCTAACAATACACGCTTGTTTAAATCTCTCACTGAGATGGACGCTATGATGGGCTCAAACTTTACGTTTCCTGAAGCACGAGCGCGAGACCGCTGACTGCACACGAGACGGGCCTCCGGTGGGCATGTTCGTAAATGGATTTTACGAAAATCCAGGATTTCCGGAATGATTCACATCCGCTCCACTGAGGTTTTCCTTAATAACCTAATCAGTTTTCCAGTTTTAAGTGAGTTTGAGTGAGGACGTAACGGAGTTCCATGGAAATATTTTCTGCTTTGACTTGCATTTTAAATTAGTCAGAGGAAATGACCATTTACTGAAAGCAGATCGACTCTAGTTTAGACTAACAGGACAGGGAAAAAACATTCACACTGACCTTCACAGGCGCCAAATACTCGAACGCATAGTTAAACTTTCACTGACTGTAACTGAGAGTTGATTTAGAAGCATCGCAGAGCGCAATAACAACCTTATTATTGTGTAACATTAATTGTCTTGAGTAAACGAGTAAATAAATAAAAGAAAGGAAAAAGCCTGGATATCTGTGATAATTTTATGATGATATATACAAACAAAGGTGGACGGATGGATAGATCGACGGACAGACGCATGGATGGACGGACAGATGGATGGATTTAAGATGGATGGTGAATGGATGGATAAAAGATGGATGGTGAATGGATGGAAGAAAGATGTAGATAGTTGGTAGATGGATGGATGGATGAAAGATGGATGGTGAATGGATGGATAAAAGATGGATGGTGAATGGATGGATAAAAGATGGATGATGGATGGATGAAAGATGGATGGTGAATGGATGGATGAAAGATGGATGGTGAATGGATGGATGAAAGATGGATGGTGAATGGATGGATGGTGAATGGATGGAATGGTGAATGGATGGATGAAAGATGGATGAAAGATGGTGAATGGATGGATGAAAGATGGATGGTGAATGGATGGATGAAAGATGGATGAAAGATGGTGAATGGATGGATGAAAGATGGATGTGAATGGATGGATGAAAGATGGATGGTGAATGGATGGATAAAAGATGGATGAAAGATGGTGAATGGATGATGAAAGATGGATGGTGAATGGATGGAAGAAAGATGTAGATAGTTGGTAGATGGATGGATGGATGAAAGATGGATGGTGAATGGATGGATAAAAGATGGATGGTGAATGGATGGATGAAAGATGGATGGTGAATGGATGGATGAAAGATGGATGGTGAATGGATGGATGAAAGATGGATGGTGAATGGATGGATGAAAGATGGATGGTGAATGGATGGATGAAAGATGGATGAAAGATGGTGAATGGATGGATGAAAGATGGATGGTGAATGGATGGATGAAAGATGGATGAAAGATGGTGAATGGATGGATGAAAGATGGATGGTGAATGGATGGATAAAAGATGGATGAAAGATGGTGAATGGATGGATGAAAGATGGATGGTGAATGGATGGAAGAAAGATGTAGATAGTTGGTAGATGGATGGATGGATGAAAGATGGATGGTGAATGGATGGATAAAAGATGGATGGTGAATGGATGGATGAAAGATGGATGGTGAATGGATGGATGAAAGATGGATGGTGAATGGATGGATGAAAGATGGATGGTGAATGGATGGATGAAAGATGGATGGTGAATGGATGGATGAAAGATGGATGAAAGATGGTGAATGGATGGATGAAAGATGGATGGTGAATGGATGGATGAAAGATGGATGAAAGATGGTGAATGGATGGATGAAAGATGGATGGTGAATGGATGGATAAAAGATGGATGAAAGATGGTGAATGGATGGATGAAAGATGGATGGTGAATGGATGGAAGAAAGATGTAGATAGTTGGTAGATGGATGGATGGATAAAAGATGGATGGTGAATGGATGGATAAAAGATGGATGGTGAATGGATGGATGAAAGATGGATGGTGAATGGATGGATGAAAGATGGATGGTGAATGGATGGATGAAAGATGGATGGTGAATGGATGGATGAAAGATGGATGGTGAATGGATGGATGAAAGATGGATGGTGAATGGATGGATGAAAGATGGATGGTGAATGGATGGATGAAAGATGGATGGTGAATGGATGGATGAAAGATGGTGAATGGATGGATAAAAGATGGATGGTGAATGGATGGATGAAAGATGGATGGTGAATGGATGGAATGGTGAATGGATGGATGAAAGATGGATGGTGAATGGATGGATGAAAGATGGATGGTGAATGGATGGATGAAAGATGGATGGTGAATGGATGGATGAAAGATGGATGGTGAATGGATGGAATGGTGAATGGATGGATGAAAGATGGTGAATGGATGGATAAAAGATGGATGGTGAATGGATGGATGAAAGATGGTGAATGGATGGATAAAAGATGGATGATGAATGGATGGATGAAAGATGGATGGTGAATGGATGGAATGGTGAATGGATGGATGAAAGATGGATGGTGAATGGATGGATGAAAGATGGATGGTGAATGGATGGAATGGTGAATGGATGGATGAAAGATGGATGGTGAATGGATGGATGGGTAAATAAATAAAAGAAAAAAAGCCTTGATATCTTTGATATTTTTACAGTGATAAATAAATAAATACACACAAATACATTCATGGATAGATGGACGGGTGGATGAACGGATGGAACAATCTAATATTTGTATAATAAATAAATAAATCCTTGATCAAACCGTTATTTAAACAAGCATAACAGGAGTCATGTGACCCGAGCACTGGATCAAGTCAGTCACTGCAGACGAGTTTAGAGGAACAGACCGAGACTGAACGAAGGGCAAGACTTTTCATCGTCGACGGCACTTTTTCTTATTTATTTGTTTAGTTCAAGAAAGAAAGTTCTATGGGTTTGGAACGACAGTTTTAATTTCTGGCTGAACTATTCATTTGACAAGAGGAAGGATTTTCCAGAGGACCGTGTGATTCCAGCCCTAATGAAGCATTCGGAGCACATGTTCCAGGAGTCCCGACTAACACCACGCACACATACGTACCCACATACACACACCGGTCAGGCTCCTGCCGACCCAGTCCATAATATTGAACAGGAGGAAGCAGGACACCGGGATGAAGTAAGTTTCTGTGAAAACAGACGGGACACAGCTGTGACACTCCTGCAGAGAACATCAAAACAGTAAAACATCACACACTCACTCCATTGACTGTCCCCAGCAATAGTGGACTTGACGTCAACCGTGACGGCTGGGAAGATGCCAATGGTGACGGTGAAAACGAAGCACACGGAAAGAGCCATCACCCAGATCTAAGTGAGGAGACGAGACCGTACGAGGGTTATTATGAACTATGGAGATCAGAGAAGCTGGCGATTGTTGGGTTGGTACCTGTTTAAAGATGCCAAACACTGACACAGCGGGTTTGGTCTCTTCTTCCGTCAGACTGAGCACGGCCTCTTCTCTGCTTGACCTTCTGCAGGCCAACAACAAACACACACAATCACTCTTTACGGGGAAACATCACGGGTGATGTGAGAAGCTGTATTTGCCATTGAGCAGCAAATAAGCTCTGAAATGTCATGAAAAAACACATTAGGAAACCGTTCAGCCGCCCTGAGACTCGTGTTAAAGCATTTAAGACTAGAGTCCCAACGTCAAAATATTTAGGGGAATATTCAAAACCAAACAACTGAATGTTAAACTCAGCGTCGTAATATTTCAGAATACAGTCATAACGAAATGCTGTAAAAATAAAATACTATAAAATAAAACTCAACCGAACAAAATGCTTTAAGATAAAAAATGCTACAAAATAAAACAAAAAGAAATGCTATAAAATTCTGTATTATAAAATAAAACAAATTGCTATAAAATAAAACAAAATGCTATAAAATAAAACAAATTCCTATCAAATAAAACAAAATGCTATAAAATTCTGTAATATAAAATAAAACAAATTGCTATAAAATAAAACAAAATGCTATAAAATAAAACAAATTCCTATAAAATAAAACAAAATGCTATATAATTCTGTAATATAAAATAAAGCAAAATGCTATAAAAAAAACAAAACAAAACAAAAAATAAAACAACTAAATGTTAAACTCAGCGTCATAATATTTCAGAATACAGTCAAAACGAAATGCTGTAAAAATAAAATACTATAAAATAAAACTAAACTGAACAAAATGCTTTAAAATAAAAAAATGCTACAAAATAAAACAACAAAACGCTATAAAACAAAATGCTACAAAATGAAATAAATGCTATGAATTACTATAAAATAAAACAAAATGCAATAAAAATTGTGTAATATAAAATACAGCAAAATGCTATGAAATAAAATAAAAAAATGCTATAAATTGCTATAAAACAAAACAACTAAATGTTAAACTCAGTTCAGAATACAATCAAAACGAAATGTAAAATAAAAAACGAAACGTACAAATAAATTGTCCCATTCTTGACCAGAGACGTCAGATATATTTTATTTGATCTTCAACCTTCAGAGAACGTCGTCTCTACAACCAGGACTTGTAAAGTTCAGCACATTTTCTCTGTGGCCTCATGTACTTGTTCATGGCTGTTCGATGGAGCACCAGATGTCTCTGATGAACATTTTGACAAAAATGGAACGCTGGCGATTACCTGGTTTCAGCAAATCCATCCTGTTTTCCTCATCTGTGATGGACCGCGAGCCATTGCTCTCAGAGTAATACTGGAAAAACTCCTGCAGAACCAATAGATTTAGTCTTCAACATGTGAACACTGAATCATAATTCTCTGCATTGATTCATGCAAACGAAACACAGATGTGAATGTCAAGAGTCAGGGATTGACACCGTACCAATTTAGGCAGGGCGAGGTAAGAAACGATGGCCAGGAGAATAACGACGCAGGCGGTGATGAAGTACCCGAAAGCGCTGTCCTGCAACTTAGAGCCCGCTGGAAAACACAAGAGTTAGGGTCAAAACCTGGAATAGAGTTGTCGATTTGCCAAAAATTAGGGCTGTTCCAACGATTAAATGAGTTAAATTACGTGTACTTACATATACATGTATATATTTAAGAATAATATAAGATATAAAAAAAATCAAACATTTATATATAAAAAAAGTACGTTTTTCTATATATATAGAAAAAGTTACACAAAAGTAATGCAACTTAGTTACTTTTTTAGGCAGTAACGCGTTATAGTAATGCATTATTTTTAAAGTGGCACATAAATAAACAATTATCATTGATAGTGTCGCAGTTTAGTTCTGACATTAAACATCCGTGAATCTGAGTTATTATCGTTTAGAAATGTGTTTTATTTTAGTCATTTTATGTGTGTGTGCCATTTTTTTAGTTTTGTAAATATTTCAATGCATTTTAAATGCAATTTTAGTTTCAGTACTTCAACTCAAACTGAAATTTTATATTATATTTTCCTCATTTTAATATTTTATTTCAACTTTAAACATCTACAATGAATTTAATTTAAATCTGTTTGATCCTGATGTACCGTACTATTATAGTATTTATTCATATTTTGGATTTTTAGTTTGTTTTATTAACTTTGTTTTTATTTTCCTATTTAGCTTTATTTTTTTATTTACATTTTAGTTCTGACATTAAACATCTGTGAATGAGAGTTATTAACGTTTAGAAATGTGTTCGTTCATTTTAGTCATTTTATGTGTGTGTTTGCCATTTTTATTAGTTTCACTTTTTTAAATATTTCAATGTATTTTAAATGCAATTTTAGTTTTTAGAACTTCAACTCAAACTCATTTCATTTTTTCAGTTCAAATTTTATATTATACTTTCCTCTTACAATGAATCTAGTTTAAATCTGTTTGGTCCTGATGTACTTTGCATTTTTAATTTTTAGTTTTGTTTGATTAACTTTGTTTTTCTTTTCCTATGTAGCTTTATTTTTTTATTTACATTTTAGTTTTAGTACTTCAACCTTCAGGCAACATTTCTAATTTTCGTTTACATTTTTTAAGTTGATCTAATCTTTATATTATACATCCAAATTGTGGCTCATCAAGAGAGTAAGAGCATAGAGCGAGAGCTGATGGAGGAGGAACACGTACAGGCGACAGCACAGATCATGGATAAGGCCGCAAAAATCCCGGCCAGCCCTTGGCCGCTCATGATGGGCGTGGTGTAGGACTCCGGGAGCATTCCACCCAAACCAAACAAACTCCCTTGCAGAACTGCCCCGAACGCTGCGAAAAGAGATGAACGCGAAGAAAAACGTTGGTTAAAACAAATGGATAGTTGAAGGTCGTGACAACACAGAACATCACGAGTCGGCTCCCGTCAGATCTGCTCTTTCAAGTCGGATCTTCCGCAGCTTGATTTTCAAAACAGTGTAATAATATCAGCATCAAAGCATGCGTGTGAACTCGAGCCATCTTTCACTCACTACGACCTGACCCGACCCAGAGGAGAGGTCAAACACTCACAGTTGATGAAGACGATTTTGATCATCGTCAACACAAAGAAAGGCAGGGGCTCCAGCTCCACCTTCACCAGCACCGCCGTGGCCAGAAAACACCACGAGAATGACGGACAGACAGCCTGAGATCCTCCACTTCTGAGGAATCCTGGGAGAAAATAACACCACATCAACTATTAGGAAGATTCCTGGTAGTCTCGCATCCATATTTTGGAGAACTGTAGATTTATAAGTTCATTTTTTTCTACAAAAATAATTTCAAGCACTTAAAAACAGGATCATGAGAAACAGATGTGGTAGCAGTGATATCAGTGTGACGAGCAGGGCGGGAACGGCGCGAGGCCGGTGACGCGAGAGATAATGAGCGTCACCTGCGCGCTACACCGGTCTCGTGTCTCTCACGGAGGAGCTCTGGAAGCATGAAGGACGAGAGAGGACCAGGCCTGGAGTTTATGTTGTGTTTTATTTTGTTTCTGTGAGCGGCAGTCGCCGTGAGGAACTGCCGCCCTTCTACTTTCGTTTTATTGTTTGTTTATTTTACTTATTAAAGTGGTTGACTGACTGTTCGCCGGTTCCCGCCTCCTTCTTCCCATATTTACGAACTGTGTTACAATCAGTAATCAGAACACTAGAAAATCTAAACGGGTCAAATTGACCCGCAACACAACACGAGGGTTAAAGCCATTATGCACATCTAATCTTTTGCGTTAAATTGCGTTCGCAAACCGTTCCTCGCCTCACCTCTGATGGATGAAGGAGTTGAGGCAGGAGAAAATGAGCAGCGGCACCATGGCACACAGCGTCATCACGTTGCTGAACCACGCCTCGAGGACGCTACGACTGTCGCCCTCCGCCACCGCCGTCCCGTTGGCCGTCTGATTGAGCTCTCCATTGATTTGAGGGGCCTTCAGACGTTCGATGAAATACTGCAGAACAAGTATTCATATACAGGTTTTCATTATTCTCCATTGTTGCAGCTCCTCTATTCCCAGTCTGTCAGTAACGCTCCCGTCTCTATGAAGCTCCTCCTTCTGAAAAGCACACTGTGCTCTGATTGGTCGGCTGGAGCGGTGTGTGTTGTCCCGCCCCGTCAGCTACGACGCTCTCATCCAGGCCCCGCCCCTTTATTCCGCTCATGAATTATTTAAATGAGGAATATTGCAGCTTTTGGAGAGTTTTTTCATGCTCAAACACATTTTTAGAACTGTATCTTTATAGATATTGTTCTTGGTGTGAACGAGTCTTTATTATCAATCATTTTATGCTGTTTTATGGTTAAAAAAAAAACATGAGGATGTAAACAAGCATAATCTCCAAATAACGGTAGCATTAAACGCAGTTTTCACTGTTGGTCAATTTTACACTCCAAATCCAATGTCGTTCACATAACTGTGGATTCATATCATAAAGTTGTTTACCAAAGTAGCCGTCATGAAGAAATTCCAGGGCAGGAGCGTTCCAGGCCCAGGATGAAGAAGATGATCCATACAGCATTGTACCTGGAACACATGGCATTTCATCCGCGTGAAGTTTAACACTGAGCGAGTGTCGTGCGGCGAGGAGGTCACGTTTACCTGTCTCGAGGAGCGTTCACGGCGGTCATCGCGTCTGACGGATGGATCGGTCACTGAGCGGTTTCACAATCTGAAATCACAACACCACAGAAGATGCATCACTCCAATAAACTACACTTAGTGAAAGCTTGAGAAGGGTGTTTGTGCCAAAATCTGTTGTGAAATTCCCTAATGATATTCAGACATTTCTAAATGCTTCTTAAGAGCAGCAAATTTCAACAAGTCGACGGTGTCAACATCCAACACGGCAGGATTTCGTTCAAAAACATGACCCTCCCCAAGGATATTTTGGCAGCGCCGGCACAAATATCTAAACAAATGTTCGTATTTTCGCTTCATGCGCTTAGATCTCTAAAGCAATGTTTTGAATATTTCTCATATTATGCTTCATTAAGCCTCGGGTGTAGAGTTCATGGAATAACAGAAAATTAATTTCCTGAGCTCGAGCGACAGCTTGTCTGGATTTCAGAAAAAATCTCCGGTCCTTAAGGAACGAATCTCAAAATCCGCAAGACAGGGAGAAATTTTGATTAACCCTTCTGTGCTGTTTGGGGTGTTTTCATCCACTGTGGGGAATTTTTGAGTCTTAATTTGGCCGTAACTTTCAGTAAATGGAATGATTTTTGGTGACAAATCTTATTTTGACACATATTTTGGGAAAATGCTTTGAAAATGTTCAAAAACTCAACAGGACTCTGTGGGCAAATTCACCACCCTTGATTTTAACTGCTTTAAAAAATGTATCAGATCAATATTTTTTTGCTTAAATCTATTAATAAACCTCAGTCCTGATCAAAACTACTAAATTTAAAAAAAAAAATCAGGATTTTAACTCTTTAATTGCCAAATTCATAAATGATGTCACTGATTTGGGAACAAACGTGTCAAAGATTAGAAACAACATTGTTAGTTTTTGTGCAGCATCAGATTTTAACATTTTAAAGAGTTAAAATCCTGAATTTTTGTTTTAAATTTAGTAGTTTTGATCAGGACTGAGGTCGATTAATAGATTTAAGCAAAAAAATTTGAAAAAAATATTTATCTGATACATTTTTAAAGCAGTTCAAAGTAGCAGCTGTTTTCAGCCACGAACATAATGAAAGGGTCGTGAATTTGAACAATGCACAAGGGTTAATTCTGCAGTTCTTTCGGAATAAACACACGCAGTGAACTTCCTGTGTGCGTCTGATGCCGGGTTTTCCATTGAAATTGACCGTTTTTTTTTTAAATGTACTGCATATGTATAGTGTGCTTCTTATTTTAAGGAAAACTAAAGGTCCGTTCACACCAAGAATGATAACTATATTTGCGTCCACACCAGCGAACGATAACGGTCTGTTTATTCTGAGCTCACGCGCTGAGGTTTCAAAGTGTGTACAACACATTTTCGCTGCTCTTGTTGCATTTACACGCTTTAACCAGCAGATGTCCTCAGCATGCAATCGATCTAATTTAACAGTGAATTTAGCTGACGGAGTCAATCTAGTCTGGGTTCGATCGAACCCCAGGGGTTCGGCAGAGGTCAAGACTTTTATTCATTCTCAGTATATGAACTTGTGATATCAACAATTACATTTCCACTAGTATAAGCTATCATTGTTGACATCAAGAATTGTATTTTCACTAGTGAAATCTCGCCATAGGCTGACATTCAAATTCAGTTGTTGATATCAAGAATTCATTCCTTACTAGTTGAAATTCCAGTTTCACACATCAGGAATACAATTCTTACTAGTAAAAATGCAAATTTCTGATATCAACAATTACATTGTTACTAGGGCTGTGCAATTCATCGCAATCGCAAAACAATCGTGATTTGAGCGCATGCAATTTCTAAATCGCACAAGTCTGCAATTTTTATGTGTTCATTTATTTATATTTTAATTGAGAATACTGCAGCGTTACTGTGCGCATGTTTAAGATGTGAACCAATCAGTGCTCGCAAAAACAATTACCAAAATTGCAAAATAAATCGCAATTGCAATATTGATTTTAAAAAAAAAAAAAAAAAAAAAAAAAAAAAAATCGCAATGTGATTATTAGGGCTGTGCAATATGGACAAAATAATCACATTGCAATCACATTTTTTAATGAATATTGCAATTGCGATTTATTTTGCAATTTTGGTCATTGTTGTTGCTTTTTCAAACACGCTTCATTCTGAATGTATTCAGTGCAAAAGAAGTGCAGAACAAAATGTTTCACTATGAAGGAACTGTATTTACAGCTTCATGAACAAAACTGTCTTTAAAACAGACAACATCAAATAAATTAAGGTGAACGAACCTGAAATTCCAGTCAAAACTGTATTTCAGTGAATGAAGTCACACTGTACAGTAGATTAACTGTAAAAAAAATAGTGTCTTAAAAACAGACAACATCAAATAAATGAGGATTATTTCACCTGCTTAAACTCGTATTCAACGCCCGCCTTTCATTTCTTGTGTGAAATAAGTGTGAGTCGGCATCTTTTGTTCAGTGTTTGACTCCAAAACTCTCTCAAACGACGGATGTTGAATTTCTCTTTGGTACCGAATCATTTTTATCCTGAACTGCATCCATCATCCCGTTTGCCTGTTCTGTTCTCCCGCTTTTCTTTCTTCTCATTGGTGTTGAGCTCTGATTGGTCAACATCTTAAACATGCGCACAGTAACGTTGCAGTATTCTCAATTAAAATAGAAATAAATGAACACATAAAATTCACGATTGCAATGAACTGCACAGCCCTAGTAGGTAGAAATGTTATCTAGCATCATATTCATGTGGTTTGAGGCTTTATGAACATCCATACCAACCCCTAAACCTACCCTTAAAATGCAAACGCTTATAAAATGATAAAAAGATGCAATATTGCCGTGCGCGTGCACAGTAAACCCCGCGAGGGCAATCTGCCATGCAGGAGGAAATGTCGTGACACCAGCCTGACCTTTAAATCAGCCACAACTGATCTAATTTAGACAAATTGTGTTACAACAACTGGAATTCTGGGTCACGTTGAGGGAATCTGATTGACCCAACTCTTGAGATCACATGTCCGATGTACCGTCACTACCACACATTATTCTCTTAGCAAGACATCCGCTTTATTCTTTCATGACAACCATAGTCACCAGGTCAAGATGAGCTCTGGAACGTGACATTCAGATATATATAAGGAGTTCATTCATGTAGTTGAAGCGATTATACGTCATGGTTAGTTGAAACCAAATGAAGCATTTCCACCTTGACCTTGACCGTCAGTGGAGGTCAGAAGACACTGAACACGCCGACAAAACCTTATCCATATAAGTGTTTGTAAAAACTAAAAATTACTGTATTGTAGCATTCAGAAAAGATGTTTCATCTTTTGCATTTATTGGATCAAAAATACAGTCAATTTAAAATATGTTTTCTATGTGAATGTATATTAAAATGTAATTAATTACTAATTACTGATTACTCCAGTCTTCAGATTCACCTGATCCTTCAGAAATCATTCTGATGTGAGGATTAAACATATATATTGAAAACAATTGTGATGATTCATATTTTTGTGGAAACCATGATAGATTTTTTCCACATTACTTGATGAATAGACAGTTTCAAAGCTTTTCCTTGAAAGAAAATAACTGTACTGACACTTTTATCAATGTAATGCATCGTTGCTGAATAGAAATATTAATTTACTTTAAAAAAGAATAAAATAAAATAATTAATCTTACCGACCCTGAAATATATGACTATATGCATTTATAAATGTCATAATATCTTTTTTTTTAAAAGACATTCATCTTTATTCATTAAAAGCCTGTATAACTTTGCTGAAATATCTTATTTGCTAGTTATTAACTCGCAGTTTCATTACATTCTTACAAGTTTGTGTCAATAACGTCTGATTTACAACGTACAATCACTCCCAGATGTGCCAAAACTGAAAGCGATCATCCAAATCTCCCATTTCTATCCGAGCCGGTGTCGCCGCCACACTCCACAAATGAATCCCAGCAGCCTACAATCACTCACTCCCTCGATTTAGTTCGCCTCCCTCCCCGAATAACACCTTTAGGCGCTCTCCCAGACGGTCCCCCGACTCTGTGCTTCTCAAACGTCCTTCTCATAGGCTCCGTATTTCACAACAAAACTGCAGCGTCCTGAAATAGTCCGTCGGCGTGTTGAACCTTCAGCCTGTAACCGGAGAACATCGGAGGTGCATCCAAGAACAAGCTTGGAACAGATCCGTGATCAAGAGGCCCTGTGACCCAGTTCTAGCCCAACAACACAAGAACAAGAAGACATGAATATGGATGGAAATCAGAATCAGAATCGGTTGCAGATTCCAATTTTGCTTAGTGGTCGTTTTTCTTAATTCTTTCAGTACTTTTTTGGAAGCAATGAAAAGTTTGGGTGAATCTTTTCTCATATTGAACGGCACATTCAGGAGCTGATAAAGAGTTCGTTCACCCAAAAATGATCATTTAGTCATTCATTCCACTCCCTCATGTCGTTCCACACCAGACTTTCACTCATCTTCAGAACACTAATGAAATCCGAGAGCTTTTTTATCCCTCCATTGACAGCTACTCAACTATCACTTTCAAGCTCCAGAATGATAGTAAAGCCATTATCCATGTGACTCCAGTGGATTATCGTCAATTTTATTAAGCGATTTTAGTTTGCACACTCATGTGGAACGACATGAAATTTTCATTTTTGGGTGAACGAACCCTTTAATGGAACTAAATATCATTCAAACGGTTTACGGGATTGTAATCATGCTTCATTTTAACCCTTGTGCATCCTTATGAACGTGTTTTTTTGATAATTTTGCCTGTGTTAATGCCAACTGCATAAAATTTGGCACAGGTGTGTATTTTTATTGGAATTTTACTATTCCACCTCCATTTCCTTTAAAATATCTATTTTGCACGAGTAACACAAAATAAACCTTTCGGACAAAAACGTCCCCATTGGAAACTGCCACTTTTAATCCCAGGGTTAATTAACTATAAAATGACGCAGTCTTTGTTAATAGGCTTTCATTCTCATGGCGAGGCTTCAAAAGTAAAAAATTTTAAAACTTTTTTTTTTTTTAATGCCATTTTCTCAGGTTTGGCATATAAAGCTAATATTTGCTTTTTTCCCCGTTTTCTGCTTCTGCATATTATAGAGTGGATTGGATCAATTATGCGGCTCTGATTGTGTGTGTTGGAATGGAGGTGTGGTTTATATGAGTGTGTAATATCTGAGAGAAAAGCTCTACTGTAAATCCCAAATCCAATCGCATCCAGTGCCATCTAATGGGGAAAATGTGGTACTGTGCCGACACAAAATCTCATTTTTTGAGATATCAACTTATTTAGATGTATGGCTTTGGCTCTAGATCGTTCAACATGTTTCATAAAATATATAATAAAATAATATCAACAAATCATTTTTTTTGGTTTTAACACTTTTTAAACAGATTCTGCCACGGGTCTTCTTTAAAATGAGACCAAACTTGCTCCCAAGTGAAGAGTTTTACACATTTATGTCCTCTATGGACTTATGTGTAACTTTTTTTTACTTGATGCATAAGAAATAGTTCCCAGTTCCCAACCCTGGCTAAATTTCACACTCTTTACTACGACTACGGGCACCATAAAATAATCTTAAAGATCTAAAATAATCCTAAAAAGCCTCTTTGTAAAACATGGCACCTGTGCCAAACTACGCCCAATTTCCCTCTCAGAGAAACACGTGGGTTCAGTGTTGCCGCAGAAAAACAGCTGACCACGATTACATTTATTTTCCCTGACTCATGTCAAGGTTGGACGCCAGTTTTCTCTTTTGGAAAACCTTCAAGAGTAAGACGCTCACTATTGGCTGGAGAGTCAGGACATTTAATGTGCCCTCTATTCTCATCCGTAAGGAAATTATGATGAAAGCGAGAAAGGCATGAGTTTGACTTGGTGCCATGTTACAACAGGACTGAATCAAACACCGCGATCAGATGGCTTATTTGTGCCACGTTTCCTGCAAAACTAGAACTTATAAAACCACTAAAATCTCTTGAAATCCACAGCTTGTTTCCTTTAAACGACACTAAACAACATTCACGGCCCATTTAATTACTTAAGGGATAGTTCAGCCAAAACTGAAATTCCGTCATCATTTACTCACTTGTTCCAAACCTGTACGGGGTTTCTTTGTTCTGTTCGACACGACAAAAGACGATGATCAAGCTGACGGCAGCCGCTGACTTGCATTGTATTTATTTTTCCGTCGACTGCTTGATTACCAACATTCTTTCAAATATCTTTTGTGTTGAACAGAACAAAGAAACTCGTACAGTTGAGTGAGTGAATGATGAATCACTATCCCTATAATGTGATGCATTTCTGAGTTAGACAGGATATTCAATAAGACTAAGGGCGCGTTCACACTTGTCATGTTTGGTTCGATTAAAGCGAACTCTGGTGCGGACTGAAACGCTAAAAAGACAGGTCTCGATCCGCTTCCAAACGAACTCTGGTGCGGTTCGGTTGATATATGAACGCGACACGGACCAAAGACGTGTGAACCAACCAAAAACAGGACGTGATGTCACGAGATGCGACGCTACGAGTCACTGATTCGACGACGCGGGAAGATCGGCGTATCCAAAATGAGTCGAGGAGTGAAGTTTCTGTTTCTGTGAACAACGGAGGAAATCCTGGAGCTGTTCTGAATGTTTTGAACATTTGATGAGCTATTCGAGATTCTCAGCTGGTCAAAATAAAGCATGAAATGATGGCGTTTAATCCAGAACACAGCGTTGTTTTGAGTGTTCGGCTCCGTCTCCAAATATACGTCACAAGAGCCGACCAATCAGGTCGTGACCGAATCCCTACGCCTTCGGTTCGGTCACTTCAGGTTCGCTGTTAAAAATGTCAGTGTGAACGCGGAGCGGACCAGGACTATATGTTCTTGTTTTTTGGGTCCGGACCAAACCAACCAAACGAAACCCTAAGGGGCCGTTTGCAAAGTGCCATTTTCAACTCGAAACGGAAAACTTCATTTACAGAACAACAGGGCCTGAAAACTAAAGCTTTTAAAAACGGTTTTCAAAGTGGAAGTTTTTGAAAATTAAACCGTCTCCATGTAAACAACAAAAACGTGAATTTGTGAAAACGGTGATGTCAAATTCACGCGTATTACATGTTCGGTCTATAAGCGCAGTGATTTCTTTACAAAGTGACATCGCCATCTACTGGCCTGGCAGCAGAATGCAGCGTTTTTTGTCGTTTTCGCTGATCCGAGTGAAAGTTTCGCCTGTATAAGAAAAACTTTTCCATCTTCAGCACATCACTGTCGTGTAAACGTAAAGTACAGGACTTTATTCACTCTAAAAAATGCTGGGTTGAAAATGGACAAACCCAGAAGTTGGGTTAAATGTTTGCCCAACAGCAGTTTTATGTAAACCAACTTAATGACTGGGTTCAAATGAACCCAAAATATGTTGGAAATTAAAAATCAGACTCATAATTACTAGTGGCAGCAATAACAATCAACAGGTGAACATTTATTAATAAGCAATTTAATAAATGTTTATAGTTTATTCATTAAACATATTAATAAACATTAATTTCCAAAATACTTTGGGTTCGTTTTAAGCGCGCAATACAGTTATTTTTAAGCAATAGTTGAGTGAAATAAAACTACCCAGCATGCTGGGCAAACATTTAACCCAACTGCTGGGTTAAAACAACAATCACTAGCTTTGTCCATTTTCAGCCCAACATTTTTTAAGAGCGTCGGATGGTGAAAATTACTGTTTCCGGCACTGAAAAAACAATTATTGCTACTTTTTATCTCAGAATTTAAATTAAAATGTCAGAAAAAAGTCGCAATAATCTTTTTTTTTTTTCAGTGCGCTCACAGAGAACAGATGGCTGGAGGTGAACCGTTGGAAATGGTTTTTTGACGCCAGAAAGCCCTGTACGGGTTAAACGAATTCTCAAGAACGATTACAAAGACAAAAACAGAATTTTTCATTGGGAATAACGTAGACTCAAGCACAATAAAACCAGGATTGGGCATTGATAAAGTAAACTCATTTTTGATTTTGTGGACTTTTAAGAGAAATATTCTTACAGTTTTAACACAGGCAAATATGTTGAGCCGACTTTATATTACATCTGCTGTACCACATAAGAAAGATTTAGATGAGAATGAGTCCAGTGTGTCATGAGTTTCATTAACATCATCAGCGGTTCTGAGAGATCACTGTCTCCGTCCAGTGATGGAGCTCACATGAACCTCATCTTGAGAAGAACATCTGCTCTCCAAACCATGAGAGGAAAACACCACAAGACTGCCATTAAAACTGAGTCAAAACAGGCTGTGAAAAACCCAGACATGAACATAAATGACTGTTTCTATCAACAACCAACTCTTCCTATAGATGTGTCAATGGGGATGTAAATCTGTTATTAACAGACATGGATCAAATGTCAAAGCTCTGTAGATTTCATGGGTTTTTAAGTCATTGGACAGAAAAACTGTAGGTTTCTTCAGTATCTGAACTCTTCTTTACATCAATCCATCAATCAAAGGCTTTTCTTAGAAGTGAATTAGCACGTGCTCAACTGTCACGGACACAAAGTCAACATCATTTCCCTTTGTACATTTCAGATCACCAATTAATTTACATTTAGCTTAACATATTCACACAAACCCGAAGAAAACTTTTTTTTTTAATCTTTTTTCCCGCGCGTGCCAGTACAGGATATCCTAAACACGTGGCGAGCGACGATTAATAAACGATTTTTATTAATATCACACGATATTTATTAATATCAAACGATATTTATCACTATCAAATATTTCACACAACTTTTATTCGTAGCAACTACGTGCCCAAAGTTTCGCTGAGAATATATATCCAAAGTCACGGCGCGAATAAATTGGCGGTAAATGTATCTCTTTAGCCTAGCGCTTAACCTTTAACACGACGTAAACCCACGCGCTTGGGAAAAGAAGCGGGTCACATTGTTAGTAAAAACGCCGCGGAACATGTCTCAACTTTTGACTGTCGGTGTTTGAAAATACAGGCTATAAACGAGAACTATTACTGAGGTAAATCGAGCAATAACAGTTTACCTCAGATGTGTTAGTGAAGTGAGATTTACTGTGGTAAAATCGAGCCCTTACCTTCACGTGCGGAGAGCAGACGAAGTTGACGAGAAGACGTGTGTGTGTGTGTGTGTGTGTGTGTGAGAGAGAGAGAGAGAGAGAGAGAGAGAGAGAGAGAGAGAGAGAGAGAGAGAGAGAGAGAGAGAGAGAGAGAGAGAGAGAGAGAGAGAGAGCAAGGGCTGTTCCTCTCCTCAAAATGATGATGATGATGAGAGCTGGACTACAACATATATTTGATCTACTATTTCACATTTTAGGAATAACGTCAACAAATACCGTTTCATTATATGATTTTTTAGACTAAAAACTTTTCATATAATTAAACAAAAGTTTGGAAACGCTTGACAAACAGTGCTGGGTAGGTTACTTTTAAAATATATACATGCTTTAAAAAGTCATTTGTAACGTATTTCGTTACATTACTCAAGTTTAGTCACTTCATCTAAATACTTTAGAATACTTTGGAATACTAATAAGTGTGAAACAAACACAAAAAAGGTTTTATCTCACAATTATGACTTTTTCCCTCAGAATTGTGTGATATAAAGTTGCAATTGTGAGTTATAAAGTCAGAATTATGAGATATAAACTGACAATATTGAGAAAAGTCAGAATTATGAGATATAAACTCACAATATTGAGAAAAGTCAGAATTATGACATATAAACTGACAATATTGAGAAAAGTCAGAATTATGAGATATAAACACACACACTAAATTCACAATTACAAGAAAAGTTTATATCTCGCAATTCTGACTTTATAACTTGCAATTGTGAGTTTAAATCTCGCGATTCTGAGAAAAAGAAGTCAGAATTGTGAAACACAAACTCAAAATTGTGAGGGAAAAAAACAAATAGTGAGAAAAAGTCACAGTGTCGAGTGAATTATAAAATGACTCTCAAAACATGAAAACAGTGAAAACATGAAACTGAACTCGTCTTTTTCAGACGGTCAGAGTCAGAGAATCACCAATCGCTGTTTAAATGACATTAAAACTCAAAGTAATCACTTTGGTAATCTAAAACACTTTTCAGATGGAACTGGAATCTGATTACCACCCGTTTCAAATCAAACACAGTCACTCACATTTAGTGTTTTAAATACGAAACTAAGTTACTTGTGTTTCGTTACTCCTCGACCCTGATGACAAAGAAGTGCTTTCTTATGAATTTACAGATTACGTTTTATTTATTTTTATTATTAATATTAATTAAATAACATAATATTTGAGCAGTTAAAGGAAAGCTATGGGTATCGTTTTTTTACGCTCGTGAACGCACAGCCTCGGTAAGTATACTTCATTTGTCTCGTACGCGTACATTCGCAGTTTTGTCAATCAGTCTCTCGCCACGAGTTACAACCATGTAAACATCTTTGAGGGTATTTTCTAAACTCATTGCACAATCTCTAGTCTATGTCCTCCATTGTCGCTGTAGTTTGTGTTCTGTTAATGCAGTTTTTCTTCGATTACCTTGTGAATCGACGCCCTCAGAGCACGACTGCCACCTTGTGGATAAACAAAATACTACAAAAATAATTAAATGCGCATGTGCAACCTGTATGCTCACATTCCCATAAAACGTGAACTACATTTTAGGCTGTATTATCCAATACAATTCGCATGTATTTTACGAGGTGGCTAATTCGCACATATTCGTCCGACCTCAATCATACAAATTCATACGTTTTTTGCAACATGGCGAATATAGTACATCCAAAGTTACTACACACATTCATACTATGTAACACACTTTTTTAGCGGTTGTGAAATTATTACTTATTCAAAATAAGTATCGGCTTGAAACGGAAGTTGTTATAGTCGTATATCCGAGTGAAACGCTTCTCAAACAAGAACAAATGTGGGGCGGGGCTTGATTGTGTCTGTTGGGAATTGATTGGATGGTTGTGCTTTGCTATTGGTGGATCTCATGTGAGTGACAGGTTGCCCCGCCCTCGTCATCAGAGAAGAGATGCTGTGAGAGGAAGATTACAATGATGGAACAAGATGGGCTAAAATGACTGATCCTCTATTAACTCAAATGAAATACAAACTGCTGTTTCTTTATCTGTCTTTGCGCAAACTTTGCACTTCATCTTGCCTGCTGACTGTGACAAACATCTGTTGTTTTGTTGTAGAGTGGAGCTGCACACCTTCCATGTGAGATCCCACAACTCCCATCAGAGCGCAGCTGCACTTTGAGACGTTCCTGAAGGCGTTTGTGTCAGCTTTTCAAGGACGTGTGAGAATGCTACACTTTCTGTTCTCTGTCACTATTATGCGCTGAATATGGAAGCCCGTTTCCACCACTGAAAAAAAAGATTTTTGCCACTTTTTATCTCAGAATTCTGAGTAATAAAGTCAGACTTGTGAGATAAAAGTCAGAATTGAGAGATATAAAGTCAGAATTGAGATATAAAGTCAGAATTGAGATATAAAGTCAGAATTGAGATATAAAGACAGAATTTAGATATAAAGACAGAATTGAGAGATATAAAGTCAGAATTGAGAGAAAGTCAGAATTGTGAGATATAAAGTCAGAATTGAGAGATATAAAGTCAGAATTGAGATATAAAGTCAGAATTGTGAGATATAAAGTCAGAATTGTGAGATATAAAGTCAGAATTGTGAGATATAAAGTCAGAATTGTGAGATTTAAAGTCAGAATTGTGAGATATAAAGTCAGAATTGAGATATAAAGTCAGAATTGTGAGATATAAAGTCAGAATTGAGAGATATAAAGTCAGAATTGTGAGATATAAAGTCAGAATTGAGAGTTATAAAGTCAGAATTGTGAGATATAAAGTCAGAATTGCGAGATATAAAGTCAGAATTGCGAGATATAAAGTCAGAATTGCGAGATATAAAGTCAGAATTGTGAGATATAAAGTCAGAATTGAGAGTTATAAAGTCAGAATTGAGAGATATAAAGTCAGAATTGAGATATAAAGTCAGAATTGAGATATAAAGTCAGAATTGTGAGATATAAAGTCAGAATTGCGAGATATAAAGTCAGAATTGAGAGATATAAAGTCAGAATTGAGAGATATAAAGTCAGAATTGAGAGTTATAAAGTCAGAATTGAGAGATATAAAGTCAGAATTGAGAGATATAAAGTCAGAATTGAGAGATATAAAGTCAGAATTGAGAGATATAAAGTCAGAATTGCGAGATATAAAGTCAGAATTGAGAGATATAAAGTCAGAATTGAGAGTTATAAAGTCAGAATTGTGAGATATAAAGTCAGAATTGTGAGATATAAAGTCAGAATTGAGAGTTATAAAGTCAGAATTGTGAGATATAAAGTCAGAATTGAGAGTTATAAAGTCAGAATTGAGAGATATAAAGTCAGAATTGAGAGATATAAAGTCAGAATTGTGAGATATAAAGTCAGAATTGAGAGTTATAAAGTCAGAATTGAGAGATATAAAGTCAGAATTGTGAGATATAAAGTCAGAATTGTGAGATATAAAGTCAGAATTGAGAGATATAAAGTCAGAATTGTGAGATATAAAGTCAGAATTGTGAGATATAAAGTCAGAATTGAGATATAAAGTCAGAATTGAGAGATATAAAGTCAGAATTGAGAGATATAAAGTCAGAGTTGAGAGATATAAAGTCAGAATTGTGAGATATAAAGTCAGAATTGTGAGATATAAAGTCAGAGTTGAGAGATATAAAGTCAGAATTGTGAGATATAAAGTCAGAATTGAGATATAAAGTCAGAATTGAGATATAAAGTCAGAATTGTGAGATATAAAGTCAGAATTGAGAGATATAAAGTCAGAATTGAGAGATATAAAGTCAGAATTGTGAGATATAAAGTCAGAATTGAGAGATATAAAGTCAGAATTGAGATATAAAGTCAGAATTGAGATATAAAGTCAGAATTGAGATATAAAGTCAGAATTGAGAGATATAAAGTCAGAATTGAGAGATATAAAGTCAGAGTTGAGATATAAAGTCAGAATTGTGAGATATAAAGTCAGAATTGAGATATAAAGTCAGAATTGTGAGATATAAAGTCAGAATTGTGAGATATAAAGTCAGAATTGAGAGATATAAAGTCAGAATTGTGAGATATAAAGTCAGAATTGAGAGATATAAAGTCAGAATTGAGATATAAAGTCAGAATTGAGATATAAAGTCAGAATTGAGATATAAAGTCAGAATTGTGAGATATAAAGTCAGAATTGAGATATAAAGTCAGAATTGAGATATAAAGTCAGAATTGTGAGATATAAAGTCAGAATTGTGAGATATAAAGTCAGAATTGAGAGATATAAAGTCAGAATTGAGAGATATAAAGTCAGAATTGTGAGATATAAAGTCAGAATTGAGAGATATAAAGTCAGAATTGAGAGATATAAAGTCAGAATTGTGAGATATAAAGTCAGAATTGTGAGATATAAAGTCAGAATTGTGAGATATGAAGTCAGAATTTCGAGATATAAAGTCAGAATTGTGAGATATAAAGTCAGAATTGCGAGTTTATAAAGTTAGAATTGTGACTTTTTTCTCAGTAAAAAAAAAACTATTTTCCTGTTACTGAGATTGACCTTCACTTGAGTATGGAAGCCTTGCAACTGAAAAAAAAAGATTATTGCGACTTTTTATCTCAGAATTCTGACTTTATAACTCTGAGATAAAACTTTTTTTCAGTGGCAGAAACGGGCTTCCATAGCTGAAGAACTTAAACTGAACTAAACTATTATTTTATCTTTGCACCCTGGCACTCAAAATATAGTCCAGTAAACGAGACTTTTCAACGCTCTTTGAATGCATTCTGACTTGTTTACATCTGTAGGTTGGGTTCTGTGTCAGATGAATTTGTATGTTTAAAATAGAGCTGGCAACCGTGTTGTATTCTTTTGGGCTGCCGCTTGAATATAAGCGTGTGGTTAGACTCTGTTTGTCCGACGGCTTCCACCTACACCCTGTCTAGTCTAAAAGCAGCCGTGGTTTGAGTGAGACAGTTCCTCCATGGATATGAGGTTTAGCAAGTAAACATCCAGAGAAAGTGAGAAGGGACAAAAGCAGTTCTTGGGTCATAAAACTCAGAAGCACATCTGTTTGATACCATCGGCTTGAAAATAAGTGCGACAAACTTGTAGCGTTCAGACAGACGGCCAGCAGGCTTCACCGCGATACACTGCCTCCATTCACGAGTCGTAATGATCCGGGAGAACGACGTGACGACACTGTGGCGTTCAGTGCGGTCAAGCTCTGTTTTCTCCAGGACGAGTGTTCCGGAAATTCAAATAACGTGTCACTTTGAATGAAAAGAATCTGGCAAAAGACAAGCAATTGATATGAAAGAAAATAGAGTGTTTCCAGGGTGAAAGTGAGTCATCATCTTCAACAAATGAAATTACTGACACTATTTTTCTGAAGTCAGTTGATCTGGAAAGAGAGATCCTGGGAATAAGAAAGCTTAATTTAATCAGTAACTTACAGAGCTTTCTATTTTATTTATTTATGTATTTATTTTAAAAGTGTATATATATATATATATATATATATATATATATATATATATATATATATATATATATATATAAAAGAACTCAAATTATTAACTCATTATAATAAAATTAAAGCTAAAACTAAATAATAAAATAAATGAAAACCATTTAGAAATATTTTTAACAGCCAAAAGCTAATAAACATGATAAAAGCACATAACAAAAATTTATATATATATATAAATTTTTGTTATGTGCTTTTATTGTGTCAGTAATAATAATAATAATATATATATATATATATATATATATATATATATATATATATATATATAGTGTCAGTAATTATATATATTATTATATATACAATATTTTTATATATTATATATAATTTATGTGGCATATATAATATAATGCATATATAAACACATTAAATTATATATATAATTTATGTAGCCTATATATATATATATATATATATATATATATATACATTAAATGTGTTTATATATAATGCATTAAATTATATATATATATATATATATATAGGCTATAAATATTAAGTTGCATATATAATTTCTGGTATTATGTACTTGTAACATGTATTCAGTTCTGTTTAGTCCTGTCCAGTCACGTGTTATTCAGTAAACGTCCTCACCTGTCGACAATTATCCTTGATTATAGTTTACCTTCCTTCACCTGTTTATTAGTTCCTCCTATGTATTTATACTCCCCAGTCAGTTCCCTCTTGGTCGGTTATGGTTTGTGCTTCACACTCTGTCACGTGTCTGTTCCTTGTTTGTATGCCCGTGTTTGCATTAAACTTTAAAAGCTAAACTCCTGTTTTCGAGCAATCCTTCCTGTTCCTGTCCGGAACGTTACAGTACTCACCCTTAACTGGTCATGTACTGTTCATGAGTTTCCATATAAAGTAAATATTCACAGATAATCAATTCAACCAACAACAAGAGGTCTATATACTGCAGAATTTCCTCTGTTCGTTTCGTTTCTCAGCATCCCTCCTCCACCCATCTTCCCATTTTAGTTCTATCTATTATTACCTCATCCGGGGGGAGTACTTTTGGTTCGGGAGCTCTCCCCCCGGACATTAAGGCAAATCCCCATAACTTTACTCTGTTTATTTATATGTATATGTGAACTCGTGAGCTCAGGCTCGGAGGTGGAGATCTTACTGTTACGTGACGTGTAGCTGAAAGAACGCACGAAGAACATATATGAACATAAATGTCTCTTTTAATGAGGAAATCCAGGAAGAGACACGTTAACACATGAACGATCACAGACGATGAGTGAAGGAAACACAAGGGTTTAAATACAGACACTAATGACAGGGACACACATGAGAGACATAACTAATGATGACAAACAGCTGACAGGAATTAACTAATGAAGACAGAGAAGGGAAAACTAGGGTCACATGACAGGGGAAACAGACAGACAGGTTACCATGAAACATCCAGACTCTAACACTTACATGCCCAAAGGCACATTAAATCTACGTGCCGTATCTGGCAGGACAGAAACAGGAGCCGCGCACATGGCAGCGCAACAATCTCTGTCCCATGTGAGTGAAATCAGAGCCGCTCGGCCTGGGTCAACTTAGAGGACATATTTAAAAGCAGAACACCCTACGCCCACATGACAATGCCTTGGCAACTCTGAAAGAGGTCTTGGCAACACCCAGAACATGTGCGTAAAACCGGTTTAGAGTCGAGCTGCAGTTTAAAATATACATGAAATGCCATTGCAAATCCAGCAGGTAAAATAGAAAGATAAACTAGAATGATATTACAAGAAAATAACCAGAACAAAAGCATTGTCAGATGAAGATGTTTACTCAAACGAGACTTCACTCTTACAAATAATCAGATTCGGCGTGCTGAAGAGAGGCTCTGTATATGAACCTGGAGGACCACCAAAAAGTTGCAACTCATGTAGGACAGCAGCCAGAAATGATGTTGATAACCCCCAAAAACGTGCAATTAGCGTTAAATCAACTCTGCTCAGAGAACATTTGGTCCCGCTCTAAAGAGTGTTAAAGTAACACTGAAGCAGAGTTAAAGTTAATGAGATAATGAAGCAATTAATTAAGCGATGATGGAACAGTAATGATGAACGCCTGCTGTCAACAAGCAGAATCGCTGAAGAATAGAGAAACACAAGAACAACAACTGAAGATAAAAGACATTCAATCTCTGAAGAGTGTGACTTCAACACTATTTAAAGAGGGACCAAATGTTATCTGAGCAGAGTTGATTTAACTCTGGGGTTTTTACTGTGTAGGAGGAGGGAAGGAACATCACTGCTGCACCAGTGGAGAAATTTTCAAAGAGACTGAGCTCCTGCGGGAGCGGAGGGAATAGCGTTGCTGAGGCAATTTGGATGGAGAAGCAGATCTTCTCTGGAATCTTAAGGTAGTATTTCTGTTGCAGCAGTTGAACAGTGAAGTTGGTTCCTGCGGGAGCACGACTTCCACTATAACTGGATTGGTGGTGTTAAGTAGATAAGGTGAGCATGTAGGTCTGGGTATATGGGAACAAGCTGGTGTTAAAGAATTTAGCTCTGAACACCAAACCTTCTGAAAGCCTCTGATGACCAAGTGCTTGGATCTGCTGCTGGGAAAGCCGTTTTGGGCGGCTGTGGTTGCTGCGACTGTATGAAATGAATGGCCAGAGAATGGGATGCCGTGTTGGAGCAAAATGGATTTAAGGTGTCTTTGGAACCAGAAACGTGACGGGGCGATTGGAATTGTCTGACAAAGTGGGTCAGATGGGAGTTTAGCCGGCGAGCTTCTGAAAAGAGGGATTGGTGTGGTTGGATTGGTGGTGGAAGATTGAAAATGTAGATGGAATGGCCTTTTTCCATTTAATCTGCTTTGCTTTATGAAGTAAGAAATTGTTTCGTCGTCAAGTACTGATCAATGGATGGAGTTTTGGATTGAAGCTGGAAGTGAATGTGAGTTCTGAACATCTGCGGAAGCCGATATGAAGATTGCGTGGAGTGTGCGGCTGTTGTTGATGGAGTAGTAGCCTCAGCGTAGGGTTATTTGGTGAGCATTTCTAAAGTTATGGTGGGTGGGTTGGGTTCTTTGGATGCCTGTGATGAGCAGAGAAGTCTGTGAATTGACTATTGCTGAGAACTGGATTCATCTCTTGATGATGGAGATCTTTTAGGTTCTTGATGCTATTGAGGTGAGATATGAATGAGGTGATGGTAAAGATGGATGGGGTGGAAAGTCTTAAAACACTTCCTTAGGGAGGATTGGTGGGAAGGGAGCGCCGCCAGGAACTATCTCCAACTTAATGCCCAGAATTCAATGGACGAGGCTGGACCCATGGTTTTAACCTAGGCAACTGATCCTCCGCAAAGACATCGCAGAGCAAAGAGGACACAACGCGTCGACAAACAAGACAGAGCAGGCTACTTTTGATATGAAACAGTTTCATATTTAAAACAGAAGTTGAATCAGTCAATAGCGTCTAGTGTGTGTTTAATGTGTCGCTCCTCCATCATCTCTTCACACTAGTTCATTTCTAGCATCAAATAAACATGAATGAACATCAGAAGGAATGTTGTTTCAAGACTTCACCAACGTTAAACTCCAAAATTGCGGATTCTGGGTTATGATTGGTCAGATCGCCTGTCAATCAAACTGTCGACGAAGGGTCTATTGGAATCCATGCGGGCCGATGGATCGATTATTAAACGTTTATAAATATTCTCACGTTCTCTTGTTTTTTCATAGGTTTTCTGAAATGGAAACATACACTTACATGATGAGAAGCCTGAAACGTCACCTCTGACAGTTTGATACTCGTTGTTTGATGTTGAAACAGCCTGATTTACATGATATATGTTCCTTTATCAGTGGCACACACACTTTCATTTAGTGAAGTTCAAAAGAGACTCATTCGAGGTCTTGAAGTTATTCGATCGTGTTCAACAATCATTGAGGATCACTGAACGATTACTCAAATCAAAATACTTTTCCGAACTCTGTAGGAACCCTCGACACAGTTTATTTCCATCATCTGTCTATGTGTCCTTACGTTACTTGCCGATTTCTTTTCTCGCCGCATTAAAGGAAAGCACGCGTGGAGCGAACCGTACATGCCTGATTGTTATCGTCAGGCAAGGAACGGGTCTTCCTGCTGAACCTTCTGAGGGAGGAGTATCCTGATGTCTTCTCAAAACACACCGTACTCTATTGTCCTCGTCCTGCCATCACCTGAGGCGCAGCAGCCAAAGACAACAAGAGGAAGCTCGGTTCAGACGACCCACTGACCCACGCTGCGTGCGACTGTACTGCTGGTCAACCAGCGGACATCATCCAGCCTCAAAGAACCTACTGGACCATCTGAGGAACTCATTTATAAATTCATCAGCACACAAAAACACAAATATATTTGTTTTTACAGCCAGTTCTCACTGCCAGAAAATGTTCTTCCTCTACAAATATCTAAACATTCTTAAATCGAGATACATTTAGTCAAAGCGACATAAACTATCAAGGCTGCATCCAAAATCGCCTACTTCCCTACTATATAGTGCGCGAAAAACAGTATGTGACCTACTTCTGAAGTGCGCATAAGGTGGACACTTTATTATCGTACTAAAAAAAGGATTTGTGTGTGTGTGTGTGTCAGGGGGATTAAAATGGATTTAAAACTATTTAAAGCAAAGGAATAAGAATGTAGGAGTTATAGGTCTAATTGTAGGTGTGAACTAATTAGTTTAAACTATTTACAAATATTATTATACTTTAAAGTCCCCCAGTAGTTAATCATTTTATCCGTTAAAACTCACCAAAGTGACACATTTCATGTTTTTTCCTTGAAAATTCGTTAAAATAGCTTGAATGTAACTCGACACCCATGCCTCATTTAGTATGCGTGGTACTATGAATATGCAAATTAGCCCCGCCTCCACTCACTCGCACCAGTTCAGAGATCCAGTCGCACGTTGACGTGATTGGTTACAAGGTCGTTCGTGACCAAATTCCTCAGAATTTGCGCACGGTTTCTCTTAAAAGATATTAAAAACAACATTTTCACCACAAGAAATATGCACACATGCAGTCTTATTCATATGTCTAATATGTCAAAAACACAAAACGTCCCTGGTCTGGTCACATTCAGTTATGCATTACATGAATCATGTATATGATACCATATTTTCAGTTCAAAATGGCAAAATTTGATCAAGTTCACAAGATATTACTGTAGTTCATTTAACATTTCTATTGTAAAACAGCTAATATAAAACAATATGTTTAGCTGCTTAAATCTTACACCATTAGAGCATCTTATTTGACTTCACACTCGTCTTCTGTGAACAGTAAGCCCCGCCTCCTTTGATTTGATTGGCCATCTCGAACATTTTGACATTGACGAGCGTTGTTAGATCCGTTGCGACAGCCTAAAAACTTTTAAAACTTTTTGTCTTCCAAACCACAAACAGAGCGTTGTACAATGGAGTGCAACAGAGCAACATCAAAAATGTCAAATATTGGGGTAAAATTTGGACGTTTCTAATTATTGGGAGGTTTCGTCCACAGTGTCTATGGTGTTTATGCTTATAACGAGCCAAAATATCTGCCAATGGGGTCAGAACAGTTAACTTAAAGGGATAGTTCACCAAAAAAATAAAAATTCTGTCATCACACTCACCCTCAAGAATGCTGGGAACCAAACAGTTGTTGGTCCCCATTGACTTCCATAGTATGAAAAACAAACAAAAAAGACACAGTTCTTCGAAATATCTTCAAAACTGGTGGGAAGTGGTAGAAATACGGTCTCAGCAGTAAAATCGCATGCAGAACCAAGTTACAAAATATAGCTGCTAGCAGCAATGTGCGGGCCCAAGCCGGTGGCACCGCCACCTCGGTGGTTTAAGGACAACTGGGCACGGCGGGAAAAATGAATTTAAACGGTGTCTCCAGTTGGAGACTGACCAGTTAGTTGAGTCAGATTATTCAATATAATACTAACTAAAAGCGATCATATCATAGCAAACTTATCATTAGCAGTTCAAAGTGTTATATATTCAGCTGAATTTATCTTATTATATTGTTAAACTAATTATATAAAACTAAATAGTCAGTGAAATACAAATGAACTGGTTCTTTGCCTTTATTTCTTTATACAAATTTATAGAAGAGAAGGGCTAAGAGATTTCCTATCCTTTAATGCAGACAAAAGGAGACAGCAATGAAAGGGTTAACCCTGCAAGACCCTCAGAGAGGGGGGGGGGGATATTCAGAAGATATGTTTTGAAGAAAACAAGTATATTGATCTGAAATATAGTACATTCATTTTAAATTCATCAAGGTTCCATTAAATTTATCTTAAGGTATTTTACGTTATTTTTAACCATATTATTAAACTAGTTATATAGAACCATATAGTCAGTGCACGACAACTGAATTGGTTCTATGCCTTCATTTTTTATGAGATTTCCGATTCTATAATTCAGAAAAAAAGAGACAGCAATGAAAGGGTTAAACCTGGAAGACCCTCAGAGAGAGAGAGAGAGGGGGGGATATTCAGAAGATAAATTTTGAAGAAAACAAGTATATTGATCTGAAATATAGTAAAATCATTTTAAATTCATCCAGGTTCCTTTGAATTCATCTTAAGGTATTTTACGTTATTTTTAACCATATTATTAAACTAATTATATAGAACCATATAGTCAGTGCACGACAACTGAATTGGTTCTATGCCTTCATTTTTTATGAGATTTCCGATCCTATAATTCAGAAAAAAGGAGACAGCAATGAAAGGGTTAAACCTGAAAGACCCTTAGAGAGAGAGAGAGAGATTCAGAAAAAATATTTGAAAGAAAACAAATATATTGATCTGAAATATAGTACATTCATTTTAAATTCATCCAGGTTCCATTGAATTTATCTTAAGGTATTTTACGTTATTTTTAAACATATTATTAAACTAATTATATAGAACCATATAGTCAGTGCACGACAACTGAACTAGTTCTATGCCTTTATTTTTGTCTACATGTCTACATCTGAAATGTTTGGACATTATAATGAAGAAGTGTGAAGCAAATCGGGTAAAAATAAGAGGGTGATCTCAAAGCATTTTGAAAGTGACACATTTCAATAAGATCTGCCAATTGGTGGCGCTATATATTTGAATCACAATAGTCACACACATGTGCTCGGCTTCCTACAACGAATACACAGGTGAAGTTTCATAAAAATCAATGAATGTATGCAGACGTAATAACACACTTCCTGTTTCTGTTTTCTCGCCATAAATTCGTTGCCTCGCCACGGGCAAACCGTTTGACGTGATAGTTTAATCAGAGAGCGCCTCTAGAGGTAGCTCTCGTGCCGCACTCTCCTCAGCCGCTCCAGTAACGGACGCGACCCAGAAAATGAAATCATGCGCGGTTGTGCATTTGTTTGTACATGCTTGCTCGCAGTCTGGGAATGGGGGATGGGGGATGGTTAATACAGTGAGACAGAGATTCAGAAGATTTAACAACATTTTAAACAAAAAATAAAACTTGTTTAAATCTGTTCGGAATTGTATCTAAACTTGTTAAAAATAACCATATGGTGCCATCTTTTGGTTATTAAATTTCTTTTTTATTTCTTGTCCTTAAACAGATCATTATTGTGATTATTTTTAAGTTAAACATACTATATTGATTAAAAAAACATTTGAATTTCTTATTCAATGTTAGTGTTATTGTATATAGAAATAAACAGTGTATAATTCAGAGGAGAATATTGTCTAGTATGATAAATTATCAGAGTATCATCTCAAAATACAACATATTAAAGAAAACAAATATATTGATTCAAAAATTGTATTTTCATTTTAAATTCATCCAGGTTCATTACCAAACATACATTTTTTTTAAAGTATTCTTACAACAATGTCTATTAACAATGTCTCTAAAACAATGTTTTGTCTTCTCAACCCAGGTTAAAAATAGGTATTTGCTGCCCTCTAGTGCTCATTCTGTGATCATTCAAATATGACCATATTTTTTTTTCTTAATTTAAACCTTCGCCATGGCAACACAATTCCAGATATACTATAATCGTTTGCAATTTATCATTTTCAGTATATTTTCATCATATTCAGAAAGTTTGGTGTCTATAGCATGAATACCCTAAGAGTAATAGCTAAAACTGCAGAGCTTGATTATTCAAAATATCCACATTCAAACCAAAATATCTGACTTCCTGTTGGTCAGAGATAATGACTATGAATTAGAAAGTTGTCCGGCTTAATGAGCACAATATGTGTACTGAGTTTGGTGACTGTAGGTTAAACTAACCCCCCAACTTTTGTCAAAAGATGGCGCTATAGAGCCCCTCCTCCACGCCCATTTTTATGGCTTTACTCATGTCCACTGGTCCACAATATTGATGTATGTGTCGAGTTTCATGCAATTTGAAACATGTTAAGAGCCTCAAAAACACCCAAGAATATTATTAAAGTTTGACGTCTTGCCATGGCAACAATATTTAAGAAATCACAAAGACATTCACAAGTCTTCATCTGAAATGTTTTGACATTATAATGAAGAAGTTTGAAGCAAATCGGGTAAAAATAAGAGAGTGATCTCAAACCATTTTGAAAGTGACACACTTCCTGCTGCCAGTTGGTGGCGCTATATCTTTGACTCACAATAGTCACATCCATGTGCTCGGCCTCCTACAACGAACACACAGGTGAAGTTTCATAAAAATCAATTAATGTATGCAGACATTAAAACACACTTCCTGTTTCTGTTTTCTCGCCATAAATTCGTTGCCTCGCCACGGGCAAACCGTTTGAGATATCAAAAATCCGCTGGCAATTTTGTGTCATCAATGTCTTGAGTTCATGCTGACCGAGTTTGGTGGTGATCGGATTAAGCGCCTAGGAGGAGTATATCAAATTCCAGAGCATGCGCTTTTCAAACAACCCATAATAGCTCACTTCCTGTTGAGGCGGCGAACAACTTAGAGCACGAAAGTTGTCAGGCCCGATAAGATCTTCATGTGTACCTAGTTTCATACCAATATCTGCAAGCGTGTTTGATATATGGACCAAGTTTTCGGACCCCATTCAAGGGGGCGCTGTCGAGCCCCCCTGCCACGCCCGGGTCCCAGCCTCTGTGACGCCCTAATGGCCGCAGGTTCCAATGCGTGTGCAAAGTTTCAAGAGTTTTTGAGCATGTTAAGGGCCCCAAAAAGCCCCGAACGGTTGAAAAAAAATAAAAATAATAATAATAATAATAATAATCCTTAGAAAAACAATAGGGCCCTTCGCCCTTCTGGGCTTGGGCCCTAATTAGTCATGATGAACACAGCTAGAACAGCAACATCAATGACTTTCAGTCTGAAGTCAATACGTCACATGACTTTTGCCCTCTAGGCCAGTTCTCCAGAGAAACACAAAAGCCTGACTCTTATAAAGGTTAGTCTTATGACCTTGCGTTTAAGCCCACCAGACCTCGACGTGTCAGAAACGACCAAACATTCTTCATGTTCCATTAAAACAGTGCAAACGTGAATGTTATTCAACCAGATCGTTCACAAAATACAAGGAAACTTGCATAATCAACTAAATTCCATGAAAGCACATAAAGTTATGAGCAGCACGTCGCGTTTATTACCCGAACTGGTGCGTGTGATGGCTCTCATTTCATCCGAAATCGATCATTTCAAATATATGCACACTAATAAGAATTTGAGGGAAAATGTCATGAATGATTCGTCATCCTTAAGCTGCTTATATTCCTCCTGACCAGCCCTGTCCGCACCGCTGGCACTCCAGACGACCTGAGAAACTTCGGAAAGTTTTACAGACGTTCACTCAGAAGCGTGCATGACTGGCTGTTCTTAAAATCATTAGAAACGACACTTTGGAAAATCTAGCAGAAATTTACTCGGGAGCAATTGCACATGATTTAATCAGTTATGGGATGGAATTACTGACCTAGATTAGAAAAAAAAACCCTATTTTAACCTAGGGTCAGATTTGAACCCCACTGATGTTCCTAAAGAAAATCTGGTTACAACCAATAGAAAAAAAAATCCATTTTAAAGGGTTAATTCACCCCAAAATGAAACTTCAGTCATTAATTCCTCATGTGGTTCTACACTTGAAAGACCGTCATTCATCTTCAGAACACAAATTAAGATATTTTTGATGAAATCCGATAGATCAGAGAGTCCTACATTGATAAAAAGTTAATTGACCCTTCGCAAAGCCCCGCCCCCTTTAGTTACTGTTGCTATGTCCGCTCTCACGCCACACATCATGTTCTCACGCAGAGAAAAATACATTAGAGCAGAGAGGACACTGACAACACGTCGACAGACAAGACGGAGCAGGTTACTTTTGATATGAAAGTTTCATATTTAGAATATTGTAATTTTTTAAAGAAGTTGAATCAATCAATAGCGTCTAGTGTGTGTTTAATGTGTCGCTCCTCGATCATCTCTAGTTCATTTATAGCATCAAATAAACGTGAATGAACATCAGAAGGAATGTTGTTTCAAGTGATTCAACTTCAGCAACGTTCATCTACTAACTCCAATATGGCAGATTCTGGGTTATGATTGGTCAGATCGCCTGTCAATCAAACTGTTAGCTCAGAAAGACATATTTAAAACAGGTCATGTGACAGGGCAACTTTAGACCCAGACGCTGCCGACTGCTTTCATTTCATTTCATTAAGTCATGCCAAAGTCATGCAAATCATTGAAATTTAGAAATCCTTATGACATGAAGAAACCTTGTTTACTGAAATCGTGTGACTTTCAGGCTTTGAACGAAAAGATTCGTAAAAAAACAAAAACTCCTTAATTGGTGCTTCATGGACAAAAATGGGCACCCATAGAAAATGAATGGAAAAGGCTGTAATTCAGAGCAATTTTTTTGATTTGTCCAATAAAAATCAACAAACCCAACTCAATGCAGATCATAGACACATAAATGAAGGGGTGACATACAACATTCTCAATGTGACAAACACTCACACACACTCACACACACAAACACACACATATCCACAAAAGCCACTTTGGTTTTTTGCTCATTTTGTCAAATACAAAACTCATTTTACATTTTTAATAAAACATTGTTTAGTATGTTTTCAAAGCTACGCATGAAATGTCCTCATAAAACATGTTTACGTCGTAACACCAGTGTAATACCAGTGTAATACCCATGTCATTATATAAACGTCCTCATAAATCATGAAAACAAACACACACATTCTAGTTTGAGTTACTGTTGCCTTTCCATCAGCTGAACTCATTCTCCTCTGGCATCAACACGGCTTTTTCACCCACAGAACTGACTCTCACTGGATACTTTCTCTTTTTCAGAGCATTCTCTGTGAACACTAGAGATGATTATGTGTGAAAATCCCAGTAGATCAGCAGTTTCTGAAATACTCAGACCAGCTCATCTGTCAACAACAACCATTCCACATTCAAAGTCACTTAAATCACCTTTCTTCCTCATTCTGATGCTCAGTTTGAACTTCAGCAGATCATCTTGACCATGCCTTCATGCCTAAATGCATTGAGTTGCTTAGATATTTGTGTTAACGCACATATATATATATATATACATATGAACACTGGTGCAAATGAGTGAAAACTGACTCTTACTCAAGGGTTAAACACATCACAGCTCTATATCATGAGACTCGACATCATGAGACTCACATAAAGGGCCTCGGTCACTGTTTTCACAAACTATCTGTTCTCCAAAATCTATATATTATAGTTCATTCTTTCACACGAGCATAAACTATGTTGCTTTGTTGTCTGATTCTTCTGGTGTTTTGACTGTTTGTGTCCATATGTTTAAAGTGAACTGTAAAGTTGTGTTTATTTAACATCGTCTGGTGTTTTCCTGATGCTATAGTTATAAGGGTTGACAATGTTTTTACATCTGTTCTTCTGTCGCTCTGCTCACTGCTCTGGTCATTTCAGATGTTTTCATAAAGGCCCACTTGTGGAATCCGCAGCTTTTCAGCGCTTCCTTCGCATGCTCGCCTTCCTCGCCCCTGAACTCTCTGTAGTTTTCTCTGTCACGTCATGTTTTCATGACCCCCAGCTTATCTCCCAGTGAGTGATGGGGAATAAAAAAGCAGGTCCCGCTCTATGTGTGAGGGTTTCTGTAAACACGGATGTGCAGAACTCTATACAGCAGAACACAAAAGGATACTTTTGTCTTGCGAAGGAAATGTATTTGTCAGTCTTGCATTCATACATTCATGGTGTGGCGAGCAGGGCGGGCGAGAGCCGCGAGGGAACGGCGCGAGACAGCTGCGCGCTACACCGGTCTCGTGTCTCTCACGGAGGAGCGCCGGAAGCATAAAAGAGGAGCGACGACAGTGATAATGAGCGTCAGCTGCGCGCTACACCGGTCTCGTATCTCTCACGGAGGAGCTCCGGAAGCATAAAAGAGGAGTGACGACAGTGAAGGACGAGAGAGATAATGAGCGTCAGCTGCGCGCTACACTGGTCTCGTGTCTCTCGCGGAGGAGCTCCGGAAGCATTAGAGAGGAGCGACGACAGTGAAGGACGAGAGAGATAATGAGCGTCAGCTGCGCGCTACACCGGTCTCGTATCTCTCACGGAGGAGCTCCGGAAGCATAAAAGAGGAGCGACGACAGTGAAGGACGAGAGAGGACCAGGCCTGGACTTTATGTTGTGTTGTATTATGTTTGTGTGTCCTTTTACTTTCATTTTATTGTTTGTTTATTTTATTATTAAAGTTAGGTTGAATGTTCGCTGGTTCCCGCCTCCTTCTTCCCGTTCTTACGAACAGTGTTACACATGGGTTTTGAGTCTAAATAATGGAGGTAAAGAGGTCAGTAATGAAAAAAGTTAATAACACTGTAACTTCTAACTAGAAAAGCAACAGATAGATGGACAGAGGACGAATTGACAGAAGGATGGATGGATGGAAGGATGGATTGGTGGACAAACTGACGGATGGTTGGATGAATGGATAGATGGATGGATGAACAGATTGATAGATGAAAGGATGGATAGATGGATGGATGGGTGGATGAATTGATGGATGGATGGATGGGTGGATGAATTTATGGATGTAAGGATGGATAGATTGATGGATAAACAGATGGATGGATGGATGGGTGGATGAATTCATGGATGGATGGATGGATAGATAGATAGATAGATAGATAGATAGATAGATAGATAGATAGATAGATAGATAGATAGATAGATAGATAGATAGATAGATAGATAGATAGATAGATAGATAGATAGATAGATCTGATCTCTGATCTGAACATCAAACGATGAATGTTTCACGTGTGTTTATCTGATCCTGGTTTTCCTCAGACCTCCTTTATATCCAAACACTCAGAATCTGCTTATTATTCCACAGACTCAGAGAGTGAAAATGCTTCACACAGCCGTCATTCATCACATATTTCCAGGGTTTAACCTTGTTTTCACAGCAATGGAAGGGCCCGTTCCTAAAGACGATTAACTCCTGTCGTCCCTCCAGCTCCTCCCAGCCGGGCCGCGGGGTCTCCGGCTCGTTCCCAGAGAGGACACGGGTCATGTGTGTCAGAACCGCTCTGGGTGGAGTGGGATAACCGTGAGGTCAGAAGAGGTTAAGAATGTCTTGCTAATTAATTTTATGTTGTTGTAAGAGGAAGGCCCCGTCATCGCTTCCCCATGTGTTGCACGTCTTAATCTCTGGGCGAGGCAGAATTTACCGTTTGGGTGGGCCTTCTACTTCAGAAGTGAAGTGTGTAATTTATGCAGCTCTTATGCAAACACTCTCCAAATTACAACAACAGCAGAAGAACACACATGCTCGATTAAGAGTTTAAGGTCACGAAAACCGCGGTGAAAGTGATGCTTTAAAGTCACCATGGAATTTTTATGTGGTATTTATCATAAATGATTTATTCATGCTCCTCACAATCTTGATTTAAAATATCCTCCCTCCCTCTCACAGCATCTCTTCTCTGATGATGAGGGCGGGGCAACTTTTCACTCACATGAGATCCACCAATAGCAAACCACAACCATCCAATCACTGCCTCACAGACACAATCAAGCCCCGCCCTACATTTGTTCTTGTTTGAGAAGCGTTTCTCTCTGGTCTACGACACTATAGAGAAGAAAAGACTGGCGTCACCATCTCACGGCACTGAGCTCACGTTCTCTGGCACCAGTGAAACTCGTTATGCTAATTTCAGCACATTATCATTTAGTTTCTTTGCATTTCAATGCACTGCATCGACTTAAGCTTCTCGACAGCCCATCAGTGGAATCTCCCAGATACTTTTGGGATTTTCTCACGGGATCGGCTGTGGAGGTCTGACCTGAAGCAGCATGCGGGCCGCGTACAAACTACATTCAGCTGACGAGACTGTTCTTGTTTTGTTCCGTTAATTTATTCTAATTTATGCTACTACTTATAGTTAGTCTTTTGGTAATGTTTATTTATTAATTATTAAATTAACATTTAAATCCAATTTATTTAATGCATTCTTAAATTAATTATTTCATTTGCAATTATTGAATAAATTACTAATATGTTGAAATATATAATATCTATAATACAGTATATATAATATAAAGAAAATTGATCAATTTATACATATATTGTATGAGTTTCATGTTCCTTGTTTCTGTTCTCCCCAGTCCTGTCATTCGTCTCGTGGTCTTTGTTTTGAGTTTCAGTTCATCATTAGTTAATTCTTGTCAGCTGTCTGTCATTATCAGTTATCGTCTTCACCTGTGTTCCTGTCATTTGTGCTTGTATATATTCCCTGTGTTTCCCTCACTCCTGGTCCGTTCTCGTTCGTGTGTGGACGTGTTTGATGTATATTCTCCTTGGTTTTCTCATTAAAAGAGATTCTGTGCAGTCCTTCGTCTTCGTGAGTTTCCTCCGTAACACGTCACGTAACATATATATTGTATATATTATTTATATAATTTTTATACTATTTATAAATATTATATATAATATATATAGTATAGTAAATGTAAAGAAAAATGATAATTACATTATTTATTTTATTATATATAAATATATATATATATACTTCAAACTTTAATTATTTAATTTCTTTAATACTAATTTCTTTAATTTATTTCTGACTATTTTACTACATAATAATGTATTATTTATAAACATTATATATAACATGTATAATTTTTGTAAAATGTTAAATTTTAAAATATATAAAAACATTATTAAATTATATATACATACACACACACACACACATATATATATATATATATATATATATATATATATATATATATATATATATATGTAACTCATTTAATTTTAAATATTATTATACATTTTTTTAAATTGCAATATTATAATTTATGTGCAAAAATATAGTACAGTAAGCAGCACTCTATAGTCGCGAGCTTTGGTTGTGATTGACGGTGGTTTGTCAGTGTTCATCTGTACTCACGCGGGTCTTGTCCTGCATGTCATTGCGCAGAGCTCGCGGGATGTTTTCTGTGTCTGTCGCAGCTCCGGCCTCTCGTTCATGAGAATGTAATGACTGCGGCGTTACGCAGCGTGAAGTTGCTCCAAATTCCTCTGAATCAATGGCTCTCTGTCAATAGATTTCAGCCTGGTTTAGCGCCGCGTGCTTTACATCGTTATCCGTTTGGATTAACGATCGTCGGACTCGCACGTCATGACAATCGATGGTTCCTTGAAGAGAATGTGACAGTGCAGGAATCCGCGAGAGAGGCTGGAAAAGAGCTAAATAAATGAAAGAGTGTTTTGGTGCTCTTGAGTTTTCTGCACACTCTCACTGCTGTGATGTAGAACAGCGTGGATAAAAGTACAAATATTCCTGTATAGCACACTGAAAAAATGCTGGGTTAAAAACAACCCAAGTTGGGTTGAAACTGGACAAACTCAGTAGTTCTCTTGTTTTACCCAGTGATTGGGTTGTTTTAACCCAGCATTTGGGTTGTTTTAACCCAGCGATTGGGTTGTTTTAACCCTGCGATTGGGTTGTTTTAACCCAGCGATTGGGTTGTTTTAACCCAGCGATTGGGTTGTTTTAACCCTGCGATTGGGTTGTTTTAACCCAGCGATTGGGTTGTTTTAACCCAGCATTTGGGTTGTTTTAACCCAGCGATTGGGTTGTTTTAACCCTGCGATTGGGTTGTTTTAACCCAGCATTTGGGTTGTTTTAACCCAGTGATTGGGTTTTTTTTAACCCAGCGATTGGGTTGTTTTAACTCAGTTATTGGGTTATTTTAACCTGATGATTGGGTTGTTTTAACCCAGCATTTGGGTTGTTTTAACTCGGTGATTGGGTTGTTTTAACCCAGTGATTGGGTTGTTTTAACTCAGTTATTGGGTTATTTTAACCTGATGATTGGGTTGTTTTAACCCAGCATTTGGGTTGTTTTAACCCAGCATTTGGGTTGTTTTAACCCGGTGATTGGGTTGTTTTAACCCAGCATTTGGGTTGTTTTAACCAGCGATTGTATTGTTTTAACCCTGCGATTGGGTTGTTTTAACCCAGCGATTGGGTTTTTTTAACCCAGCATTTGGGTTGTTTTAACCCAGTGATTGGGTTGTTTTAACTCAGTTATTGGGTTATTTTAACCTGATGATTGGGTTGTTTTAACCCAGCATTTGGGTTGTTTTAACCTGGTAATTTGGTTGTTTTAACCCAGCATTTGGGTTGTTTTAACCCGGTGATTGGGGTTGTTTTAGCCCAGTGATTGGGTTGTTTTAACCCTGCGATTGGGTTGTTTTAACCTTGCGATTGGGTTGTTTTAACCCTGCGATTGGGTTGTTTTAACCCAGCATTTGGGTTGTTTTAACCCAGTGATTGGGTTTTTTTAACCCAGCGATTGGGTTGTTTTAACTCAGTTATTGGGTTATTTTAACCTGATGATTGGGTTGTTTTAACCCAGCATTTGGGTTGTTTTAACTCGGTGATTGGGTTGTTTTAACCCAGTGATTGGGTTGTTTTAACTCAGTTATTGGGTTATTTTAACCTGATGATTGGGTTGTTTTAACCCAGCATTTGGGTTGTTTTAACCCAGCATTTGGGTTGTTTTAACCCGGTGATTGGGTTGTTTTAACCCAGCATTTGGGTTGTTTTAACCCAGTGATTGGGTTGTTTTAACCCAGCGATTGTATTGTTTTAACCCTGCGATTGGGTTGTTTTAACCCAGCGATTGTTTTTTTTTAACCCAGCATTTGGGTTGTTTTAACCCAGTGATTGGGTTGTTTTAACTCAGTTATTGGGTTATTTTAACCTGATGATTGGGTTGTTTTAACCCAGCATTTGGGTTGTTTTAACCTGGTAATTTGGTTGTTTTAACCCAGCATTTGGGTTGTTTTAACCCGGTGATTGGGGTTGTTTTAGCCCAGTGATTGGGTTGTTTTAACCCTGCGATTGGGTTGTTTTAACCTTGCGATTGGGTTGTTTTAACCCTGTGATTGGGTTGTTTTAACCCAGCATTTGGGTCGTTTTAACCCAGTGATTGGTTTTTTTTTTAACCCAGCGATTGTGTTATTTTAACCCTGCGATTGGGTTGTTTTAACCCAGCGATTGGGTTTTTTAACCCAGCATTTGGGTTGTTTTAACCCAGTGATTGGGTTGTTTTAACCCTGCGATTGGGTTGTTTTAACCTGATGATCGGGTTGTTTTAACCCAGCATTTGGGTTGTTAAATGAGAGCATTCTTGTGAAACTTGTTTCAAACACGATCAAAAGGAGCTTCTGTGACTCGTCAGCACACCCTCGAGCTCTCAGAGATGGTCAGATGTTTGAGGGTGTGTGAAGCTGCAGGGAACAACAGCTGGAGAGCACCTGGACAATGAATGGACAAGCGTTGTTATTGTCCATTAGTGATCTTCTTGACATATGAAGACAAACTTCATTGGCTGGAGTTTCCAGCTGCTCACTGAGAGTTTTTGTTCACAGAGGGTGAATGGATATATTTGTGATGAGCAGATGGATTCCCTGAGTCGTGACATTCACAATTTGTGTCCACCAAATGAAGTAGTGACTCGTAATGTGGTTAGAAATGACACATATTCATCATAAAATCTTTGCTCTGTGAATCATGATGAATGACCCATATAGATCAAATCCATGTAATTCCTCCAAATAATCAGCATGACTTTGCAGAGGATTAAACCTTCACATAACCCTTTCTCTCTTTCTATATATAAACACAATTATGCAACAATTCAGCCATGAATAAAACACATTTTTACTCTTTTATTGTGCTGCACATTTTCTTATCCTTTGGCCTTATAGTCCCAGAAATAGAACATGTAAATGAAATGAATAAAACTGAAAAAACTTGATTATCTACATTTAAAGATGTTACGTACATCTTAAATAAATAACTTTGCTAATACTGCCATCTATTGGATTTTCGGTGATACTGTCGTTGGTTTTCATACATTTTGGCTTGATTTTATACTGGAACTTATTATAGTATACTCTTTATTATAAATAAAGTGTCATTTATAATTATACTGTATTATAAATAATACATTTTCAGATTTTCTGACGCTTATACGCCTAAAATAAATAACCTTGGCAATACTACCATCTCCTGGTTACAGATGGTACTGTAAATAATTAATAACGATTAATTATATTATTTTATAAATAGTAGATTGTCTGGATTTATAAAATATTACATTAATATATATTGCTCATAAATACGTGTTAATGTTAAAATTATATTACTGAAATGTATACCTGACATAAACAAAACCGGCCATTTTAAAATAATATATTGATATAGTTGTTATGTTGTTAAATAAAAAGCCTATCACATTTAATCATATTTAATTAAAACTATATACAATGATAATAATTAAAATTATTCAAAAACAATAAGGACTTTTAATTTGTAATGAGTTCCGTGCTGATCATGATGAACTCCCCTTTTTGATTTATTTATTGTTTATATATATATTTTTTATATAATGTTAATAATTGTTAGGCAATATAAAGCTGTTTTTTTTTTTTTTTTTAAATACGTAAATATCAGAACTGTAAACCCAACGTCTTTTTTATAATAGTATTGACTTTTATTTTGAAAAACAGAAAATCACCCGGATAAACACGCTTCCTGCGGTACATGTGAATGCTGAGCTTCATAGATGTCAAATGTAGGCTGCAATAAAGTTGTGTTTAGAAACCCATTTGAATGGTAAATTCTTTTATCAGCGCTTGAGTGGAGATGGCTGTCGCTTCTCGCCTTCTGAATGTGACTCTGTTCAGGTCAATCATTCCAGGGTCAGTCTGCAGATGTCCAGTCATTAACATCACAACAGCACAGACTCACAGAGTCTTCCACACATCCCAGTCTGTGAGGGTCACTAAGATCCTGTCAGTGGATGAGATCTTCAGCAAGAAGTCTTTCCATGACTACCTGAGGAAGAAGGAGATGGAGTACAACTCATGTCTGGACTCCATCAGTGCTGGAGGACAAGCTCTGGAGGATGAGGAGGGCAAAGTGAAGAGGAAGAACCTCTCTGTTCTGGGACCTTTGGTCCAGAGGATCAAAGAGCTGGAGGAGAAACAGCAGGAGTTGAAGGACACGCTGGACTTGCTGAAAGGTAGTGGACTTGAAGTGAAAAGCTCTCTGAAGTGTCATCTCATCTGCATCTGTATCTCCTTTCAGACCCAGAATTACATGAACTCGCAGAGTCGGAGAAGGACGACTGTCTGAAAGCTGTTCAAGATCTCAAACTGCAGGTGTGAAAGACTCATTAACATCTCAGATGAAATAAATCACCATGTCATTCAGACCCGGAGCAGGCAGAGGTCTTCTTTCTTTAAAATAAACCCAGGAATAAGAAGGAGAAGTATCTTATGACTAAATCTCACTTATCCAAGTCATTTTTATAGTTTATTCCATATAAATCTATATAATATATATAACATAATTAATCATAATCAAGTAAATGTACATGTTAATTTATTAATTTTTAAACAATACATTAAATGTAACCAGTAAACAAATTAAAAATGTGTATAAAATTAAATGTATATATATATATAATAAATTATTATATATTAAAAATAAATTAAATTTTAAATTAAATTAATGTGTGTGTATATATATATGTATGTATATATATATATATATATATATATATATATGTAAAGTTATATACATATATAAAAATTGTCTTAAATTTTTTTTATTTATATGTTCGTTGCTAATTCATTTACTGTATTGTTTAAAAATAAATGCATTAAAAACAATCCAGTTATATACTGTTAATCTACAATATAATTAACATTAATAGTAAATTACATTTACTTGATCATGATTATTTATTTGTTTATTTGTTACTCTTATTGAATTGCTACTTTAAAAATGCTGTAAAATGCCTGTTTTAGGACCATAACAATTTTTACATGTATATTTTGTTATTAATATTTCATTAAACATTCATAAATTAATAATTAATATATATATATATAACTAATTTAATATTTGTATATTATGTAATTTCCGTAACATAATGATCATTATCAAGAAAATGTACATGTTAATTTATTTGTTTTTGCAAATACACTAAATATCACCAGTATATGAATTTAAAAAAATTGTATAAAATTAAATTAATATTTAATAACATTACATATATATATATATACAAAAAATATATATCTTAATAAATAAATAAATAAATATAAATTATTTATATAAAATTTATTTTGTATATGTCCGTTTCTAATTCATTTACTGGTTACATTTACTGTAATGTTTAAAAATATAATATACAATATAAATAACATTAATAGCATGTACATTTAATGATAATTATTAATATACTTCTTACTCTTATTGAATTATGAGTTTAACTACAGTACAAAAAGTAAAACTTTTGCAAGTCAAACCAAGTAAAAAAGCTGTAAAGACGATGTTAAAACAGAATGACGCTCACTCTGTGTTTCAGATTATATCTCTGCTGGTCCCAGAGGAGGAATCAGACATGAGTGACCTGGTCCTGGAGGTCACTGCGGGGGTCGGAGGTCAAGAAGCAATGCTCTTTACCGCAGAGATCTTTGACATGTATCAGAGCTTCGCTGCTTTCCATGGCTGGGGCTTTGAAATCCTGGAGGTCATGTCCAGTGAACTAGGTTGACAAATTTGCCTGCGTTATAAGCAAAGACTCTGTAAACTCTTCATAACAGTTTCGTCTTGTGTGCCCTCGGCCTCATTTCCAGTGTGGTATTGGGTTTGTTCAGGCGGCGTCAGACATGCAGCCGCCGGTATCAGTGGTCCGCTCAGCTATAAGAAGCTCAAGTTTGAAGCTGGTGTCCACCGTGTCCAGAGGGTCCCGAAAACGGAAAGTAAAGGCCGCATACACACCAGCACGATGACTGTGGCGATCCTTCCTCAGCCCACTGAGGTACACGTGACACTAAATGCATGTACTCCTCCACCCGAGTCCTACTCGACCCGCTCCGAGCGGGCCTCGAACCCGGGTCTTCCTGCATGGCAGTCAGAAGACTCGGGTTCATGGGGTTACGTTGGTGCCGTGACCCGGATGAGTGTGAGGTTTAGGGGGGTGAGTGTAACGGAGGTAGTAGTTGTTGTGCGAGTAAACCTCGCTCCTCTGACCTCAAGAGATGCTAGAGGTTGCAGCCTTTAGACTCCTTGTTAGAGCGTCCGACTCCCATGTCGGAAGACTCGGGTTCGAGGGGTTACGTTGGTGCCGTGACCCAGATGGGAGCGAGGTTTAGGGGGGTGAGTGTAACGGAGGCCAGCTAGTAGTTGTTGTGCGAGTAAACCTCGCTCCTCTGACCTCAAGAGATGCTAGAAGTTGTAGCCTTTAGCCTCCTTGTTAGAGCGTCCGACTCCCATGTCGGAAGAACCGGGTTCGAGGGGCTACGTTGGTGCCGTGACCCAGATGGGAGCGAGGTTTAGGGGGGTGAGTGTAACGGAGGCCAGCTAGTAGTTGTTGTGCGAGTAAACCTCGCTCCTCTGACCTCAAGAGATGCTAGAAGTTGTAGCCTTTAGCCTCCTTGTTAGAGCGTCCGACTCCCATGTCGGAAGACTCGGGTTCGAGGCCCGCTCGGACGAGTAGGACCTGGGTAGACGGGTTACACATGGTGCCGTTATTAAAATAGAATGAGTTTTCACTATAAAGCCTTGTGTTGTGTGACCGTCACAGATCTCATTCACCATCAACCCCAAAGATCTGAGGATCGAGACGAAGCGAGCCAGCGGAGCGGGAGGACAGCACGTCAACACCACCGACAGCGCGGTGAGGATCGTCCATCTACCCACAGGTCAGCTGGAGATCGTAGGCTAAATTTCTATCGTTTGAGAATCAGCAGCGGTCAGGTGGTACAAGCAGGAGCTCCGAACAATTCCTGTAGTTAGGAGCTGTACGAGAACGATTCTGAAATCACAATATTGCCATAATTACGACCTTGCGACACTTTCTTATGTTCGCTTGAATGTTTACTGGCTGCATTTACGTCAGTACTCGCCGGCGTTCTGATGTTATTTCGTGTGTATTCGGCTTTTTAAGTGCATTGAAGCAGCGAAAAAGAACTCAGTTTAGCATTGAGAAGGTTTGAGCACAAAATGAGTAAAAATAAGCGCCTAATTTCAAGCCCTGTAACGCCAACAATATTCACCCGGAGCAAATGAAACGAGGCGGTTTGTGTGTCGACTCGCTACAACGAGCTTCTTCCTGAGTTAGTGACATCACATACCCTAAAATTTGCATAAACCCCGCCCCCAAGAACACGCCACAAAGGGGACGGGGCCATGTTGCGCTGCTTTAGAGTGTTTGTAGTCGAGTGTCGTTCATTTTACGCCGGACCGCTTCACAAACGAGGGTCGATTCAACACAAAAGATGAACGTGACGACACACGCTAGTGACGAGTCGATCGACATCAATTTATCCACGAACCGTTCAGAAACGTCTTCCTGAGTCTCTCCGTCCGTTTGAACACTTTCCTCATTTTGTCTGCGTGAGATTCTCCAGCTTTGTTGTTGTTGAGCCGTTGAAGCTCCGCCCTCTTCTGGAGCAGCAGCTCATTTGCATTTAAAGGGACACGCACAAAAACGGCGTGTTTTTGCTCACACCCAAATTTGACAAGCGATAATAAATGATCTGTGGGGGATTTTGAGCTGAAACTTCTCACACATTTTTTGAAAAGGGAATTATAGGTTCCCTTTAAAAGACTACAATTAAAAAATGTATGTGTTGTATATAAAATTCAACCCGCCAAACTGTGAATGTCAAGCCCTGCAAAGCTGAATTTTAATGTCATTACCGCAGCCTTCAGCGTCACATGATAATAAGTATGACTTTTTCCACAAAAGCATGAAGCAGCACAACTGTCTTCAACGTTGATCATCAAAT